>CAUJNA010003370.1:483676-581176 GCA_963377175.1 Effrenium voratum | reverse complement strand
TGCTTTGCTTTTGTCTGTTCGATTGCCGGTGCACCTTGCATCGGCCAGTGACGGTGCATTCTAAACGAAGCTGCTGGGTGCGCTCTTGCGCGCCGCGTTGCAAGGTTGAGCTTCAGCTGACTGACGACTTCATCAGAAAAGATGGAGGTCGGGCTCTGGGATCTCGGCCTTCACCCGACGCAATGGCAACGAACTTTCAGTAGCGCCCGGCCCATGGCGCTCCAGGAGCAGTTGTGGACCGTGTCGTGATGGGGCCCAAGAGCATTGACGCCTTGGAATTCAGGCTCGGCTTGATATTGTGACAAGCATGGCACGCAGCTCGAATCGTATGCTGAGGTTCTACAAGCTCAGGACCGTGCAAGGCCGAGCTTTAGATTGGCCCAGCAGGTCACAGCACCCAACAGAGGTTTATCAGGATCTGGGATTGGGTCCTCTGGGGGAGCACCAGGTTTAATTTTGGCTTTCCTCGGTTCTCCCTGCAGCGCAGCCGCTAAAAGGGCTTCCTGCATGTCATGGAAGCTGAGGGAGTTTTGAAAGGTTGCTTTTCTCTTGGTGAAGCCTCAAACCTCTGTTTCCATTGGATGCCGCGTCCGTGAGGCTCCCCTGTGCCATCGAAGGCGGCGCCATGGCAGGCCATTGGAGACGTGCGGAGATGGCAAGGGAGTGGGTCGTTTCAAGGGAAGCCGTGGGTCGTTCACGTTTTGGTTGCCCTAAAAACCAAAAGAAAGCCTTGCACATGGGTTGCTCCTTAAGGGAGGCCCCCAAGGAAAACCACCAAAGTTTCGGGTCCCGATGAAAGTTTCGGGTCAGGACATGCTGCAGGGCGCGCTGGCGGAACAGCCTGAGTTGGTCTTCGAAGGCTGGAGATTCCCATCGTGGGTGGGGGAGAAGGCGCTTGCAGGCGCTTTGGCCCTGCCATCCGCGGCATGCGTGGGGTGGGGGGGTTGGGGGGGGGAGGTTGGGGACCTCTCGTAGATTCTCAGGGCAAAGCCAGGTCCGGAGTTCGGCATTTCTCGGTGAAGAGTGGCTTTTGGAGCTCCGTGCCAGGCCCCAGGCCGTGCCAGGGGCGAAGCGAGAAGCGACCTGGCCGCCAAGTGTCGTAGAGCGGTTTTTGGAGATTTTGGCTGCCGGGCACTCCTGAGGATTTGCCATCAGAGGTGCTCCAAATTCCGATTCGAGCGGGTTGAGGCGGACGCCTGCCTGAAACTTTGGACGTCGCTAGGCCTTGCACGCTTGCGGCGCCCAGCGCAGGCAAGGGAATGGAGGCCTTGAATGCAACACAAGCCAAGGAGTCTGATCCGGCTGGCAACGTTTCCTGGGGGAGCCTGTGCAGCATGGAGTTCCTTGATGCTTTGGCACAGTTTCAGCTCAGGCGCCTGGTTGATGTTTCCAATGCCTCTGGAGCTGCCTGCGCTGCGGCCTCGCATTCTAAAGTCGATCCAAGAAAAACCCGCCTTGCGCTTGGTTTTGCGCTAGGTCGGGCGCATCTATCGCAAGCCTGGGCCTCGTTGCCAAAGGGGCACCTCTGCATGGAACCTCGCCATGCGCCAGGAAGTGGTTCTTTTGGAGCGAAGATGTCGGGATGGGCCTTGTCCCGTGCTCAGAGGCGGGGACGCGCTGATTCGAGCCACTTGCTCAAAACCCGGGCAGTACGTCAATCCTTGAAGCAAGGTTCTGGGATTATGACCATTTGTCCTTCCGATCGGCTTGGGACGATTGGCTTGTCTTGTCCCCGCCTTCCGCGGTCTGGAAGGCCAGCCTTTTCCGCAACGTCGTGCATGGCGTGGAGAACCAGTCCTTCTGCCCGCGCGGCGCCAGGCGGACGCTGCAGTGGTGATTGCGCTGATTGCCACGGGGAAGGACTTAGCTGAAGTGGGCCTTGGGAAGCATTCCACCGGAGTCTCGCCAGGTGCCTGGATGTGGATTTCCAGCTTCATTTCGAGGATTTCCCGTGCCTCGGCTCTTCCTGGTCACCTCCGTGGTCTTCCTTCCGCTCGCCGCATGTGCCCGGCCGCCGGCCCTCGCGGCGAGCGATGCCGAGGTTCGTGGCCGTGCAGGAGGACGAGGACCTGACCGCCCGCAACATGCACCCGGGACAGGCGCTGCTCATCTTCCAGCGGGTCATCGCGCTCTTCTGGTGCCGCGCTCAGCGAGGGAGGGAAGCGGAAGAAAGGGCGTGAGAGGGAGGGACGAATCGCGCGAGGAGAGAGCAGGATGAATTGTTACTTTTAGCTCAAAGAGAAAGATATGAGGCGTTGTGATGAATGTAGAGTGCGTGATGGGCTCAGCTAGCTTCATGCATGTCTGCATGTCTTGCAGAGTCGTATTATTCGAACGTGATTATCGGTGGCCTGTCGAGTCCGGCCTGTTGTTCAGCGACGTAGTTTTGACTTAGGCTTCCTCCAGTACAAAATCGACAAGGAGAAGGCCTGACTTGGAGAGGTTTTCACAGACCTCTCAGTGCCGGTGAGCAGTGTCCAAAGTCCGCGTTGACCATGTTAAACCCGCAGGGCGGTCGCGCAGGTGAAGGCACCATGTCAAGCTTCCCTTTGGCTGTGGAGCGTCCACAGTGGCATCAACGCCAAGCCAGGGCCACGTTTAGGCCGTCTCGCGCCGCGCAAGGCGCATTCTGCGTGCACTGAGGCTCAGCTCCGGAATCGCACAGGAGAAGGGTGGTTGAGAAAATGGGGTCGACATCATGTCAGGAAACGCGTAGTTGGTGGGTTGGATTGGTGGTTCGGACTTGGATTTGAACCCCTGATTCTTGTAGAGGGTAAAGGGGGACACCGCCCCTGACCTCCAAACCACCGGTTAGGCTGATCGCCCCAAAAGGCCTTTTTTCTTTTAGGTGAAAGGCAGCCTCCAAAGCGACTCGGGACCTCGACCCTGGGTACTCAACCCTTCAACCACTGTTTGTTCCCCTCCCTACATCCCTGTCCTAACCAACTCCCCCCCCCTCCTAAGTCTCTGTCTGCATAAACCATTCCTAGAAGCCACCCTCGGCTAAATCCAAAGTGACCAGGACAGCCCCTGGCCGGGCCCAGGCCGCAGCCCTGCGCAGTGGCCCTCCAGGCATCTCTGCCCTGCTTGCTACGATCCCCGCGCCGGGCTCGGCGGTTGGAATCGGCTCGGATGGATCCACTTCCCGGCGCTGCGAAGGGTTGGCCATAGATCCCCTTGCGGGTTTTCTGGACGGCTAGGACTTTAGTAGTTCTACCTTAGGTTTACGGAGATGTGCTGGAATGGCATCCATCTTCGTGGGGAATCACAAGTCAGGTCGGTTTTGGTTCCTGGTCAGTGGGGATCATCGTCAGTGTGGGCGTTGGGACCTGCATCGCTTGTGAATGTGGCGTCAAGGTAGGGGTGCTTCCTCCCCAAGGCCTGCTGTCATCCCAGAGTCAGCTAAGGACACAATGCGTCGAACAGGATGCTGCCGCGCCAGATTTGCAACTTCTTGTGGAATGACGCTCGCACTGGCGAATTCGCGAGGGCTGGCGAATTCGCGAGAGAAGTGCTCACTCAAATGCCCCACTCGTAAGGACTTCTATCGATCTTGGGCGACGGCCGCAGTGAATGGCAGTGGCCGCACATCGAGTAGCTTGGTTGCAGGGCTTCACACGATCTCCCTGGTTGCTTGCGCGTGCGATGCGTCAAGGTCAACGAAGGTTTAGGCGATGTTTTCGCCTCCAAGTCCATGTTTAGAGTCAGTCTGACGGCTTTGTGTTGAAAGTTTTCAGTGTAGGCCAGTCGTTTCCTCAAGTGATGGTATCCAGCTCTCCCATCGTGTTTGGCAGGCAACTTCACAGAGGCATGGGAGGACCAGTGCGCCCTTGCGTGGCATCGGCGTGACCCTAGAGTTCTGCTGGTCCAGGAGCATGGCGGCCTGGGAGGGTTCGACGAGGCAGCGGGCGCGAGGGGGGTGGGCGGATGACGTGGGGCGCAACTGATACCATTCCGGGAAATCCGAGGGAAATCCGAGGCTCACCAGGCACGTGGCGAAAGTGAGGGAGGGGAGTGCAGGAAGGAAGAAACAAAGGAGGACAGTTTCGTGGATTTTGGTGCATTGTATAACATATATGCCGAAAATTATGCATGGAAGACACGCAAGAGCATGAGAGCCGCAGCTTCGGCCAAACGAGATCCCTTCACTGCAGAGGCCACAAGTGCGCTGGGATGCCTTTGCCTGGCCCTGGCGCCACGGCGCAAGATCTCGTAGGAAACAAAGCAAAGGGGGCGGGGTTCTTACAATCCGGGACCCCAAAACCATGCGGTGGTTCCTTTTGGCTTCCCTTCAAAACCAACCCAAAGGATCCAAAAAGGGGGGCCTTTACAAAACACACCCCAAGATTTTGGAGCCAACATGTGGACAGCAGCTTGCATGTTGCCGTCTGCTTTTCGCGCGGTGGGGTATGCTTGTGTGAATTTGGTGTGAGTCGACCGAAATTCGGGTATTCGTGTGTTTGGGAGCCATTTTATGCATTAGCCTTCGGGAATGCTCTGCGAACTTCGCACAAGAAGATGCGTGCCCCACACCTGTGTCAGGGGCCCTTGGTCAGGAACCCCCCTGCAAAGCGCCCGCTTAGCTTTGCAGACCGGACCGTGCCTACTAATTAGGCATAGAGAAAGTCCAGACCTTGCCTGAACAAATGGTGTAGCCTTTTGAGTCACAACTGAGCCGCACATGTAAACAAGATTCCAGCAATGTTTGGTGCAAGATCCGCGGCGCTTGCTCGAACATGTAATGATCTTGCCGCCAGCTCTTGAACACTTCGCTGCAGAAAGTCTACGATTCACGTTCCGATGGAGTTGCCAAAGTTGACTTAACCACATTCACGTACATCTTCCGTTCAGGTGTGAGTAGTGGCTTTCGGAAGGTAGCTTTGTCCCTCGGCATTCATAAATCACTGCTGGCACATCCTCATGTAGAGTGCTTCGTCTGGTTTCTTGAGCAGGTACCAACTAAAACATCACATGACATGGTCCGGCCTTTTCCAAACTACATCCAGTGTGGGCTGGGTGGCGGCCTGACTTCTGCATGAAGATCTATCTATACATACGTTAGTCTTGTGTGCAGGAATGTCTACATAATAGGAACCATGCAGTCGCGCATATTGTTGACCCAAGAAACCAAGCAGCTTCCCTTCCTTTCGCACCGTCACTTTTGCCGATGCAAAGAATTGCCATCCGTTCAGACAAGGGATTGGGTCGTGATTGTCAAGCAATCGGGCCGCCGTCCTGTGATACAATTGCGGCAAACGGAAGCCACGCGCCAAAGGGCCGTGGGCCAAGACCAATGGTACCATTTTGGGGTAGGTGCACCACTCATTTTAGTCTAGTTTAGTGGGGAGGATGTTCACTGGGGGTACGATTTGGCTTTTGACCCATGGCCAAGTGTGATTCGAGTCCAGTGTTTCTACGTGTAGCGACAGTGGGAGCCATTCGAGGTCAGCTAGCGACTTGCTACCAAGGTGCTTCTTATCCTTGCCGGCATCCACCAGCAAGGCACGGGAGCTTCGACTTGCTATTCCGTCGTTTTTTTTGCCGAATGCATGTTTGAGTGCACCCTTGTTGGCATGCTGAGGTACCCACCAGGCGTTTCGTTCCTGTTTTTCTGGGGTGGTTTTCGATGGTCAGCTTGCCAACCACAGAGATGTTGAAAGCAATGATTTCCCAGCCATGCTCCATCGGAGTTCGAGTTTCTTCTCATGCAAGACGTGCTCCAGCCATTGCAAGTTTGCAAGCGCCATCTTTCTTGCAATCAGGAAAACACACTGCGCACTTTCAATTATGCACCTTTGCCGGTCGATCAACTTTGAACACATTCACTCAGACTGCCATGGGTTGTCGGGATGTGTGATCCAAGAACTAAGCGGTGGTGAACATCCTATGTTCAGAGCGGGCAGAACTCATCCGTCGCATCCCTTGCTTTGCGGCAGGTGCCGCTGGCACCTTGAGGGAAGGCGGGGCAAAGCGCATGGCAGAGCCTAATGTTGACCCCGGATCAATCAACCCCTGTTTACTAATATTGGGGTGTTCCCGGTGTTCCCCTCCAAAAGTGATAAATCCCCACCAAAACCAGGGACACCCCCACATCAATAAACAGGGGTTGATTAATCCGGGGTCAACATTAGGGTCGCAGGTGCTGGGTGTTTTTTTCGGGGGTGGTAGGCCGAGAGCGAAGCGGTCGAAGCGGCTGGCTGCTAACGGAGGAGTCCTAGATCTCGTCGCCCGGCTCGGATTGGAGCGCGACTGAAGGCGTCTCGGGGATCCCGGTCTTAGGCCCCCACCAGGTGAGTCGAAAAGAAAAACCCGATGTGTCAAAAGGCATCATCCCGGTTGTTTTGGCGCTTTCCTCCTTTCGCTTCACAAGGGGTGCCCAGAAATGGTTCGAGGACCCCGGACGGCTCCACCGCGATGTGCCGCCTCAGCCGCGCTGCGCATGGACGGACCCCGGTTGACCCCCGCTGACCCCGCTGACCCTGCTGACCCTGCTGACCCTGGACATTCGAGGAAGCGACCTGAGGTCGGTCTTTCTTCCTTTTGGAGAATCCGATCTTTTGTTTTTCGAGAATCGCCTCGTTTGGCGCAAAGCACGTTATTCCCCGCCGCTTTGCTGAAGTGAGCTGTGGAGCGGAGCCTGTGCCATCCTTTCCCTCAAGCGGAGGGGAGAGAGGCCCATCGTTCTGCAGCTGGTTCCTTTCGAAGAAAGGCAAAGCGCGGAGAGTCAAGGCAAAGCGTGGTGCGAGGGCATGTCAGATGAGCCACTTGCTCAAAACCTGGGTTGATGAAGCTTAAGGGACAGTCCCAGCCATAAAAATGGGTGCAGCCGCCTTTTATTTTTTGAAGCATGGGTCAGGATAGACGATTCTAATACCAGGTTTTGACTATGACACAGATGGGTCACGCCTTTTCGCAGGTTGCTGCATCTCGTGTCGTTGCCTCAGAGATGCAAGACTCAGCCACTTTGTGCGAGTGACTAGGCATGAAAGCAAAAAATCGGGCCCTAGGGTTGTTTATGCGGAGCGCATTGTCAACTGAGGGTTCAACACGTTGCTCACGATATCCTTGCCTTTGGGCTCAGCGACTTCTCGAGCATTCTTGGTTTGCAAACTCACTTCGCGCATTGCGAAGGGCACCTACATTTGTAACTTAGGGACATAGCAATGCCGCGCATTCACCTGGAGAGTCTTGGAGGTGGCAGTGCCCGGCTGGCAGAGATGATGGGCGCGTCCTCAGTGTCGTCGTCCTCGCTGATGGCCATGCTGAAGCAAAAAGTGGACATCAAGCAGACGCTGGGGATCAGCTCCGAGTTGGCGGAGGCGGTGCAGGCTGCATACCAGGAGAAGCTGGGAGCTCAGATGGTTCGGGTGGTCGGCGTTGGGACGGACAGGGACGTGGACAGGCTAGGTGGGAGATGACACACATGGAGAGACCAGGGATATGGACGGACCTGGATAGATGGGTCTTGAACAGATTTCTCGACCCGGGCGAGCTGTTTGCATTGGCTAAGGTTGGGGGCTGGCACCGGGGACGAGTGCAGCATACTCGATATTCTTTGCTGCATGATGTGCATCCACTGCTGCCTCGATGTATGTTGTAACGATCGCCGCAGAAGCAGCTGGATGCAGAAGCAGATGAGTGAGCCAGGCCAGCAGTCAATGGATGCGGATGCCCCGGAGAAGACAAGCGTGCTGGACATTTCCAAGTTCAGCTCCGCTGACTTCCAAGAGATCCTCAGGTCCAAAGAGATGAGCGCCAAAGAGAGGTTCGGCCTGTGGCTTTTCGGGCACAAGTTCGGCAACACAGAGAAAACCAAGCTGCAACAGTGCCTGCAGAAGATGAAGCAAGTCTTGCCAGAACTGGCGGAGAAGGACAGGGTTTGTGGTCGGGCATTTGGCAGGCAAGCCATGTGAGATTGTTCCTTTTTTGGCGGTGGGTTGCGTGCCTGTCGTTGGCAGGATGGCATGGATCTTGATGAGTTGCGGACCGAATGGGCCAACAAGACTGACATGACGACCCGGATGAAGCTCGTGCGCAGGGTTGCGGCCATGGCGGTCCTGAACCGCGCGCAGGGTGTTTCACAGTTTGGGCTTGCTGCTGTGAGCCTGGAGGAGTGTGGCCCAGTGCTCTGCGCTGGCGAGCTGCAGTACGAGCTGGATGCTGATGGCCTGCACAAGTGCACCTGGCAATGCCCCGCAGGCCAGACGCCGGACACCTTCCAGATGGTTGGGCTGGATATGGCGGGCGAGAAGAACATGACCTTGACAGAGGCAGAGGCAGCCGGGAAGCTTGCGCTGGAAGAGGCTGACATGGACAGCTCACAGTACTCGCACACGAAGTCCTATCAGATGTGGAAGGGATTGAGCTTCGACTTCTACACCGCATATGGGGATGCACCCCTGAAGCTGCTCCAGATGACATCGGTGGCTGAGCTTGGGCCGCAGCTTCCGGTGTCCATGCGCTATCATGGCACCTGCCGTGGTGAAAGAAGTTTCCGGGTGGCCGAGCGGGTGGTGTACACCGGCTCCGGTTCGCAGATCCCGCACGGGGCGATCGTGAAGATTGAGCGGCTGCCGGGAGACACGCCCTTTTTGGCCACCTACCTGGGTGGCAGCGAACATCTTGGAGCGGAGGAGTACGAGGTGAAGTATTTGGGCCAGCGCGTGATCGTCCCAGCTGCCGATCTCACGCAGGAAGGCCTGGCCAAAGTTGTGTTGGACCCAGGCCTGCAGAAGTGGATGCAGAGCACGGGCGAGGCCATCGAGGTGTCCATGCCGGGACGCAGGGATCCGAGCCGCCGCCAGCAGGACACCACCTTCTGGTTCCCCACCTCCAAGAAGGAGGACTGAGAGTCCAGTGTGATCGGCATAAGTGCAGAGTTCCCGAAGTTGCCATGGAAAAGAGGAACTCTCGCAGTTGCGCGCGCAGTTCGCCCAGCGTTCTGCAGCTGGTTCCTTTCGAAGAAAGGCAAAGCGCGGTAAGAGGAGGGTTTGGAGCATGTCAGATGAGCCACTTGCTCAAAACCCGGGTTGATGAAGGGATAGTCCCAGCCATAAAAATGGGTGCAGCCGCCTCTTTTTTTTGAAGCATGGGTCAGGATAGACGATTCTAATACCAGGTTTTGATTATGACACAGATAGGTCACGCCTTTTCGCAGGTTGCTGCATCTCGTGTCGTTGCCTCAGAGATGCAAGACTCAGCCACTTTGTGCGAGTGACTAGGCATGAAAGCAAGAAATCGGGCCCTAGGGTTGTTCATGCGGAGCGCATTGTCAACTGAGGGTTCAACATGTTGCTCACGATGTCCTTGCCTTTGGGCTCAGCGACTTCTCGAGCATTCTTGGTTTGCGAACTCACTTCGCGCATTGCGAAGGGCACCTACATTTGTAACTTAGAGACATAGCAATGCCGCGCATTCACCTGGAGAGTCTTGGAGGTGGCAGTGCCCGGCTGGCAGAGATGATGGGCGCGTCCTCAGTGTCGTCGTCCTCGCTGATGGCCATGCTGAAGCAAAAAGTGGACATCAAGCAGACGCTGGGGATCAGCTCTGAGTTGGCGGAGGCGGTGCAGGCTGCATACCAGGAGAAGCTGGGAGCTCAGATGGTTCGGGTGGTCGGCGTTGGGACGGACAGGGACGTGGACAGGCTAGGTGGGAGATGACACACATGGAGAGACCAGGCATATGGACGGACCTGGATAGATGGGTCTTGAACAGATTTCTCGACCCGGGCGAGCTGTTTGCATTGGCTAAGGTTGGGGGCTGGCACCGGGGACGAGTGCAGCATACTCGATATTCTTTGCTGCATGATGTGCATCCACTGCGGCCTCGATGTATGTTGTAACGATCGCCGCAGAAGCAGCTGGATGCAGAAGCAGATGAGTGAGCCAGGCCAGCAGTCAATGGATGCGGATGCCCCGGAGAAGACAAGCGTGCTGGACATTTCCAAGTTCAGCTCCGCTGACTTCCAAGAGATCCTCAGGTCCAAAGAGATGAGCGCCAAAGAGAGGTTCGGCCTGTGGCTTTTCGGGCACAAGTTCGGCAACACAGAGGAAACCAAGCTGCAACAGTGCCTGCAGAAGATGAAGCAAGTCTTGCCAGAACTGGCGGAGAAGGACAGGGTTTGTGGTCGGGCATTTGGCAGGCAAGCCATGTGAGATCGTTCCTTTTTTGGCGGTGGGTTGCGTGCCTGTCGTTGGCAGGATGGCATGGATCTTGATGAGTTGCGGACCGAATGGGCCAACAAGACTGACATGACGACCCGGATGAAGCTCGTGCGCAGGGTTGCGGCCATGGCGGTCCTGAACCGCGCGCAGGGTGTTTCACAGTTTGGGCTTGCTGCTGTGAGCCTGGAGGAGTGTGGCCCAGTGCTCTGCGCTGGCGAGCTGCAGTACGAGCTGGATGCTGATGGCCTGCACAAGTGCACCTGGCAATGCCCCGCAGGCCAGACGCCGGACACCTTCCAGATGGTTGGGCTGGATATGGCGGGCGAGAAGAACATGTCCTTGACAGAGGCAGAGGCAGCCGGGAAGCTTGCGCTGGAAGAGGCTGACATGGACAGCTCTCAGTACTCGCACTCGAAGTCCTATCAGATGTGGAAGGGATTGAGCTTCGACTTCTACACCGCATATGGGGATGCACCCCTGAAGCTGCTCCAGATGACATCGGTGGCTGAGCTTGGGCCGCAGCTTCCGGTGTCCATGCGCTATCATGGCACCTGCCGTGGTGAAAGAAGTTTCCGGGTGGCCGAGCGGGTGGTGTACACCGGCTCCGGTTCGCAGATCCCGCACGGGGCGATAGTGAAGATTGAGCGGCTGCCGGGGGACACGCCCTTTTTGGCCACCTACCTGGGTGGCAGCGAACATCTTGGAGCGGAGGAGTACGAGGTGAAGTATTTGGGCCAGCGCGTGATCGTCCCAGCTGCCGATCTCAAGCAGGAAGGCCTGGCCAAAGTTGTGTTGGACCCAGGCCTGCAGAAGTGGATGCAGAGCACGGGCGATGCCATCGAGGTGTCCATGCCGGGACGCAGGGATCCGAGCCGCCGCCAGCAGGACACCACCTTCTGGTTCCCCACCTCCAAGAAGGAGGACTGAGAGCCCAGTGTGATCGGCATAAGTGCAGAGTTCCCGAAGTTGCCATGGAAAAGAGGAACTCTCGCAGTTGCGCGCGCAGTTCGCCCAGCGTTCTGCAGCTGGTTCCTTTCGAAGAAAGGCAAAGCGCGGTAAGAGGAGGGTTTGGAGCATGTCAGATGAGCCACTTGCTCAAAACCTGGGTTGATGAAGGGATAGTCCCAGCCATAAAAATGGGTGCAGCCGCCTCTTTTTTTTTGAAGCATGGGTCAGGATAGACGATTCTAATACCAGGTTTTGATTATGACACAGATAGGTCACGCCTTTTCGCAGGTTGCTGCATCTCGTGTCGTTGCCTCAGAGATGCAAGACTCAGCCACTTTGTGCGAGTGACTAGGCATGAAAGCAAGAAATCGGGCCCTAGGGTTGTTCATGCGGAGCGCATTGTCAACTGAGGGTTCAACATGTTGCTCACGATGTCCTTGCCTTTGGGCTCAGCGACTTCTCGAGCATTCTTGGTTTGCAAACTCACTTCGCGCATTGCGAAGGGCACCTACATTTGTAACTTAGAGACATAGCAATGCCGCGCATTCACCTGGAGAGTCTTGGAGGTGGCAGTGCCCGGCTGGCAGAGATGATGGGCGCGTCCTCAGTGTCGTCGTCCTCGCTGATGGCCATGCTGAAGCAAAAAGTGGACATCAAGCAGACGCTGGGGATCAGCTCTGAGTTGGCGGAGGCGGTGCAGGCTGCATACCAGGAGAAGCTGGGAGCTCAGATGGTTCGGGTGGTCGGCGTTGAGACGGACAGGGACGTGGACAGGCTAGGTGGGAGATGACACACATGGAGAGACCAGGGATATGGACGGACCTGGATAGATGGGTCTTGAACAGATTTCTCGACCCGGGCGAGCTGTTTGCATTGGCTAAGGTTGGGGGCTGGCACCGGGGACGAGTGCAGCATACTCGATATTCTTTGCTGCATGATGTGCATCCACTGCGGCCTCGATGTATGTTGTAACGATCGCCGCAGAAGCAGCTGGATGCAGAAGCAGATGAGTGAGCCAGGCCAGCAGTCAATGGATGCGGATGCCCCGGAGAAGACAAGCGTGCTGGACATTTCCAAGTTCAGCTCCGCTGACTTCCAAGAGATCCTCAGGTCCAAAGAGATGAGCGCCAAAGAGAGGTTCGGCCTGTGGCTTTTCGGGCACAAGTTCGGCAACACAGAGGAAACCAAGCTGCAACAGTGCCTGCAGAAGATGAAGCAAGTCTTGCCAGAACTGGCGGAGAAGGACAGGGTTTGTGGTCGGGCATTTGGCAGGCAAGCCATGTGAGATCGTTCCTTTTTTGGCGGTGGGTTGCGTGCCTGTCGTTGGCAGGATGGCATGGATCTTGATGAGTTGCGGACCGAATGGGCCAACAAGACTGACATGACGACCCGGATGAAGCTCGTGCGCAGGGTTGCGGCCATGGCGGTCCTGAACCGCGCGCAGGGTGTTTCACAGTTTGGGCTTGCTGCTGTGAGCCTGGAGGAGTGTGGCCCAGTGCTCTGCGCTGGCGAGCTGCAGTACGAGCTGGATGCTGATGGCCTGCACAAGTGCACCTGGCAATGCCCCGCAGGCCAGACGCCGGACACCTTCCAGATGGTTGGGCTGGATATGGCGGGCGAGAAGAACATGTCCTTGACAGAGGCAGAGGCAGCCGGGAAGCTTGCGCTGGAAGAGGCTGACATGGACAGCTCTCAGTACTCGCACTCGAAGTCCTATCAGATGTGGAAGGGATTGAGCTTCGACTTCTACACCGCATATGGGGATGCACCCCTGAAGCTGCTCCAGATGACATCGGTGGCTGAGCTTGGGCCGCAGCTTCCGGTGTCCATGCGCTATCATGGCACCTGCCGTGGTGAAAGAAGTTTCCGGGTGGCCGAGCGGGTGGTGTACACCGGCTCCGGTTCGCAGATCCCGCACGGGGCGATAGTGAAGATTGAGCGGCTGCCGGGGGACACGCCCTTTTTGGCCACCTACCTGGGTGGCAGCGAACATCTTGGAGCGGAGGAGTACGAGGTGAAGTATTTGGGCCAGCGCGTGATCGTCCCAGCTGCCGATCTCAAGCAGGAAGGCCTGGCCAAAGTTGTGTTGGACCCAGGCCTGCAGAAGTGGATGCAGAGCACGGGCGATGCCATCGAGGTGTCCATGCCGGGACGCAGGGATCCGAGCCGCCGCCAGCAGGACACCACCTTCTGGTTCCCCACCTCCAAGAAGGAGGACTGAGAGCCCAGTGTGATCGGCATAAGTGCAGAGTTCCCGAAGTTGCCATGGAAAAGAGGAACTCTCGCAGTTGCGCGCGCAGTTCGCCCAGCGTTCTGCAGCTGGTTCCTTTCGAAGAAAGGCAAAGCGCGGTAAGAGGAGGGTTTGGAGCATGTCAGATGAGCCACTTGCTCAAAACCTGGGTTGATGAAGGGATAGTCCCAGCCATAAAAATGGGTGCAGCCGCCTCTTTTTTTTTGAAGCATGGGTCAGGATAGACGATTCTAATACCAGGTTTTGATTATGACACAGATGGGTCACGCCTTTTCGCAGGTTGCTGCATCTCGCGTCGTTGCCTCAGAGATGCAAGACTCAGCCACTTTGTGCGAGTGACTAGGCATGAAAGCAAGAAATCGGGCCCTAGGGTTGTTTATGCGGAGCGCATTGTCAACTGAGGGTTCAACATGTTGCTCACGATGTCCTTGCCTTTGGGCTCAGCGACTTCTCGAGCATTCTTGGTTTGCAAACTCACTTCGCGCATTGCGAAGGGCACCTACATTTGTAACTTAGAGACATAGCAATGCCGCGCATTCACCTGGAGAGTCTTGGAGGTGGCAGTGCCCGGCTGGCAGAGATGATGGGCGCGTCCTCAGTGTCGTCGTCCTCGCTGATGGCCATGCTGAAGCAAAAAGTGGACATCAAGCAGACGCTGGGGATCAGCTCTGAGTTGGCGGAGGCGGTGCAGGCTGCATACCAGGAGAAGCTGGGAGCTCAGATGGTTCGGGTGGTCGGCGTTGAGACGGACAGGGACGTGGACAGGCTAGGTGGGAGATGACACACATGGAGAGACCAGGGATATGGACGGACCTGGATAGATGGGTCTTGAACAGATTTCTCGACCCGGGCGAGCTGTTTGCATTGGCTAAGGTTGGGGGCTGGCACCGGGGACGAGTGCAGCATACTCGATATTCTTTGCTGCATGATGTGCATCCACTGCTGCCTCGATGTATGTTGTAACGATCGCCGCAGAAGCAGCTGGATGCAGAAGCAGATGAGTGAGCCAGGCCAGCAGTCAATGGATGCGGATGCCCCGGAGAAGACAAGCGTGCTGGACATTTCCAAGTTCAGCTCCGCTGACTTCCAAGAGATCCTCAGGTCCAAAGAGATGAGCGCCAAAGAGAGGTTCGGCCTGTGGCTTTTCGGGCACAAGTTCGGCAACACAGAGGAAACCAAGCTGCAACAGTGCCTGCAGAAGATGAAGCAAGTCTTGCCAGAACTGGCGGAGAAGGACAGGGTTTGTGGTCGGGCATTTGGCAGGCAAGCCATGGAGATTGTTCCTTTTTTGGCGGTGGGTTGCGTGCCTGTCGTTGGCAGGATGGCATGGATCTTGATGAGTTGCGGACCGAATGGGCCAACAAGACTGACATGACGACCCGGATGAAGCTCGTGCGCAGGGTTGCGGCCATGGCGGTCCTGAACCGCGCGCAGGGTGTTTCACAGTTTGGGCTTGCTGCTGTGAGCCTGGAGGAGTGTGGCCCAGTGCTCTGCGCTGGCGAGCTGCAGTACGAGCTGGATGCTGATGGCCTGCACAAGTGCACCTGGCAATGCCCCGCAGGCCAGACGCCGGACACCTTCCAGATGGTTGGGCTGGATATGGCGGGCGAGAAGAACATGACCTTGACAGAGGCAGAGGCAGCCGGGAAGCTTGCGCTGGAAGAGGCTGACATGGACAGCTCACAGTACTCGCACACGAAGTCCTATCAGATGTGGAAGAGATTGAGCTTCGACTTCTACACCGCATATGGGGATGCACCCCTGAAGCTGCTCCAGATGACATCGGTGGCTGAGCTTGGGCCGCAGAGTCCGGTGTCCATGCGCTATCATGGCACCTGCCGTGGTGAAAGAAGTTTCCGGGTGGCCGAGCGGGTGGTGTACACCGGCTCCGGTTCGCAGATCCCGCACGGGGCGATCGTGAAGATTGAGCGGCTGCCGGGAGACACGCCCTTTTTGGCCACCTACCTGGGTGGCAGCGAACATCTTGGAGCGGAGGAGTACGAGGTGAAGTATTTGGGCCAACGCGTGATCGTCCCAGCTGCCGATCTCAAGCAGGAAGGCCTGGCCAAAGTTGTGTTGGACCCAGGCCTGCAGAAGTGGATGCAGAGCACGGGCGATGCCATCGAGGTGTCCATGCCGGGACGCAGGGATCCGAGCCGCCGCCAGCAGGACACCACCTTCTGGTTCCCCACCTCCAAGAAGGAGGACTGAGAGTCCAGTGTGATCGGCATAAGTGCAGAGTTCCCGAAGTTGCCATGGAAAAGAGGAACTCTCGCAGTTGCGCGCGCAGTTCGCCAGGGTTCTGCAGCTGGTTCCTTTCGAAGAAAGGCAAAGCGCGGTAAGAGGAGGGTTTGGAGCATGTCAGATGAGCCACTTGCTCAAAACCTGGGTTGATGAAGGGATAGTCCCAGCCATAAAAATGGGTGCAGCCGCCTCTTTTTTTTTGAAGCATGGGTCAGGATAGACGATTCTAATACTAGGTTTTGATTATGACACAGATGGGTCACGCCTTTTCGCAGGTTGCTGCATCTCGTGTCGTTGCCTCAGAGATGCAAGACTCAGCCACTTTGTGCGAGTGACTAGGCATGAAAGCAAGAAATCGGGCCCTAGGGTTGTTTATGCGGAGCGCATTGTCAACTGAGGGTTCAACATGTTGCTCACGATGTCCTTGCCTTTGGGCTCAGCGACTTCTCGAGCATTCTTGGTTTGCAAACTCACTTCGCGCATTGCGAAGGGCACCTACATTTGTAACTTAGAGACATAGCAATGCCGCGCATTCACCTGGAGAGTCTTGGAGGTGGCAGTGCCCGGCTGGCAGAGATGATGGGCGCGTCCTCAGTGTCGTCGTCCTCGCTGATGGCCATGCTGAAGCAAAAAGTGGACATCAAGCAGACGCTGGGGATCAGCTCTGAGTTGGCAGAGGCGGTGCAGGCTGCATACCAGGAGAAGCTGGGAGCTCAGATGGTTCGGGTGGTCGGCGTTGGGAAGGACAGGGACGTGGACAGGCTAGGTGGGAGATGACACACATGGAGAGACCAGGGATATGATTGGATGAATGGATCTTGGGCAGATGTCTGGACCTGGGCGAGCTGTTTGCATTGGCTAAGGTTGGGGGCTGGCACCGGGGACAGGTGCACCATACTCGATATTTTGTTTTGCTGCCTCTTCTGCAAGCACTGTTGCTGCGAAACATTTTGTAACGGGCGTGCCAGAACCAGCTGGATGCAGAAGCAGATGAGTAAGCCAGGCCAGCAGTCAATGGATGCGGATGCCCCGGAGAAGACAAGCGTGCTGGACATTTCCAAGCTCAGCTCCGCGGACTTCCAAGAGATCCTCAGGTCCAAAGAGATGAGCGCCAAAGAGAGGTTCGGCCTGTGGCTTTTCGGGCAAAAGTTCGGAAACACAGAGGAAACCAAGCTGCAACAGTGCCTGCAGAAGATGAAGCAAGTCTTGCCAGAACTGGCGGAGGAGGACAGGGTTTGTGGGCAGGCAAGCCATGTGAGATTGTTGCTTTTTTGGCGGTGGGTTGCGTGCCTGTCGTTGGCAGGATGGCATGGATCTTGATGAGTTGCGGACCGAATGGGCCAACAAGACTGACATGACCCGGATGAAGCTCGTGCGCAGGGTTGCGGCCATGGCGGTCCTGAACCGCGCGCAGGGTGTTTCACAGTTTGGGCTTGCTGCTGTGAGCCTGGAGGAGTGTGGCCCAGTGCTCTGCGCTGGCGAGCTGCAGTACGAGCTGGATGCTGATGGCCTGCACAAGTGCACCTGGCAATGCCCCGCAGGCCAGACGCCGGACACCTTCCAGATGGTTGGGCTGGATATGGCGGGCGAGAAGAACATGACCTTGACAGAGGCAGAGGCAGCCGGGAAGCTTGCGCTGGAAGAGGCTGACATGGACAGCTCACAGTACTCTCACACGAAGTCCTATCAGATGTGGAAGGGATTGAGCTTCGACTTCTACACCGCATATGGGGATGCACCCCTGAAGCTGCTCCAGATGATATCGGTGGCCGAGCTTGGGCCGCAGAGTCCGGTGTCCACGCGCTATGATGGCACCTGCCGTGGTGAAAGAAGTTTCCGGGTGGCCGAGCGGGTGGTGTACACCGGCTCCGGTTCGCAGATCCCGCACGGGGCGATCGTGAAGATTGAGCGGCTGCCGGGAGACACGCCCTTTTTGGCCACCTACCTGGGTGGCAGCGAACATCTTGGAGCGGAGGAGTACGAGGTGAAGTATTTGGGCCAGCGCGTGATCGTCCCAGCTGCCGATCTCAAGCAGGAAGGCCTGGCCAAAGTTGTGTTGGACCCAGGCCTGCAGAAGTGGATGCAGAGCACGGGCGATGCCATCGAGGTGTCCATGCCGGGACGCAGGGATCCGAGCCGCCGCCAGCAGGACAGCACCTTCTGGTTCCCCACCTCCAAGAAGGAGGACTGAGAGCCCAGTGTGATCGGCATAAGTGCAGAGTTCCCGAAGTTGCCATGGAAAAGAGGAACTCTCGCAGTTGCGTATGGTTTTTAAGTGCCACCGCTTGAGGGCCTCGTCTTTGGCACCTGTGCTTAGTTTAATCATTTGGTATGTTGTATGGCATTTGACAGCTGATGCCATGTGATGCTTGGCATTTGAGTTCGCCTGGTTGTCCGAGTTGGGGTGGCAGAGTCGTTGCGGCGGTACCGCCTGCTGAGGCCCCTGTGCCGACCAGGTGCCCTGCATGAACAAGTAGACAGTGCGCGCAAAAGGTGATCCCCGGAAAAAAAACAACAACCTGGCAGTCAAATCAGGGGTGTTTCCTCCAAAAGTCAAGCATTCAGTCTCTGGGCTGCTGTAAATCACGACCCGAGATCCGGTCGGCTCAAGCCCAGAGGCCCAGAAGCCTCGTGGGTCTAGCATGAGGGAAGCCGAGCAGGTGTTTCGGGTACTTTTGGTGGCTGGCATGAGTGCGCTGCTTCCAAATCTGAAAGGCGGCAGCTTGTCGAGGCCTCACTTTGACGCGCTGGCGTGCCATGATGCTGCCGCCTCCGGCGCCAGCTGCCAAGTCTGCGAGACAAAGTTCAAGCTGTGCAAGGGCCATTATGTCTATGAGCCGTTTACGGTGGTTCTGTTTGAGGCCATCCTCACAGTGCTGCTGGGTGTGCTGGCGACTTTTCTCGCAGTTTCCACTCGCCGCGGGGTGCAGCTGTTGCTGGATTGGAGGTCGGTTGGGCTGATTTTGCCGGTGGGGGCAATCTATGCTGTGGGGGATTTGATGGACTTGGCCGCCGCGCGGAGCGTTTCTGGCACGACTTTGCTGGTGGCAGCCCAACTGAGACTGCCGCTCTGCGCACTGCTGCGATGGGTCTTGTTGAGGCGTGGCCAATCAGCGCTGCAATGGCTGCTGCTCTTGGTCATTTCCCTGCTCTGCGTGGGCCATGTGGTGCATGACTTGGGTGACACGGTTGTGGCAGGAGAGGTTGGCGCAGAAGGCTCTTGGATTGCAGCCTCAGCTGACGAGCTCCTCCGGTCGCTGCCCCTCATCCTGGGCAAATGTATCATCAGCTGTGGAGGGGCGGTGCATGCCGAGTACTTCCTGCAGCATTCGGCGATGCCGCTGTGGGTCACGCAGGTGCACTTCAAGTTTGCCACCATTTTAGGGGCCCTGGCCGTTGCAGCGTGGCAAGGCCGGAGGGGCGGGCGCATCTTTGCGAGTACCTGGGATGGCCACCTCTTCTCCCACCTGCCGCCCAGCACCTTGCCGGGAGATCCCAGGGTGCCATTCTTCGGGGGCTGGGATGGGAACACCTGGATCCTGGCAGCTTGCTTGATCCTGAACAACTTCCTGGTGGCAGAACAGATGCGAAAGCTCACCTCTGTCTCAAAGCGCCCGGGCCGCGGGTTTTGGACAGCTCTCGGTCGTGCCTGTGATGATCTGCATCGCCCGTTTGCTGTGGGTGTTGTGTCCTTTCGCTGTCACACCGTCTCCTAGAGGACCACAACAAAAAACAGGTGCGTCTTTTTCGGAGGGCACCCCTTTCCAGATGATTTTCAGAGGACGCCAAAAGGAAAGCTACATTTTTGGGGAGTCCCCGAAAAAGGACACACACCCCCATCAAACATGGAACCCGACGGAGGGGCCCTCTGCCATCCAATTCCATTTGCTTAAGAATATGGCTTATTTTCCCTTGTTGGCTTTAAAGGGACATCCATTCACTGGACCTATGTTTTTCGTTTTCTTTTTTGTTGAAAACAGCGAAAACGGAAGCCCAAGATGCCCACAAGTCTAGGGGTACCTTCCATTTCCATTCTTTCCAGGGATCCGAGTCTTTGTAGGAAACCATGATAGAAACCCAGGGGAAAAACAGATCCGGTTTTTCTGAAAAGAACCATGGTTGAAAAGAAAGGAAAAGGAATCAACCCCTAGAGCCCTGCCTTTTTTGCCCTCATCCCAGGGACCCCCACAAAACTTGACACTGGACCTTTTTTTCTTTCTTCCTTTTCTCTTCTCCAGGGGGCGAACACGCAAAAAAACGGAAGCCCAACATACCCCCCCCCCCCCCCCCCCCCATTTTTTTTTGCCTAAAAACAAACTAAATAAAAAAAGGAAACAAACAGGAGGGGATCGGACTCCGAGGTACGTGGCCTACGCCTTTGGGCTGGTGATGAGCTACCTGGCGCAACTCTACGAGGGCCGCGGCTTCCGCTGGGAGCAGGCGGCCTCGTGTCTCGGCATCGCCTTGGCGGCGGTGGCGCCTCGGCTGCGGTGGCCTGGGGTGACATGCAACTAGGTCTCCCGCTGCCCTTCTCTACCGTTTCTTTTTTGGTTGGGAGACTCGGTTCCCCTACGAAAATCGACAGGAGGAAAACCAGGTTGGCACCCTTATGCCCCCATGTCTTATTTGCGCTGTTCAGCATTGCCCTTTTGGATGCAAAGGGGACACAAGTTGAAGCAGGATTTTGATGGGAGACCGCATAAGGCGTACATTTCGGTGGCGCCTGGAAAGGCCAAGCAAGGCTGAGAGCGAGCCCTTCTCACGCGGGTTTGTCTTTAAGTTGGGGGCCCCAAACATTTTTTCAGATCCGTCTCTTAGCACAATGCGCTAAGGCGAGCGCCAAACATGGGTGTCATCCTTTAAATCCTTCCTTTGAATGAGCCCTGCAAGGGGGGCACCCTCGAAATACACGCCCACGTGCCCGCCCGCAAATCTGCCGGCCTGCCTGCTGCCGGCCTGCCTGCGAGCGTCCAAAAGAAGGCTGCTTCGCACCAGGATCCACAAAAAGAGACGGGTTGGTGCTTTGCTTTTTTCTTCCCCCAACAGCTGAAAGCTTTGGGGTCTCAGCCCAGATAGGGTCCGGGGTGGTCCGGGGCGGCCCTGAGGTAAGGTTCCACGAGGGTTCCACCAGGGTTCCACCAGGGTTCCACGAGGGTTCCGCGAGGTTCTGCGAGGGCTGCGGGGTGGTGCGAGCACTAAAAGGAGCACCGCATGCTGTTGGGGATGTCACCTGAGCTTATTATATATATACATATACACACACACACACACATATATATATATATATTTTTTTTTCTCCTGCTCCCCGAACGAGCAACAGCAAGAGGGGTGCCCTATGTTTGGGATTCACCAAACTTGTAAGAGTCGCTTCGACACGGGGCTTAGCTGGCGATTGACCACGGAGGTGCTGCACTTCGCCGCCGCCAGGCCGAGCCTGGAGCCGCTGCCCCCCCTCCGCAGGTCGAAGGGCGCCCAGCGCGGGAGGGAGCTCCCCGTTCTAAGTACCGTTTCTGTTGCATTCATTCGAGGCATGGCTTCCGAATACTTGGGGTCAAGCGGGAAAAGAGAGGGGACAAATACGCCTGGTAAAAGCCGGGCTCCCTGGGCATGGCTCTTTCCAGAAAGCTCCAACAAAAACACCGGGAGACCGCTGACTTTTGAACAGACGTCAAACGGATGGGGCACTCCGCCGGGGTCACCCCACAGAAGTCTAAGGCTTCGAGGCGGCCGAAGGCGGGCAAGGGTTGGTCGGGTCAATAGGCGGGAGCTGGAGCTGGTGGAGGGGAGGAGTTGTACGACCCACCTAGTCGCACTCAAAACCCGGGTAGTTGGAAGGGGCCATCCCGGCCGTAAATGGGTGCGGATATCCGCCTTCGATGAATTTTGGAGCATGGTTCTGGGGAGACCGTTTTAATACCGGCTTTGGATTATGACCCATGATCCTATTGCTTCGAAGGTGGCAACCAAATATGGCCACAGATGGAAGTTCTCCCAAGGTCTGCTCCAAACACAGGACTTCAACCGCATTCAAATGCGATGGGACAAGGGGCACAAGGTCGACAGCAAGCCGGAAGCCTTTCGCCGGCTTACGCGCTCATCGCCACTCAGAGGGTAGTGGGTGCAAAAAGTTGGTCTTGACAAATTGACCGATTGATCATGCATGAGACCCGGGCAAAAAACCGCAGCGGCGCCTGCACTCCGCATTCACTTGTGCCTAGCATGTCAATCAACTTTTGCTGAACGGGATGCACACTCGACTGGAGCAATGGAGCGCGCTTGAGGCATCTTGAGGCCTCGGTGCAATATTTGACTGTCCCGCGCGAGCGTCCGCGCTTGCCGCGCCTCAGGTTGCCATGGGCGGTGGCGCCAGCTTGCCTCAGTGCCGGCGCCTTGCGGCCAGCAAAATGCCGCATAAAACGTGGCCAGATGTGGCCAGTGTCCACGACCAACCGTCCAGTTTGCCTTTTGGGGACAATCACCATGGGAAGCAACGCAGTATCACGGAAAGGGGCAGCCGTGTTCCACAATTCGGGCTTCAGCGCTGAGGCGCACCGGAAACAGCATGGCTTATGGCTATGGTGGACTGCGAAAGGCGTGAGTGGCTCGGTAGCCTTGATTCCCTTCGCATTGCGCCGTGGGATTCAGCGTTTCACTGGCTGAGCTCGGGTTCTGGCTGAGCAAGAAACAAGATAGCAAGGCCTTGCCATAGGTGTCCTTTTTGGTTGATTTAGTTGAAACACAGAGGGAGATTCCTGGTTTACCAGGTGGTTCAATCAACTACCAGGGCCATCTAATTTCAACCAAAAAGGACACCTACGGGCCTTGCGCTCAGGAAGCAGTGGCTGGCGGAGCGCTACGATGCCAAGTGTGCGGAGGCAAAGGTGCTCGAGCCCCTCCGCCGCAATGCGGCCCTGTTCGGAGACGTGGTTCGTGCGCATAGGCGACGGTTCAGTCGCCCCGGCTGGATTCAGCCGGGTGATTTTGCCCACGGTTGCTTTCGCTTCCATCTTTGACTCCCCCGCTGTGTCGCTGCGGGGAAGTTGGGGGCTGAACCGGGTGCTGCGTCCCCATTTTGTTCTTCGGCCGTGGGTTTTAGGTTGGGGTTCGTCCGGGCGCATTGGGGAGACCGGCCATCTCAGGCAACAGCTGGCCTCGCTGCAGCTTCAGCTCGCGCCCCGCGGCCGTGCTTTGGGGCTGGGGGGGAGGCTGCTTGGGCCCCGCTGGGGAGCTGCTGGGGGGCCAACGTTGGTGTGGCGTTTTGGCCTACTTTGGATTTTTGCTTTTGTAAACTCGAGCCAGAGGTGACTCGCCAAGCCAAAAGTTGAGTTCCGAAGAACCTCAGGTTGCTTGTGGGTTCGCGTTGCGAACAATTCTCACCAATGGCCGTGTGGCCGCAACCCATGTTGAGCCACCCGAAAGTCAGTTGCAACGTCTAGGCCGCCCTTGGCTTATGTGAGCGCATGTGTGAGCGCCGACTAAGGGTGGCGCCTGAACCATTGGCACCTGTCTCGGAGACCCACGCGCAGGAGCTATGTAGGGCAAAGCGCAAAAAGTATCAGCTGCCGCTGTGACAAACACAGCTCAGTGCACTTCAGACACCAGCTGAGACGACAGCGAAAAGCAAGCGCGACCAGAGCAGACAGATGCAGATGTGAGCCAAAGAACAAGCTTGAGCAGAGCAGAACGGACAGTTAGACGAAGAGTTGGGAAGAAAGGAGCACGGGACCAACTCAAGCGACCCTTCTCTGATGTCCCTTGCCCACCATTCATCAAGCTTATGTACCATTTGCACAAGGGACGCATACATCCTGCCGTACAAACTTGCAGTGGCGACATTTCAGCCACACATGTGAATCCCGTGTCTCCACTTAAGGGGTGCTGTCGCTTTTTTTGGGTTTACGGGAAGGACCAACACGGCTTGGATGCGCTTTTTGTGTGTTTCTCACCTGTTCTTCCCCCTGTAGGTTCACGTTTGATTTTTTCCCCCCAACAGCTGAAAGCTTTGGGGTCTCAGCCCAGATAGGCTCCGGGGTGGTCCGAGGTAAGGTTCCACGCGGGTTCCACCAGGGTTCCACCAGGGCTGCGGGGTGGTGCGAGCACCAAAAAGAGCACCGCATGCTGTTGGGGATATCGCCTGAGCTTATTTTGTTTGCGTGTTTGTTTGTTTCTCGTTTAGTACTCTTTTCACATCCAGGGGTGGGTCCGCAGATTCTCACCGTTTCCAACCTTTCCCAAGGAGTGCAGCCCATTTGCCGCCAGGAGGGCGGCGCTTTGAGCCCAGCCAGCAGCTGCAGCCCGTTGAGCCCGTCGCTGAAGGAGCGCCGCGGGCTGAAGCTGACGCTGGACACGGCCTCAGCGCGGGCCCCGGACATCTGGGGAAACGGGTCGGCGGCCTGGGGGCGCGAAAGAGCGCCGGGTTGGAACCCGTTCCTTTTTGGGGGGAAGGGAGGGGGGAGGGAGGGGAGGGGCGGAAAGGGGGGGAGGGGAAGGGCGCCTTCAATTTTCAAGGGCCGCGAACGCTCGGGGAACCTTCCGAAGCGCAGGCGAACCATCGGATTCCCGTGCACGCGCCGGCCCCGAGCGCCCCCAGCGCACCGGCCCCAGCCTCAGTCTGACGCCGGGCGTCGGCCCGGGGCATTGCTTCCCTCGAGGTGATCGCTGTGATCGAGGCCAACAAGGCGCGGTGTCAAAAAGGTGGGCCGGTTGAAACAAAGACACGGCGATGCCGGGCATCTATTCTGGCGATGATGTCTGGAGCACCGCCGTTCTCGCAAGCTTTGACATCTAGGTGCTTGACGCTATGAGGCGTCCATGTTGCTTTTTCCTTTGCAGTGTGCAGCATTTTTGGATTCAGCCAGGGCTGCGCAGTGTGACTCCTCTCTTTAGTGATGCTTGAGCCAGCGCAACCCTTGCCACTTTCCAACAGCTCCATGCCTCCAAACGACGGCGGGTGGTTTATGCACTGAGGCTGAGGCCCTGGGCGCAGACAACAAGAAGGCGTGCCCGCATCTGTTGGGCGGTGCAGCGGCGCTGTGGCTGGCTGGTTTTGAACCGTGCCATGGGTCAGGGGGTTGGCCCTTGGACAGGAGTCCTTGCTACCACACAGGACCTTGAATTGCCCAACACCACGAAGTGGGAAATGGTATGCAGTAGCTTCAAGATAATCGGAACCCCCCAGATTTCTGCTCATCTCGGCGATGAAATGAGCTACACGCCTGCGGATAACTTATTTCACCCCGTAGGAATTTCAGCCGTGCTGGGAAGAGAAAGGCTGGCTTCGCTTGGCGACCAGTAGCCAACTGGCGTCCCCTTGGGCTGCAGCACCTCAGGTGACTGATGCGGTTGCGAGCCAGATTGCAAGCTCTATGAACAATCAACTTACAACACATCATGCGCTTTTATGAAGTAGTTTCCACCACGGCTCAGATTCGATCAACAATTCAACCAGCCAACAGACATTTTTTCTCCATGACTTGACGATTAAAAGGATGTAGAGCAACCTCTATGATTCCCTGGCGCTGATAGCTTCTTTATATTGGGCAATATAAATCAAAAGGGTTCCGAATCTGGAGAGGCCTTTCGAGCTTAGCTTCTAGCAAAAAGTGGGTCGCTTTCCTAGCAACGAGCGGTGCTTTGGCGGGAGCGGATATTTTTTTCCACCACTTGGCGACAGGAAGCCCCTGCGCGCCGGCAGCCTTGGCCTCAGCCTGGAGCTGCGTTGGTCGCTTTTGGCATTTGCGCCGCTGAGTTGCAAACGCATTTTGTGGAGTTGGGGCTCGGCAATCCACCCCTTCCCAGTTTGGGATAGGAAGGGTTCTCCAGGGCCAGGGGTTGCTCCAGGGCCAGGGGTTGGGGATTCGGATGAGGTCCATAGTTCTTGATCCTTCCGGTTTGGGATAGGAAGGGTTCTCCAATTTGGAGGATTGGGCTTGGGATTCGGTTTCGGAAGGGGTTTTGTTAGAGGGTGCCCCGGGGTTAGGGATTAGGATGAGCGCACCCTCCAGGAGAAGGGGTCACAACCTTGTGAAGTTGTTCCCCTTCATTTGGGAGGAGTAATCTGGGCTCAACCTCGCTCGCATGGCTGCCATGTCCAGATTCCCATGCCCGTTTGTTTCATTCCTGCAGCTTCCGCTACCAGGCTTGTCACGGAAGGAGTGCGGGGATTGCTCAGGTCGCAGCCGAACTTAGGGCCGGCCCCGCCTTCACTCCTGGCAAAGGCTGGGAGTTTTGGAAGCCAACCCCCCGTCACACCTGGGTCACGAAGCACTGAATGCATTGGAGTCCCAAGATGAAGCTTTCATCAAATGCAAGTGAATAATGCTGACCCCGGAGGGAAAAAACAACCGGTTCATCCATGTTGGGGTGTTCCCTTGCAAAAGCGAAGAATCCCCCGCTAGAACCAGGGACACCTTCATAGTCATAAACTGGGGTTTCTCTTAGTCCGGGGTCAACAAGTCTTGGTGGCTCCCAGCCATCCTCTTAGCCTTTTAGCCTTTTAGCCTTTTAGTAGCTAGTGGAGTTTCCATTTAGCCCACAAAAAGTCAAACAAAAAAGCGGGGGATCTGAGGGCAGAAGTGTGCAACTGCATCCTGCCCCACGGAAAGGCGCGGCTACACCGCCTCAGCGTGGCGGGCTCTGCCAGCAATCTGGGCTCAGTGCTTGGCCAGCTGCAAGTCCAGGCGCGATGCGATCGCGATCACGGCGCGATCGCGCGTTCTGCCCGTTTTAGGGCCCAGGAGTGCGGGGAACAAGTGTGAAGACAGACCATAAGTAGTAAAGTGGCTATGACTTTCAACAGGGGTTTTACGCCCCCAAACCATTGGTGGCATAAATCCAATAGCCAATTACGGTTCAGACCCATTTTGAACAACAAGGCCCGAGTTTGAGTTCCAAGGGGGAGTCAATGACTGCATTTGCTACGTTCAAAAGGACCACCCTCAAGAAAATTGCGGTTTCGCGGTTTCGGCGCGCGGAATTGCCGGAGGCTGACAAGGTTTCAGTTTTGGACGCGCCGGCATCTCCCAAGCGGCTGATTGCATCTCAATCTTGGGCCTCTTGGCTGCAGGGAGGGCCATGGGGCTATGGGGCTATGGGGGCCGTGCCTTGAGGCTTGACTGGACCTCTCCAAGGAGACCTAAGCCACACCTGAACGGCCTATGTGCAGCGAGAACGTCAAGCAGAGAAAAAAGCAATGAAATGAAGAGGACCTTTGAATGGCTCACCTCTGACATTCTCCTGAGTTCAGCCGACTTGCTCCAAAGCTACTCTTTACAGGCGGCTTTGTGGCAGTTTATTTCAGTTTGCACGCGTTATTAGTGCTATTTTCAGCATGCCCGATGTGTTTTGTTAGTGCTTTCTGCGACAAGCAAACTTTGCTTTGCGCAGACGTTTGGCCAGACTACGCTAAGCGTAGTTACTCGCCCAAAGCGCTAGCCCAAAGTGAGCTGCTGTGCCGGCCTCTTGGATGCCAGTGTTGGTAACTGGTGCCGAAGCAGGTCTCCGGATCAGATGGGGAATCAGACAGCAAGCAAGCCAACGGGCGCTCTTTCGGCCCGCATTCAGCCAAGAGTCGATCCAACTGCCGGGTGACAATCATGCGAAAGGGGATCAAGGGGATCATCCGGAACACACCGTAAGACTGGTAACTTGTGGTTTTGGGGGGTTTTGGGTTTGTTGCGGACACGCAAGTTGCAGCCTGCAGACACGAGCCGCGAGCAAGGGTTTGCACATAGCCCCCGCTCGTGGCAGTGCGCGCCATGGTGCGGCTGCACGCCTAAGACTGGAACGTCAGTGGGAAGATGCCGAGGCAGGGCCAGCGTGATGCGACGTGTCGCGGGGGTTTGTGGCGCTCAGGCGCCGGGAGGTCCACTGGCACGTCTCAGGCTGATCGAAAGGAGGCTTTCGGCGAGTCGGGCGAATGCTCAAACGCACAGGTCCCATGGCCTTGCTGGCGTGCCAGCTGCTTGGCCAAGGCGCACGCAGCTTGGCGCCTCTCTCTCTCTCTCTCTCTCTCTCTCTCTCTCTCTCTCTCTCTCTCTCTCTCTCTCTCTCTCTCTCTCTCTCTCGTCTTGCAGTGCTTCGGTTGCAGGTTGGCAGGCGCGGACTTGCCTGCGCTGGGCCGCGTTGACTCCCATGTCGCACCGGAAGGCGAGAGGGGGGCAGGGCTTGGAGCAAGCAGCGCGTCCTGAGCTTGGCTTGCGGAGCCGCAGGCGCCCCGATGTGCCCGAGGAGGTGCCTGGGAGCCAGGGGGGGCGCGGGTCTTTGAAGCCTCGGATCAGCAGGTGCGCAGGAGGAAGTGGAGGCGCCGTCGGCGGTCGAGGCACGCAATGTAGGCTTTTCATGGTTGCCAGGTTTATTTCAATCGCTGTTGCCACAAGCCTCTTCGCCCCAAGCGATGTGCTCACGGTGAATATTTATGTACAGGTTTAGATATATTTTGCCGGTCGGTATATAGCCGAAAAGGGTACGACCCCAGAGGCAAGGGTACACAATATCGGCCTGTGGCCGTTTGGACAGGAGCTTGCCAGCTCAGAGTTCCTCCGCCGCATGCGTGTCGTACACCCAGTGTGCCGCTTTGCACTCGAATGGCTGCGGTGCAGCCCGGTTTTCCACGCCTCACCCTTTGGACACTTCAGCCCAACTTCTTGCAAATTGGTCTGCTCAAATGTTCATGCGCTGCAAGCTCCGAACATTGGCAGCCTCGCTGGATCAAGCGGCTAAGCAGGGAACCTGAGGGCAGCCAAGGAGCGGCCCTCAGTTTGGCTCAAGGTGGGCGGGTGAAAGGAGGGAGCAGCGGTTCACAATCCAAGGCGTCAGAATGTTCCTGGTGAACTGGTTCTTCGATGTGCTGGGCTCCTTGGCATGCAAGTTCCTTCCAGCTCCCGAGATGACCCGGGATTGCAGGCTACCTGGGCTTGTCCAACAAGAATGCCAAGATCCTCTTCCTGGGTCTGGACAATGCTGGGAAGACAACTCTGCCACCAGGCCGCAACACATGGGTGTTGATCAATATTCCTAGCCTCCAAGTGACCATGGGTAACTTCTCCCCCTTAAGTGGGAAATAACATTCTTTTCGTGGTTTCCTTCATGGTCGTCCCATGTAAAAGACCTTTTGGTCCACCCCCCCACATCGAAGCATGCGAATCCAGTCGCTCGACTGGGTTTGCCCCGGTTGTGTTTGTGTGCATCGGCGCCGAGGCTGCACATGCTGAAGGATGACCGCATTGCAACCCATGTGCCAACTCTCCATCCGCACTCGGAGGAGCACATGTGGGTATGGGTCAAGATTAAACCACCATGGGACCACAGGTTTACTCCATGTTTCCATTTACCAGGGTTCCCATTTTGGGTACATATTTTTGACCCACAGCCATGTTTTGTGATTGAGTTGTTGGTGTGGCTGCAAGAAGCAAAGGCAAGCGCAAAACGAAAGGGTAGATGCCGCTCTCTCGCCCCTGACCTGCCTCATTGCGCATGTATTCCCCATGTTTTGTTGCGCAGGCGTAGCACCGCCTCCTCCAAGGGTAGCACCCTGAGCCCTGTAATCGAGGGATGGAGCAAGTTCAGTGAAGTCAGACAGCCAAGATTTCCGGACTGGCTTGGGCTCAACATCCACCCAGCCTCTGAGATCCTTCTACATTGAATTTCGGGCCACTCCATGCGTTTTGGAAGACTGCAAATGTTTGTGCCAAACCATGCTCCAGTCTGATGAGTCACTGTTTGTCCTATTTATTTATCTATCTATCCATCCATCTATCTAGCGATCGATCTATCTATCTGATATTATCCATCCAGCCATCTGTCTATTTATTCATCGATCTACCTGTCTATTGTTCCAACTATACCCTCCTCTGTCTTTCTTTATTTCTTTCTTTCTTTCTTGCTTGCTTTCTTTCTTTCTTTCTTTCTTTCTTTCTTTCTTTCTTTCTTTCTTTCTTTCTTTCTTTGTGTCTTTTTTCTTTCTGTAACTGAGAGGCCTTCGATCTCACCACTTTGCCATCACCTGTGGCAAGGCAGAAGCCCGATGGCTCTTGTGCACGGGCATTTGTTTTAGCAGACACTTGCCGTGGAGGAGCTGATGATCAAGAACATCCGCTTCCGAACCTATGATCTTGGCGGGCACGAGACGGCCCGGCGCATCTGGAAGGACCCTGCACGACCTGGAGAGCGACAACTCGCCATTCGCGCGCTTGAGCAGCTGCCTGGCACTTGCAATGCCGAGGCAGACTTGTACACATGTTGCGGCATGTGACTGCCTAGTTGCTGGGGCCAGGGGCTTTTTTTAGCGCCGCTTGCAGCGCTGGAAGCAGGGAATTCGTGTGAAGGGGTCAGGGGCTTGTGGGTCCAGGACTACTTTGCCACTGTGGACGGTATCATTTTCCTGGCCTGCGCCCTAGGCTTTGGAGTATCTCCGGACCCCGCGTCGGGGTAAGGCGGTCATTGGGGCCGTCTCACTGGGTGCTCCCTCCCGAAGGGTCTTCCCCTTGCTGGCTCCCGGCGCACGCAATAAAACAACTCCGCTGGCTACTCGCCGCTTGGAGCTGAGGTGGATGCAGCAGATCGCACGCGCTTTCAGGAGGCGTTCGATTTCTTTGCTTAAAGTCGCCGGCCATGCAAGAAGTTCTCAATGTCAAAACGCTCGAAAGACGAGAACGAGGCCCAGAGCATGAGGATTTCGCCATGTTGGCCACTCAAAAGGCGCCCCCCCCCCAAACCGAAGCTTCCCAGGGGGATGGTTTTGAGCTCCAGGCGCAGGAGGAGCTGAGCGGGCTGCTGCAGGAGCAGGCGCTGTCCAATGTGCGACGCGCTCAGTGGGACGGGCGCGCAAGTGGGATGTAGGCGGTTTAGGTTGTTCCTCTAGACTTGGGAGCGCTCAAAACGTGTGCTTTTTTTGTGGTTTTCCAAGCCAACCTCGCAACGGCATCGAAACAAGACACAGCCGGAAGGAACCGAAGCGCTGCCTTTGTTGCACCAGCAGGCTTCGAGGAGTTCCTTGAGACTTGCCATTGGGGTCTCGGCCGGGAAGGTCCGATCGATGCTCCCCTTTCCTCATGTGTCGCCTTTCGACATCACCCCACCAAGAAGGCTGAGTCTAAAATTGCCTGCAAGGGAATATTTCGATCCCCCAATCTGATGACCCTCCTGTGTTTGCCCATCCGAGGCCCTTTGTAGTCCTCGGAAACAAGATTGACATCCCGACGGCTGCTTCCGAAGATGAGCTGCGCAACGCCGGAGCCCCTATGCCCAAGTTCGACTGGGATTCAGCAGCCCAGAGAGGAAGCAGCGTAGACGCTCACTTGCCAGCGCTCCAGGCGTTGGGCTTGCTGAGTGCTGGGCTCGGCCATGGGTTGCTGTCCTTTGGGGTGGCCTTCCCCTCGCGGCCAGCATTGAGGCCACATGACCTACGGGCGAGTGACGACCTTAGGGTGCTTCAGACTGTTTTATTTTGGTTTTTATGGCTGGACACTTCCGCCAGTTTCCCAACCACCCCAAAGAATCAAGACGGCCTTTTGTACGACCCGGTGGTTTCTTGGTGGTCGGCACTGTAAATAATTAGGCGACCCAACATGGTGCCTTTTTCAACTGGTTTCCACTTCAAGCAGGGTACCAACAAACAAAACAAACAAACAAACAAACAAACAAACAAACAAACAAACAAACAAACAAACAAACAAAGAGACAAAGAGACCCCCACACCCAGACGCGTGGGTCCTAGCTTCTGTTAAGGACACCAAGAGGGGGGAGTCTGGTGTGCGGCCTGTGGAGCTCTTCATGGTCAGCGCCGGGGGCTAAAGGGGCAGGGGCGGCGACGGGGGTTGTCAGTTTTTATTGCTCTTTTTTGTTTTTTTAAAAAAATAATAATAACATATTTGTTTGTTATTTTTGTTTTGTCTGCTTTTGTATTGTTTTTCAGGGCGACACCGGGGTGTGGCTCAAAATCAAAGAGCTAGGGCAAGCCGCTGCCCCCATTCATGAGTGGGAAAGGGCGAAAAATCGATTGGATGACCTTTTTCGGGCTCTCAAATCGACCTTGTGTGCACCACCCCTTTTCGGGTTCCGTGTCCTGTTTGGAGACGAACCAAGCCCACAGAAAAGACGCATCCCCGTAAAGCCTGCCGCCCCGGCCTGGTTCGTAGCAACCGAGCGACACGCGGCCAGGTTGTGAAGCGGATGGGCTATGCAGAGGCGCGCGGTGGCATGAGTGGATTGTAATGCTAACCCCGGAAGCAGAACCCCTGGTTGATTTTCATCGTGGGGCGTCCCCTTTCAGTGGTTGGATTCAGACCACTTTTGGAGGGACTTCACCCCTAATATTGGGACGGGTTTATCAATCCTGGGTCAACTGCTTGGCAGACGCTCACATGGGTTTAGCATAAGCCGGCCATGTTCCGGTTTGCAACTTTCCAAGACTTCCGCCTGCGAAGCATCAAGCGCCAGGCATTCCAATGGCTGTCACAGTTCCTGAAGTGAGCGGGCTGATCAAGGTGCTCAGCCTTGAAGGGGCATGCAATGGCAACCCTGGCTGCGCCCTGCTCGGCAGATTTGACATAGGCCCATGAATTTTGATAGGGAACTATCTCAAAGTGATTGGTGGACATGACTTAAAATTCATAGTCATAGGCCCTTGTCCTCGTTCCATGCAGAGGACGCTTTCTTGGACTAGGGATGAGAATGCAAGCGGGCGCAGCCTTCGCTCCGGCCGTGCCAGGCGGGCCGGCCGTTTTCACTCGGGACTTTCCTTGTGGCACTCTTTCAAGCTGTCTAAATGGGCTTCAAATTTGGAGGGGAAGCTCCGCAAATTTTGGAGAAGGGGTTTTTGATTTAATGCAGGATTTAATGCAGTAAGGCTTCCTTTTGGTTGGACTTTCAAATGGCCCCAGGAAAAGTAAGTACCCAAACAGCAACACGCCCAAATTGGGCGTGCTGCGCGGCAAAGCAGCGCACAACTCCCTTGGATGCATGGAATGGACGGCCGCAAGTAGGTGCTAAAACTGAAAGCTGCAGTGGATTCCTCACATGTTGCAAGATGGGTCAAACTTAAACCACCAGGGCACAGGTTGTTTGTCCATGTTTCCATTCACCAGGGTTCCATGTCTTTCCATGTTTACCTATTTTTGACCCGCAGCCAAAGAATTGCAGACAGGGTTGGCTTCCTAGCGTTTGAGTGCTGCGCCGTTTGGTCTCCAGAGTGGAGAATGCGGCGCTGAGGATGGAGGGCCCCAAGCAGAGCAGTCGGATGATCTGCCGGTTTGGGCCTCGGCCAAGGTGTCGTTGACGTTTCCGAATTCAAGCAGCAGCGCGGTTCTACCCTACCCGGAAGCCAATTCACAAGGCCTTCTCTCTTCTTTTTGGGCGGGGAGCGGGGGGGGGGGAGTGGTATTTTAGATGGCCTGATCCATGGAGATCCCGAGCAATGTAAAAGCCATTTGCCTCGTTTCGATCGGCGCCTTGGCGTGTTTCCGCCGTTTTGAGCGGGCGAGGAGGTGGACGCAGCCTGGGTGGCGGAGAAGACCGAGGACACCGCGCGGAACGTGCGCGGCCCCGGGGCCAGCGGAGAAGCATGATCCCGGATCGCCAGCTGCTGCTTTTTGCCACGCTTGCCACGCGCTTTGCCCCAAGACCCGGCAACAGTGACGGAAAAAAGCGATCGCAACTTGGCTATCTAGGATTTGTCTATGGTCCACGGGGGCCTTCCGTAGAGGCGCGTGGCCAGTTGCTAGTTGCCGTGGACTGGGTTTCCTGTAGGAAGGTCAACTTATGAGAAGGATGACCCAGGAAAAGGATCCGGATTCCGAGGTTCACATTATGGCAAGTGCTCCCAGGTGGTCAATGCCCTTTGCCGGCACCGCTTTGGTGACAAGGTCAGTGTGGACCAGGAGGGGTGCAGCACAGCCTTCGGTCGGCGCTTTTTTTTTTTTGTGGAGTAGCAGGTGATCGCCGGCCCTCCGGCCGCCAAAGGTGTTTGCCTTGGACGGCTCATGTGGAATCCTGCCGCTTGACTGGCGCATGTCCTGAGGCACTGAGTTCATTGTGACCCTTGCCTTGGCAGATCGGAACGTGTGCTCAGCCCAAGTGGGAAACATGGCTTCTATGCGGCTGCTTGTCGGCGGCCCAGGCTCGGATCCGCCAGCAGCGCCGTGCACTTGAAGATTTGGGACTGGGAGGGGGCAAGCCCCTTTGTCGTGTCGCAGTTGAGCAGGTTTTGCAGGTTTTGCCCTTGAGAGGAAACAGCTCTTGACCACATCTCGCAGGGAGTACGCAAGCATAGGCCACGGGCACTTCTGGGGTTTGAGAGTCTCACGCGGGATGTGACCGGGTTCCGAGCCGCTCGCCTTGCGCAACCGCCCCGCAGCTATCTCGCCTCGAGTTGCTGCGTGACGCCTGGGAGCGCAGAAGCGTTGCAGGCGCGAGGGCACGGAGCCGCTCTCTCGTGTGCGGGTGTGCGCGCTCGTCTTCTTTTGAGGCCGCGATCTTCATTTGTTTCTTCATTTTTTGTGGGCCTTAGAGTTGGAAGCCCTGTTTTTTTCCTTTCGACACGGGAGGGGGGTGTTCAGGGTTCCAACCTCAGGTGTTCAGGGTTCCAACTCCTTCGAGCGCGCTTCAGGGGGGGGGTCAGGGTCCAAGCTCAGGCCCACCTTTTTCGAGTGAGACCTCACGTTCGAACGCGCGAGGCATGGACTTCAGCCAGTCGGCGGAGGAGCTGCTCACGAAGCTGGACACCTACCGAGAGCAGCTGGCCCAGGTCGAGGAGGCAAGTCGGGGTTAAGCAGCCGGGGTGGACATCCGGAAGGAGGAGGGGGGTTGGGTGTCTCACCTGTTGGCCTGTCCAGTTGGCAGGGATCTTTTTTTTGTTGGCAGTGCGGATGCCGCACGTTGTACAACTTTGTTTTTTCTTTCTTTTTTTTTCTCGGGGGGGGGGGGGGATATTCGGAAGTGGTGATGGTTTTGTTGGAACTGCATTGCACCTTTTCAAGGGCAGGTCCAGGTGACCCTTGTTCAGACACCTGGGAGGGGTTTTCTGCCTTTTTTGGCGGGGAACCCCCAATTGCTTGGTCAAACCTCTTGGGGCTCCGTTGCCGAAAAAATCGTCAATTCCAGGGTGTGATTCCCCATTCTGTTCAACCATCGTTCTCTTCGAAAACCGGCCGTTTCCCCTAAGTTTAGTGATGGGGACCTACCGAAGTGGGGGCCTGGGCGGGGGGCTGGGGGGAAGGGGGCATCCGACAGGCGCTAGAGCAGCAGCCAGATGAGCCTTCCCTGGTGAAGCTGAAGAATGACCTCACGGAGGCCAGATGATGGGTCAACATAAGCGCCCAGGAGTTGGACCGCAGGCGTTTTAGTCCACGTTTCCATGTACCAAGGTTTCATTTTGGGTGCTTTTTTTTTTGACCCACGGCCAGATGAGCAAGAAAAGGTTCCGCGAGACCTGCATAGAGAGGTCGCAACATCGATGAGTCAGCATCCCCCCGCCTCATCGACTTGCTATTTTGTTTTTTTCCCCCCCTTTTGTTTGAGTCGGAGTTTCAGGTTGCCAGTCTACCCTGAATTGGTGGTGTGGATCGGTGGTTTGGGGATTTGAAGCCCTGGTTCTTGCAGAGTTGGGAAACCACCCCGGGGTCCACCAAACCACCAGGGAAGCTGAGAGTTGACTTTGTCCACGCCTTTGGCTTGCAGGTCATCGTGCTCACAGAAGATTTGGTGAAGTATCAGGCCCGGAGCTGTGGCTCACTCCCCCTGCGCTAGGGGGGAGAAGCAAGGACTTCAAGGTTTAACGGTTTTCTAATCTTTTGAAATACTTTGATTCCTACTTCACGCGCCAACTTTTGTGTGCACCAGCGGATTCGCCTCACTAGAAATTCAAGAAGTTGCAAGATTCATGGGCTTTCACTGCCAACTCCCTCAAACCAAAGGCTTTTTGGCAGAGGGAACGGCGCCAGCCATGACCAAACGAACTCGACACCTTCCACGGGACTTAGATCCCTCAAGGCCTGACGGTTTCATGAACCAAAGCCAACCTAGGCGCTTGGGAGCGTGCTTCACCGGGATTGGGAGCCGGCTTCCGCCCAAAGGGATATCGCTTTGGGCATAGTTGTTTCCCTACCCGGTTGGCTGGGATAGATTCCAACCCAGGATTCGAAGACCTCTTGGCTGCTTGATAGGGTGCAGTGCCATTTGGCAGGGATTCCTTCATTGGGAGAACCCGGGCACTCAGTTGAGATTCAAGCTTACCAGACTCGAGGTGGGACGCTTTGGACCCCAAGGTTGGTGCCCATTTCGAGCCATTTCCTAGAAAGTACCATGTAAAAACTGCAATGTCCTTAGCTTCTAAAAACTTCCCCAACAGTTGTTCCTCAATTCCAATTGTGTTGGGGTGTCTCTGAGGGTTTGTGTCGAATCCGGGGAGCCCCCAACATGGTGGTTTTCGTTTGTGCACGTTGTTGTTCTGGGCTGCTCAAAGGCAATCCTTGATCCTTACCTTTGGGTTATGCAGGGGTTTTGTTGGAAACCGATTAGAAACCCATGGGAAACCCATAGGAAACGCATAGGAAACCCATACGAAACCCATAAAAAACCCATAGGAGATCCATAGGAAACCCACAGGAACCCATAAGAAACCCATAGGAAAGCCAAAAAAGCAACGCCAAAACCACAGGACACCTATAGAAACCAACGGCAAAGCAAGGGGAAGCCATAGGACGCCAACTTGGTGTCTCTCCCGTCTCACGCGATTTTTGTCCCGCAGGCCGCCGCGCCCACAGAGGCGGAGCAGGCGGGGGCGGAGACCGCCGGCACCACAGGCCGCGCCTCCGTGGTGCCGCCCCTTGGGTCGCATGGGGCAATGCGGGGGTGCTGGGTCGAAGCTGGACAGCTTAGCGATGTCCTGGACTGTAACGAACAGGGTTCCTTTTTTTAGACTTCCATTTTTTCTAACTACCTGCAATTTAGACTTAACATTAAGCATTCCCTTTTTGGGGTACATCACAAAAACCCTGGGTTGATATCTCATTGTGGGGGAGTCAAAAAGTGGAACCCTGTGTCATACCCTCACTTTCTGAGTTGCTGGAACCATTTTGGTGGTTTATTCAATCAGTTTGGACTTCTTGAGAGGGCCATCCTCTCAGGAAGTGAGTACTTGGAACAAATGAACTCAAAAGGCCTGAGGTTCATACCCCTCTCCCCAAAAAAGGGCTGTGCACTTGGGAAGCCAAAGGGTATGAACGAGGGGTATGCACTTCCAGCCTTAGATGCGGGGGGCGTCTCTGTTCGCTCTGTTCGAGGGAGCCCACAGAAAAGGGGGGGAAACTTCCAAACCCAATATTGGAGGATTGGGACTTTTTATTTTGCGGCACATCCTCGAATATCCCAAGATTTTACTGCATCCCCGAATGTTTCATCAGAGGAAAATAATGACCCTACTTTCAAGACGCAAAAAGATGATGCGCATCAGATCTCGGCCAAGTTCTGTGCTTTCCATCCCTAGGGTAGAGGAACTATATCTAGCCAGGTCAGTGGCGATATGTAGGAAATCGAGGTTCGGCAAACAGGTGTGTCCTCCAAAAATCAAGGTTGCATTCTACAAATGCGTAGGAGGTTGCTAGGGTTTCCATCCTGCCTTCATTCCTCAGAAGTTTTCAACGGGAAAGGGGAGGTCCTGATCGAACAAGTTCTGACATCGAAAGGGTGCACGCAGGCACGCGTGTGTTGTTTATATATATATATATACACATATGTGTATGTGTGTGTGTATGTGTGTTTTTTTTTGCTTGTGTTCTGTGTGTGTGTGTGTGTTCTGTGTGTGTGTGTGTGTGTGCGCGTCTGTCTGTCTGTCTGTCTGCCTGCCTGCCTGCCTGCCTGCCTGCCTGCCTGCCTGCCTTCCTGCCTGCCTGCCTGCCTGCCTGCCTGCCTGCCTGCCTGCCTGCCTCTGTCTGTCTGTCTGTCTGTCTGTCTGTCTGTCTGTCTGTCTGTCTGTCTGTCTGTCTGTCTGTCTGTCCGTCCGTCCGTCCGTCCGTCCGTCCGTCGGTCGGTCTGTCTGTCTGTCTGTCTGTCTGTCTGTCTGTCTGTCTGTCTGTCTGTCTGTCTGTCTGTCTGTCTGTCTGTCTGTCTGTCTGTCTGTGTCTGTCTCTCTGTCTGTCTCTTTGTCTGTCTCTCTGTCTCTCTCTCTCTCTGTCTCTGTCTCTCTCTCTCTCTCTCTCTGTCTCTCTCTCTCTCTTTCTGTGTCTCTCTCTGTGTCTCTCTCTGTCTCTCTCGCTGTTTTTTTTTCTTTTTCTCTCTCTGTCTCTCTCTCGCTGTCTCTCTTTGTGTCTCTCTCTTTCTCTCTGTCTCTCTCTCTCTCTCTCTGTCTCTCTCTCTCTGTCTCTCTTTGTGTCTCTCTCTCTCTCTCTGTGTCTCTCTCGCTTTTTTCTCTGTCTCTCTCTCTCTCTCTCTCTCTCTGTCTCTCTCTCTCTCTGTCTCTCTCTCTCTCCCTCTGTCTCTCTCTCTCTCTCTCTGTCTCTCTCTCTCTCTCTCTGTCTCTCTCTGTCTCTCTCTCTCTCTCTGTCTCTCTCTCTCTGTCTCTCTCTCTCTCTCTCTCTGTCTGTCTCTCTCTCTCTCTCTGCCTCTCTCTGTCTCTCTCTGTCTCTCTCTGTCTGTCTCTGTCTGTCTCTGTCTGTCTCTGTCTGTCTCTCTCTGTCTGTCTCTGTCTTTGTCTGTCTCTGTCTGTCTCTGTCTGTCTCTGTCTGTCTCTGTCTGTCTCTGTCTGTCTCTCTTTGTCTCTCTCTCTGTCTGTGTCTGTCTCTCTCTCTCTCTGTCTCTCTCTCTGTCTGTGTCTGTCTGTGTCTGTCTGTCTCTGTCTGTCTGTGTCTGTCTCTGTCTGTCTCTGTCTGTCTCTGTCTGTCTCTGTCTGTCTCTGTCTGTCTCTGTCTGTCTCCGTCTGCGTCTGTCTGTCTCTGTCTGTCTCTTGTGTAAAGACGGGGCAAGCAGATAGCTGACAGCCAATGGCCTGACGCCAACGGGAAAAGCATAGCCGATAGACTCCAGGAAGAAAGGCATGCCTGGGTTAGAGGAACCAGCATTGACGATCCACGCCCCTTACCGCTGCCAGCGTCGCCTGTGGCAGAGACATTCACACATAGCGTATTATGAATGCGCGGGTTGTCCAGCACCAAGGCAGCCAGTGACTTCTCGCTCAGCGACTTGGCAACGTTCGGCATTCAGGTTCATTTTTTTTCACGTGCCACCCGATTGCAGTACAAGATCAGCTGCACCTCTGGCCAACATGTGGCTGAGGCGGCCAAATCTGTGCACACGGCCTTGATTGGGCGTACCTGCGAAGCTTTCTTTGAGCAGAAGTGGTATAATGGCCGCTCAGCTGTCAACCTGTCAAGTTGCTTGTTTTGCGCATTTGCGCATCTGCGCATCTGAGGAGAGATCAAATCAGTGCGCCGTGATGAGCGCGGGCAGGAGCGCGCCATGGTAGAGTTCATTGGCTTCTCCAACCAGCGGGAGTTCAAGGCGCGCGGCATCTTCGATCCGCCCAGGTGAGGATCGAATGGCGCCGACTGACGGCTTCAGCTGAGGTCACGGATTTGCGGCTGCTGCGTCCGCCGCACCCCGCACAGTGCCAGCCGGGCACGCGCTGCCAGGCCGGTGCGGCGTTCTCATAGGTGTCCTTTTTGGTTGTGTTGGTGGATAAATAGGTGGTCCTGGTTTACCTGGTGGTTTATTCATCTACCAGGGCCATCTATTTACCCCAAAAGGACACCTACTTATGTGCGTTCTTCACCCCTCCCTCAGAACCGAGCACCCCGCCCACAGCCAGTGGACAATGGCACATTCAGCGCTGCCTGCCGCTTTGCGAGAATCGAGTTTCGACATGGGGAAACACAAATGTAAGGGCTCATCCGGGAGGAGCATATGTTGTCAGGGCACATCTTCAGGCCTCGCATCTGAAACTGTGGCAGTGGAGCGTGTCAGGCCATTTTCCCAGAGGATGGCCTGTGGTATGACTGCGCCGGCATCCCAGGTTGAGCCTTTGGCATGTTGCTGCGTCGCTGCTGAGAGAGCTTGAGGGCCCAAGATTTTCCCAGGTCATCACGGAGCAGACGGAGAAGGGCTACAAGTGCCCTGGCATTTGCCCCCCAGTTTTTCTTTCAGCCGGCAGCCGGCCTGCCATGTTGGCTTGGCAAGTCGCGTCTGATTCCATTCCAGTTCCGGCGGAAGGAAAACATGTCCTGATCGTATGTTCAGGTAACCCTTGGTGCTTTGGATTGGTGGTTGGGGATTTCAATTCCAGGTTTTTATAGAGGGCAAAATGGGAAACCTTAGCAGCCAAGCCTCAGCTTCGGCATTTTGACCTCCAGGTTTTATTATTGTTTTTTTCCCCGGCTTTCCTAAAGTGGCTGGTCTGGAGCTGGTTTTGGATAAACTTGCTGTTGCGATAGGCAGGGAATGAGAAATGGAATGAATCGTTTTAGGATTCCCAAACAAAGGAAACCACCAGTCGGCTGGTTTATGTCGGGTTCATTCACAAGCTTGCTGGTTCGAGAGGTGCAGGGAATGGGGCACGGAATGAACCCTAACCATCCATTTCTCGTGGTTTCCTTTCGGGAATTTCAAGAACGGTATCTCTCTTTTGCCCTTTTGCCCTTTTGCCCTTTTGCCCCTTTGTTCCTTTGTTCCTTAGCTCCTCAGTTCCTTTGTGTCTCTTTGTTTCTGTGTTTCTTAGTTCCTTTGTGTCTTTGTTTCGCAGTCGCCAGGGATCGATTTGGGTAAACCCCTACGCCAGGATCACCTTCATCGACTACGGCAGCAAGGCGGAGGTGCGCTTCGACCAGATCCGGCTGCAGAGCAGCGGCAAGGTGGGCACGGCCAAGCGCACCATCAAGGAGGCGCTTGCGCGCGCGCCGCGTGCGCGAGCTTTGGGCGGCCGCGGGGGGGGGGGGGGGGGGGGGGGGGGGGGGGGGGCTTTGGGCGCTTTGGGCGCTTTGGGCGCTTTGGGCGCGGGGTCGGGGAAGCCCGTCCTTTGTTGTGTTGTGCTTCCTTTGTTGTGTTCTTTTGGCTTTATCATTTTTTATTGTTTTTTTTTTGGGGGGGGGGAGATTTGGAGTTTGGATGCCAAGCAGGGACGATGTTCCACCGTTCATGCTTCGCAAGTTGTCATGAGCACACCTGGGGGTGAAGCGAGCTCACACAACAAAAAAGGTTCCTGATGAAGTTTGGATAGCTCCAATGTTTGTGTTTTTCTGATGGCGCACGAGGTGACTACCCCAGCGGGCTATAAGATTCCGGAGAGCATGCAGATCCAGCCGCTTGGCCCGTCCGGTCAAAAGCCCTTGCGGATTTCTTTCATGCAGGGAATGAGGAAATGACCCCTATAAACCATCCTTGTGGTTTCCTTTGAGGGAATTTGGTTCATTCCCTCATCCCTTACTGAGCCAGCAAGAGGATCGCCTAGCTGGGAAAAAAATCTGCAGATCAAACAGGAGCTGACTAATGGGCTTTACCCTGTAGCTCTCAGGTAGCCAAAGTGTCTTCCTGAGGTGGACGCAGTCGAGTGCCTTTTCCGGGTGGGGGGAAAGCACCATTGTCCTGTGCGTGTGCAAGTGGGCAATGGTGGCATTGGGATCTTTGGTTGGGTTTGACATCAACCCAGCATTTTCGCATTTGGGATGACTCAGGAAGACAGACACAGAGGATATCATCGATGCCAAGCGCAGGAAAATCACCGCTCCTTGGACTGACACGGGTGAACTAAATCCTGGCGAGATCCCTGAAATTAATATTGAAATCAGGATGATAGAATCAGGGCTAGCCAACTGCCAGTTTGATATGGCAATTCCTAGGAGAAAAAAAAAAGCCCGGTCAACTTGTCAAAAGGGCGGTGGCAGGGCCGGAGCGTGGCTGGTGCACCGCTTGGCTTGCTTCAAACTTCAATCACCACCCCTTTTGGCTGGCCCCGCTCAGGCAATCAAGAAGCAGCAGCGCACGGACAAGCTGGAAACAGAGCATGTCAAGCAGCAGGCGCGCCCTTGAGCTCCTTAAGCACCTCTCTTGGACTGGGTGCATCCTGCCGAGCACTGCTTTCATTTAAAAAACATGCGATTCTATGGTGGTTCCCTGTCGTTTGCTTGTTGAACCGGGTAAATTGTGAGCAAAGGGGTAATTCATCTGAGATATCTGAGCTTGGTCCAGCATCTTTCCACACCGCCTGTGATACCGGGCTTTGGGCATGCTTCATGCCCCCAAGGGCTTTCACAATTTCGGCCAGCGAGTTCTTGACATCTCACCTATGACCTGTGTTTCGTATGGGCCGAGCGCTCCGCGAAGTGGATGGGCGAATTTCGTAGACAGGCTGTATGCCTACCCTAGTGGGTTGTACCCCGTATACTGGGAATTTCTGCCTTTTACATGGACAATTGATTATAGTTTGCGGGTACAGTTGTCGGGGGGCATGACGGCAGTCCTTGAGTTAATGTTGACCCTGGCTTACTAAACCCCTGTTTGTTAATAAGGCGATGCTCCCCTCCAAAATGGATGATTCCCCACTAAACCCAGGGACACCCCCCTACTGCTAAACTGGGTCAACATCAGTGGTGCCAGACCCGGCCGAAGCGTTTACTTTTCGGCCTGCGCCGCAGACGGCCTGGCAGAAGTTCTTCTACAAAAAGGCCCGGCGGTCCGTGTGATGTTGCTGGTGCTGGTCGTGGGTGGGGCTGCTTTGAGGAGCCTGCGACTTGAGCTGAAGCTGATGTTCAGGTGAGCCACTTGCTCCGGGTAGATGAAGGTTAGCAAGGGCCAATCCCAGCCAAGAATAGCTGCGGCGCCTTCTTAATTCTTTACATGGTTCTGGGTTCACCATTTTAATACCGGGTTTTGATTGTGGCTCAGGTGATGCGCCTTGCATCGTATTGTTGAAGAAAGGTCAACTGCCACCGGGTAGCCCGCAAACCAATTCATCAAAACATGCGCATGGGGCTTGGGAGGCGAGCGCACGAAGCAAGTGCGGCTTCATGAGCGGGAAGCCAAAGGACAGCATCTTCAAGGCGGGGCAAAGGGGTCCGTGATGCTGAAGCAATCCCATGCCAACACGATGTCAACATCCTGCTGAAGCCAGAGAGAAGAATGAGAAGAGCAGGAAGAAGGGTCGGACTTGTGACGTGTGCTGTCCGGGCTGACATCATGTTGCTCCCGCCTTGCGGTGGCCAAATCAAGAGATCAACTTCCAAGTTGCAGTCTGAAGAGGGGATTGTGGCCTACCATCCCATGGGCTGGCTACCCAATAAGAAACTGTGTATTTATACATCTTGATATCATCACGGGGACGGAAGGGGGGGGATGTTTATGAGGCAGCGGCGGTTCCTGTTTTTCCATTCGGGCACCGCATACCAGACTTGTTGCGTCGTTTCAGGTGCCAGATGCCTTAGAAGGCCGCGTTGGCTTCATGAATAGTGGCCAAGAGATGACCAAATTCAATGAGGCCAGAAAGCATCTTGGCAGAGACCTTGCCATGTGCGTTGCTCCTTCCCTGCCAGTCAAGACGTGCAAATGAGTTTGCCCGCAACATCGGTCAGCATGTTCAAGCTCGCCCGGACTTTGCTCGATTTTGGCCAAGCCAAGGTTCACCTACCAGTACGTGTGAGGGCTCTCGGGCTTGTACATTTTGCGGCTTGTCCGGTCCAACAGGGGCAGTTTCAGATCTCGAATTCCAGCTGCTTGCACTGCCCGTGCCATTGGCTGAGATTGAGGTGGTGATGGAAACACCGCATGAGAATTGCGGCACTGAGCCGCATGCCACCTCACGACCCGAGTCCAGCAAAAAGGGCGCAAAGGTGCTCCCGTGCCAAAGGGTTCCAGAAGTTCTTTTGGTTGCGGCGATTCTTCTTTTTGCATTTGGCGCCTGGGCAAATGGCATCAAATGGCATCCGTCCAAGCATGGCTTCAGCCCCTTGGCAGTCTCTGCCACGCACCTTGCCGAGGGTCAAGTGCAGCGCTTCGACCGGGACACCACCACACTGCTAGAGCAGCTGAAGGACAGATTCAGATCGAATTTAGGGGTTGCAGTGAGATCCGGGGCCCGGATGAAAAGCTGGGCTGGGTGACGACCCACTCCGCCCACGAATCGGGAATCGTGAACCTCAAAGCCGCCCACGGGATGCAACTGCATCTCGCATGAGCTTTCCTGAGTTGAGGGACTTTGCCCTTTGCCCATAGCTGTTTCCCTTCGTCATTTGCAGCCCAACGAGTTGCAGATTTTTTGTTTGCCGCGCAGTCGACTCAGCTGAACCCCGTCGCGATTTAGCGCTGCCACGGGGTTCACCGTTCGACAGTCAGCTCGTGCCATGGGGAAGATCGCCAGCAAGGTGTGGTCCAGGCGCGGCTTGCGCACGGCACGCGGCGTTTTTCGATGCGCAGAAGGGAGATCTGGCTGTGGTGGAAACACCGTTTTGGGATCCCATGTTGGGGTTCTCGGTGAATTCTCCACCCATTTTGGAGCCGATTTTAGTGGTTGGATTGGGATGTTCACTGGGGGGGGAGACTTGGATTTTGACCCATGGCCATCTGGCTGGACATCACCAGGCCACAAAACAGAGATTTGGCTATGACACTATGAGAGAGGTGTGCTGAGCAAGTTGGCTATGTCTTTTGTGCTTGGGGCACCACCTGAAAAGTGATGAGTGGACATGAGGACATGAATCACCGCTGATGTCCACCGAAGGCTCCCCCATGAAAGAAAATCACACCCATCTAGACCCCGCGCAGGGGAAGCCACCAGGTTTCAGCATGCCTCGGCTCCCGAGCCGTCCAGGGGCCTGCTGGGCGGCTTTGGCATGCCCCAGATGGAGCAGCAACTCACCGCCCTGGCCGGTTGGAGCCGGGAGGGTCTCATCCAGGCCTACCAGCTGGGGCCCCAGCGCTCGGGCTCCCTCCATCCGTCCGGCGGAGCCTCTGGGCCTCCCAGTTGCCCAGTGGATTGGGTGCGCCCTTTTTTTTTTTTTTTTCTTCTTCCTCTTTTTTTTTGGGGGAAGGGTTTTGTGCGATTCCTGTAAAGGCAAGCAACCCAAAGAAAGGACGCCGAGCCTCTTTTTTCCAAAGGCTGGGCATCTGAGTCGCTTGCATCAATCTTGGTGAGAGCCCTTTGTCTTTTTTTGGAGTTTAGGGCTCACTTGGTCTTCCGGCGGTTCCGCGGGCTGCAATCACCCCCGCGGGCGTTTTGAGAGCGCATGTGTGTTTTTTTTTTCTCTGGGGCTTCAGCCGGCCCGAAATTTCTGGGTCTGAGGCACTTCCTGGACCACTGCGAGTTCACCTTGGACCGGCACCAGTTCACCGACGTGTTCCAGTGCTTCCCCGACACCACCTTTGCGGATGCGGCCTTCCGGGCGCTTCAGCCCAAGAAGGCGAGGACCTGACTAGCCCAACACCTGGAAGGTAAGTGATGCACGGGCGTAGCCCCAGGATATGGCCGTGGTGGTCAAAACCAATGGGATTTAGTTTTGGGGTTTTGGGGTAGCTGAATTTCACCACCCATTTTAGAACCTATTCTAGTGGGCATTTGGATGTTCACTAGGGGTACGATTTGGATTTTGACCCACGGCCACACCTGGAAGATCGAGTTGCTCTTAGGGGTAAGTAATGTATGCAAGGGCGTGGCCCCCAAGCAAGGGGCTTAAAACAAGGTGGGGAGCCAGGGGTGTAACTTCTTGCACAACCAGCTGTCGAGCAGTCGCTTGGTGTGCTTGGGGCCAGAAAAACAAGAGCTTGGACCGGAAAAGCATCAGCTTCCTCATTTGGAGAGGTCTCAGGATATGGCTGTGGGTCAAAACGAATGGGATCCCATTTTGGGCTAGGTGCACCCATTTTAGTAGTGGGGATTGGGATGCTCACTGGGGGTACGATTTGGATTTTGACCCACACACCATATACCACCGGCCGCAAATTGGTGGATTTGCCCGGCTTGGATCAGTCCCCTTCGAGCGCTCAGGGAAAGCTGGATGGCAATACGATCTTTGCCGCGGCCACTGTGACTTCGCAGCCCGGGCTGCAGTAGCCGTCAGTAGCCTTGCGAGCTTGGTCTTTCCAGGGGATTTCTTATGTCTGATTCAGAAAGTTGTATATAGTAGTTTGCCCATCTGAAAATAGAGAGGTTGTGAATCCTGGGTCGACACCGGGAGAGACCCTCAGTTTCCTCTTTCAGCCAGATTGAAGGTGCATGGAGGCTCTCACTTGGCTTTTTCTAGGAAGGTTTTGATGTGCGGGGCCTCCTGGACCACCAGACTCAGCTGGTTTTTGGCTTCTTGCAGCTCGGCTGCCACCGGCCCCGCTCAAGTTGTATTGGTGAGGAATCAATCTTTCATTTCCAGAGTCTCGCTGCTCTTCAGCATCTTTGACATGGACGGCGACGGCACCTTGAACAAGGCGCAAAGAAAGTGGACGCTGGGAACAAGAGACATGAGCGGGGGAAAAGAAGTGCGCCGGAGGGGTTCAGCCAGAGGCCCCCCCATCCAAAAGGGGGCAGGGCCCAAGGCACGCCAACTGCGCCCGGCCATTTTGCTGCCGAGGGTCTCTCCCGGTGTCGACTCAGGATTCCGGAATCCCTGGTTGATTTTTGATTGGGGGTCCTAGGAAGCAACCCTCAAGGCAATCTGGGCAAACTACGATAACTATACGAATTGGAAGTAAGGAATCCCAGGGAACAACATGTAACAACCTTCACCTTGAGCTCGTGTCACCGCGACCCGGCCAGATCGTAATTGGTGCACACAGGCACCAGGTCGCTTCAGGATCTTTTTTTTCTCCCCCCAACAGCTGAAAGCTTTGGGGTCTCAGCCCAGATAGGCTCCGGGGTGGTCCGGGGCGGCCCTGAGGTAAGGTTCCACGAGGGTTCCACCAGGGTTCCACGAGGTTCTGCGAGGGCTGCGGGGTGGTGAGAGCACTAAAAAAGCACCGCATGCTGTTGGGGATGTCACCTGAGCTTTTCTTTTTTTTGCGGGACGTCCTTGCAATTCAAGCATGTTTCAACCATTCTCATGTTTTAGTTTTTGAGTTTCCCGGTTGGATCCCTGGGTCTCCTAACCTCCTTGAGTTTTTTGGGAGGGTCCCTCCCCTCCCGTCCCGTCTCGGGTCCTCCCGCTGGATCCCTGCCGCTGGGCCGGGGTCCTCCCGTGAGGCGGAGTTCACCCTGGGCCTGCGGTCCCTGCTGCACGGCCTGCGGCTCTTCTTCACCGAGGCGGTGGTGCCTAGCGACATGGAGCTGGAGGTGGCCACGGAGGACATCTTCCGAAGGAGCGGTGAGCGGTTCGGCGGTTCGGCGGTTCGGCTGACTGATGGATGGATGCCGCAAAAATCCGCTGGAGGGGGGCCAACATTGTCGTTCTTTTTCCGTTTTTTTCCTTTTTTCCCCTCTTTTTTTCCGGGACGGGCCGCAAGCATACGCTGGAGGCTTGGTTTGCTTCGGCGATTGTTGGGTTGGATCTTTAGACTTTATAACTTTTTGGGAAATCAAGTTTCAACAGCAACCAAGGTTTGGTTCGGCCATGGACAGATTCCGCTCCAGTTTGCGTTCTTTGGTATATTCTATGGTATGTTCTTTGGTGGTTTCTCTATATGCAACTTGAGGTGCTCCAACATTGGATTAGATTAGGCTGGTTCGGCTCTGGACAAATTCCGCAGTTAAAACTAGGGAGGGTGCAGTATGAACCAAGGGATTCGGGAGTGAGGGATGAGGGCTTAGGGATTGGGATGAGGGTGGCTTCTGTTACCAAATCTGCAGGTGAAAAGGAACATATATGCTGGAGCTCTTTGATGTTTGGTTTTCCTCCAACATGGGGACACAACCCACATTATCTCACCCTCGTCGCCGTGTGGACGCTTGCCGGCTTGTCACCTTGGAAGGATAGATGCCGACAAGTCCGGGTTTGTGACCTTGGGTGAATTCCTGGTCTACGCATATCGCAGCCGCCACTCGGCTTGCCTTTGGGGTTTGTTGCAACCACCTCAATTACAGGTTCATTGGAGATGGTCTCGGCCCAAACCTTGACGGAGCGGCCTTCAACAACTCTTGTGTGTTTTTGGGCACCTTCCGTGTTCATGTTTGGCCCCATTTGAATCAACCCCATGTTTATTACTAGGGGGTGGTTTTTGGCCCCTCCAAAAGTGGTCTGCTTCCCCACATTTCACCCAGTTGGACACCCCCATATCAATAAACAGGGGGGAGACCCCTATATTCATAAACAGGGGGGACACGCCCATACTAGCAAACACCGCTACACACCCGGATATAAACGAACAGGGGCTTATGAATATGGGGTCATTCTGAGCTTCCTTGTTTCGCGGGGTCAGTGGTCACGGTGCTTCTTGGAGCAGATCGGCTCCAAGCGGAGGCGATCTCCATGAACTGGTCCAGAATATCCCTGTGGACGTCGAAGATGTCAGGGTGGAGGAGGACATGGTGCCGTTTCAGCGGATCCCCGTGCACCTGTCAGGACCGCTTGAGGCGCTTGATGGCTTGAGGCTTTTGAGGCTTTCGAGGCTTGAGGGAAAGAAGTGAACGCAAGATTTCGGATCTTGCCGCAGACGCTTCTTCGCAGCCACCGCGCGCCCCTGTGAGGCTTTTTTTTTTGGACAGCCAGACCTTTCGCCGCTTTTCAAAGTCAGCCCATGCAGGGCACCATGCAAGGTTCCTTCTGCTTTGGATTTTGGGTGCTTGCTCCATCTTGGCCTCTTTGACTCCCTTGAGCATCTCCGTGCCTTTGGCCGCGTTTCTCAAGGAGTGCTTTCCAGGACCTGAGGCAGAGTCGCCGCGGAAGGGGTCGAAGGAGGGCGCGAAGCACGCCGCCGCCGTGGAGGATTCCGCGCCTGCCCCTGCCAAGCCGATGGTGAGGAGGGCTGCTGGAGGGATTCGCCCACGTGGCTCGCTCGATTCAGGCGCGGACCGGATGTGACGTGGGGGGGAAGACAGCAACTGGTTGGACTCCCCCCAGTGCCAAGAGTCATTTGGAGCCTCTTGGCGGAAAAGTGGGATGGGTCGGGCTTGTAGTTGCCTTTAGATTTGCCAATTCTAAATGTAGAACGTAGGAAGGGGAAGTGAAGGGACAAGAGATAGACTGCAGACCAAGCACTTCCCCTCTTTCACCGTCCTCTGGTTATTTCCCTCTCAAGCAACGGAGAGACATTAGGACGGGGTAAACCGCTACTACAGAAAGGACATGACGAAGGAATGGACGGATAGCGGCCAATGGATGAGTCTCCCCTTCCCTTCCGCTCCTCTTCTCTCCGCTGCAGTGAAAGGATCCTGAGACACATCCAAAAGCAAACAGGAAAGAAGAGACGAATTGGCAAGACTCCCCGTGCTTGATGTTGAATTGCCAATTCTAAACTTCGTATTGCCAAGACTTTATCTCAGAACTCCAATGCTTAATTTTGAACTGCCAAGTCCAAATGTGTTGCCAATACTTCTTCAAGAATCTCGGATTCCCAGATCTCAGATGAATCAAAGTAAATGCCCAAGGCTTTGATCCCAAAAACGCCCCCGCGCAAAAAAAGAAAAGAACAAGAAAAAAACACGACTGCCGTTAAAGAGGAGGCCGAAATGCGGGGGCTGTTGCAGGGCACTCTTGTGCGACTGGTTTAGCAGGGATTCATACCGTGGATGGTTGCGAAATCCATCAACCGCGCCTCAGAGACCCTGGGTCCGGATGATTTTTTAACGCAAATACCAACGAAACGTTATGGGTTCAGCCCTGGAAACCCCAAGTGGTGCGGTGAATGGATTTCGCAACCATCAGTATGTAAGTGGTTTGGGCGCCGCTTGCAAAGCAGGAATTCCTAGAGGCCCTGAGCCTCAGAGCGAAGGGCTTAGAGAGGCCAATCTTGCAAAGTAAGAGGCGAAGGCTTTCTTCCATTTGGTTAAGAATACTTTTTTTCCCCTGTTGGTTTTGAAGGGAATCTATCACTACAGTTGTTTTTTCTAATTTTTTTTTTCCACGGGACTCAAGCAAATGGAGGCTTTGATCTGGTTCATGTTTTTCCCGAGGGCGTTGCAAAGGGTTCTTCCGAGAAAACTCGCCAGCTTCACTGCGAAGCACAGCACATGCAGAGCAAGATGCATGAGAGCACATGCAGAGCAGATAGCGCGAGCGAACATGCAGAGCAAGTAGCAAGAGAAGAGCAAGTAGCAAAGGAGCGCATGCAGAGCAAGATTCGCAAGAGGACATGCAGAGCAAGTAACGCAAGAGCACATGAAGAGAAAGAAGCACGAGAGAAAGTGCGAAGCAAATTGCACGAGAGAACGCGCGCAGCACATTGCACAAGCGAACTGGCATGAGAAAGCTCGCATGAAGCATCTTGCGCAAGAAATGCGGGCCCAATATTAACGTTTGTCCTTTAAGGCGGCGCGGTGGTGTTGGTGGGGCCAAAGTCACTGCGAAAATGTGACCCTCTGCACCTGATCGGAGCAACTTGCAAAGAGATAGTTGCACAGAGATCTTGCGTGGAGAAACTTGCGCAGAGCACTTGCGCAGAGAAACGTGCGCCGATAGCTCACCCAGAGAGCCAATCACTTGTGTGCGAACAGAACTTCCGCAGACAGCTTGCGCAAAGAAACAGACCTCGCGTAATGGATCTTGTGTAGATAAACTTGCGGAGCGAACTTGCGCGGAGGCCAGTAGTGCAGAGAACTTGCGCGCAGAACTGGCGCAAAGAAGCTTGCGCGGAGATCTTGCGAGCGAAGCTTGCGTTGCAGCTACGGCTCGGGAATTCGCAGCACGTACACGTTACCATACAAACACAAAAGCCCGTATGGCACAGAACGTGCGTATGAACATGCAGATGCCCTGTGCGCGACGAGCGCAAGCATGCCGTTCGCGCCGGCGTGCTTGAAGAATGCATTGCATGTACAGCTGTTGCAATTTTCTTGTTGAACAAGTTTTTGGTACATTCCGCCCTCTATGGAAAGGTCGCCCATCTTGGGAAACTTGGCTTCCACAGCACCTGCCGAAAGCGGTATTTGTTGTGTGCTTTTCTGCTAGGAGCGTCAGAAGCCGAGTGGCTGCGGAGGGGGTCCAAGGACAGCATGGCCGCGCAGAAGCGCCACTCCGAGTGTCTCTCCTTGAAGGAGGACGCATTGTCTCCTGTAAGGAGGGGGAGTCGCCCACGTGGCTCGCTCGATTCAGGCGGGACGGATGTGGCGGTGTCTGCTTGCGATCTGCAGTCTCGTCTTTTGCCCATGAATGGGGAAGAGCTTTTGTGAATGTTTTGAAAGGGAACCAAAAGGAAGCCAACCGCATGAAAAGGGTCTTCTACATCTTTTCAGGCATAGTGGTACCTGCTGAAGGATTTGATTGCTTTCCTGCCAGGAGCGTCGGAAGCCGAGTCGCTGCGGAGGGGGTCCAAGGATAGCATGGCAATGCGGTCGCATCACTCAGAAGATACAGCGCCATCAACAGCCAGAGGTTCGGTGAGGAGGTTCACTGGAGGGAGTCACGCGCGTGGCTCGCTTGATGCAGGCGCGGAAGGATGGGGCAACCAGATAATTACCAGGGAACGAGCGCTGTGATGCCGAGAGTGGTAAACGTGACGTGAACAGGAGAGGGGCAGCGGTCATGATGGCATGACGGCTCAACCTAGACCACGTTCTGCTCATACAGCAGGGTTCTTGTGGCTGCACGGTATGACGTCAACTGTTGTGGTGGAGCTGCAGGTGTTGCAGGCGTGCGGTTGCCTTTGGAACAACAGGGGCCCAGAATGAAAACCAAGTCAGATGATCCGCCCAGTACATTCCTTCTTCTTCAGACGACACCTGTGTTTGGGGATAGCAGCGATAGGCAAGCTGTGAAGGGACGCGGCGTGAAGCTGTGAGCTTTTGCTGGAGACAGCCATTTGCTGACAAACGGCTGAGCTGCTAGTGCGTGACGAGCGTTTTTGTTCAGGAAGGAACCCAGCGGCCCCGGCTCAACACATCCGGCTGTCGAAGCCAGCAATCACCTCCCGTTTCGTGTTGAAAGCAGACGCAAGGCACGAACTCAATTCTTTCTGGAGGGCCATTTGTTTAAGGTTTTTTCGTTCGTTTTTTTAAGGTCGTGTTTTTCAGGGTGGGTGGCTTTTAGTCTTTTTGGCTTTTGTTTTTACGTGGGTTTATGTGGCTTTTGGGGCTTTTCCTTTCGCATCCTTAGTTCCTTTCTGTTTGGTTTTTGTGTTTTTTTCAACTGAGTTTATGGGCTTTGGCTTTTCGCATCCTCTGCTTTCCCAGTTGGTCCTCAGCATCGCCAGTTCCTCTCTGGTGCCCCCCCCGGCCACCCCCCTCTCGATTAAAATCTTGATCATCATGGGGGGCTGCCCCCCCCCCCCCCCCGCTACTTTCCAGATTTTTTGCCCCCGATTGAATCGTCACTTTTTCGATCATCATGGGGGGGGCTGCCACCCCCCGCTGCTTTATAACATGCATACATAAATGCCTACCAACCTTGCCGGAGAGGAACTGGTGATGCTGAGGATGTAGGAAGCCCTTGATTTGCTGGTGATGCTGGGGATGTTGGCTGGGGATGTTGGCTGGGCATACGGGGGATGTTGAAAACGGTGTTGATGATGCTGACGGGCTACTGTAAATACGTACATGTCATGAGAGAATGCTGTAAAATACATCATTTGTCCGGCCAAGACGGAAACAAAAACCCAAATAAAGCAAAACAAGTCCCAAATAGAATCTCGACCTATTCTCTCTTTGCTCGCGGCAGGCACCTGGTGTGGAAGCCTTGCGTATGTCAAAATGACCGGGAGGCGGGTCGCCTGGTCGAAGGGGTCGGTGGTATTTCCGCCCATTTGTGAAATTTGCCAGGAAGCGAGCTGGCCCCTCCCGTCCCTCGCGCGTGCCTGTGGCAGGAACTGGGGGGCTGACTGGCCCTGCTGTTAAAAGAGAGCGCCGCACAATTTCGCAAACCGGGGACGCACGAAGTGTCCCATGCCTGTTGGAGCTGCACATTGGAGAAGTCTGTGGCCGGAAGTCGTGGTGCTCCGGGGCCTAAGGGAGCCGGGAACTGGGCTGGTGGCCCCGAGGTTTGGACCCCGCCGGCAGAGGTGTCCAAAGCCCAAGCCTGGCTGCTGTGGAAGTTCTTCCACCACCTGACGCCTGGTCGAACTTGAGGTGCTGCCTTTGCGGAGCCTGGGGTCCACACCCGAAAGTGAAAGTGATGCTGGGAGTTTGTGTGGCTGAAGATGCGACGAAAGGCCAGGTTGGGTTTTTCAGAAAGCCGCGCGGCACCCTTGAAATTGAGGAGCCAGCATAGCTCGAGGGCGGATGTGGAGCTGGTCCTCAACTTCTTGCGAGACCCCATTGCCGTTCGCAAGGAGTTCCTAGCGATTGCCGGCTCGGCCAAGGCCGAGGAGCTCCCGGGTTGAAGGCATGCAGAAAAAAAGAAGTGCAAGTGCAAGTGCAAGTGCAAGTGCAAGTGCAAGAGCAAGTGCAAGTGCAAGTGCAAGTGCAAGTGCAAGTGCAAGTGTGTGTGTGTGTGTGTGTGTGGTGTGTGTGGTGTGTGTGGTGTGTGTGGTGTGTGTGGCGTGTGTGGTGTGTGTGTGTGTGTGTGTGTGTGTGTGTGTGTGTGTGTGTGTGTGTGTGTGTGTGTGTGTGTGTGTGTGTGTGTGTGTGTGTCTGTGTCTGTGTCTGTGTCTGTGTCTGTGTCTGTGTCTGTGTCTGTGTCTGTGTCTGTGTCTGTGTCTGTGTCTGTGTCTGTGTCTGTGTCTGTGTCTGTGTCTGTGTCTGTGTCTGTGTCTGTGTCTGTGTCTGTGTCTGTGTCTGTGTCTGTGTCTGTGTCTGTGTCTGTGTCTGTGTCTGTGTCTGTGTCTGTGTCTGTGTCTGTGTCTGTGTCTGTGTCTGTGTCTGTGTCTGTGTCTGTGTCTGTGTCTGTGTCTGTGTCTGTGTGTGCTTGTGCTTGTGCTTGTGCTTGTGCTTGTGCTTGTGCTTGTGCTTGTGCTTGGGCTTGCGCTTGTGCTTGTGCTTGTGCTTGTGCTTGCGTTTGTGTTTGTGTTTGTGTTTGTGTTTGTGTTTTGTGTGTCTGTGTGTGTGTGTGTGTGTGTCTGTGTGTGTGTGTGTGTGTCTGTGTGTGTGTTTGTGTGTGTCTGTGTGTGTCTGTGTGTGTCTGTGTGTGTGTCTGTGTGTGTCTGTGTGTCTGTGTGTGTCTGTGTGTGTCTCTGCGAGTCTGTGTGTGTGTGTGTGTCTGTGTGTGTGTGTGTGCGCGTGTGTGCGCTGGATTGACGTACCTGCCTGTGATACAAAATCTATTTGGCCCCCCCAATGAACCGCTGTTGTTTCTGCTTTTGCCCTTTTCAATCAACTCGAACTAGAGTTTGTCTGCATCTTGTTCGCCACTCGAACCACCCACTCGAATCAACCCTACTCGAATTTCAGACCCCTCGTTCGGGAGTTTAAGTGTGCTGGGCGGCGTGCGCGTGCACGTGTGCACGCATTTCTCTCTCTCTCTCTATCTCTCTCTCTCTCTCTCTCGCTTTTTTTTTTTTTTTCTCTCTCTCTCTCTCGCTCCCTCCCTCCCTCTCTCTGCGCTGTGCGTTTGTGCTTTTGTGCTTTTGTGTCTTTGCGTGTTTGCGTGTTTGCGTGTTTGCATGTTGCGGTCTTTTGTTTGTTTGCGTGTTTGTGGCTTTGTGTCTTTGTATCTTTTTGTCATTTGTGTGTTTGCATGTTTGTGTTTTTGGGTGTTTGTGTGCTTGTTTGTTTGCGTTTTTGTGTCGTTTTGTCTTTTGCACGCTTGTGTCTTTACGTCTCTGCCGTTTTGCGTGTCTCTTTGTCTTTTTCTTATTGCGTGGTTGCGTGTTTTTTTTTTTGGGGGGGGGGGGTGTTTGTGTGCTTGAGTGTTTGTGTCCTTGCGTCTTTGTGTGTTTGCGTGGTTGTGGGTTTGTGTATTTGTTCATATGTGTGTTTATGTGTTGGCTGTTGTTTGTTTGTGTGTGTGTGTGTTTGTGGGTTGGGTGGTGTGCGTGCGAGCGCGAGCGCGCGCGCTTACCCCCGCGCCTGTGTCTCTCTTTTTTTTTCTTTCTCTCTCTCTCTATCTCGTTGTCTCTCCCTCTCTTGGTGTGATTTTGCGTTTGTGTGTTTGAACATTTGTGTGTTTGTGTGTTTGCGCGCTTGCGGACTTGTGTGATTCTGTGTTTCTATGTTTGTGCGTTTGGATTTTTGGGTATTTGAGTGTTTGTTTGGGTTTTTGTGTGTTTGTGTGTTTGTGTGGTCGTGTGTTGTGGCGTGCATGGGTGCGTACGTGCGTGCGTGGGTGGGTGCATGCGTGCGTGAGTGAGTGTGTGTGTGTGTGTGGTGTGTGCTGAAAGGTTTCGGGTGCTGATGATGCAGGGTGTGCGCTGGCGCAGGCCAAGCTCTAATCAATGTCAATGGGGAGCCACCTAAGTGGTGGTTATCTGAATCCCAACCACGCCTTGCCAGGACGAAGGGGTGAATTTTGCACAGGAGGTGGAAGGGCTGGGTGCCCAGTTTCAGCGTGCACTGCTGGAGACGCAGGCGCTGTGTATCGGATCGGAGGTTTGGCTGACCATGTTTCAACATTCGTTTTGGACCCCCCCCCCAAAATCGGTGTTCTTTGGGTGTCCCTTTCCTCAGAGCCTCGAAGCAAAGCTTTCCATGGAGCTGTGAACAAATACCTAAGGCCAACCAATCGAGGGCTCATGTTCCCCAGCTTCCAGCTTGCGCCTGAAAACGGGTGTCCTAAATTTACGAAAGAAGCGGGGCCCGCCCTTCTTTTGGAGGTCTTTCGGACGGGTAGGGGGAAAGCACGTAGAGGCAGCGAGGGGACTTGATGCTGGAGGGCAAACTGGCTTGAGATGTCGCTGTTTCGGTGCATCAGCATTTCGCTGATTTAACCTTACCGAAGTTGGCGGTTTGGAGGTTAGGAGCTGTTTGACAGGTGCGCCAGAGGCTGGAGCAGCTGCAGACCCCGCTCACCATGAGGGGCTTTTTGTGTCTCAGTCGCTTGGCTTGCGCCTGAACGTTTGAGGAGGTTTGGGGATGCAGACGTTTCAAAACCGCATTTGAGCTCAGAAAGGGCTGGAGAGGGCCTGTGCTTCAATGGCAGCCAAAGCATGCTTCAAGCGACTGGTCGGCTTATGCCAATTTAGCCCCAAGCAATGCTTGGATGGGAGGTGTAGCTGCAATTGAGAGCCCCTCGGGCACACACATTTGCATTTTGCAGGCAAAGAGGGAATGATGTATGGGGGGCAGGGGGCGTTTTCGGCGGGGGTTATCACTCGCGGGTGCTGGCTCCTGGTTTCCGCCCATTCGTAATTTTGTCTTTTCCATTCCGTTCGGTTCAGTTTATTCAGGAGGCGGGTGGGGACTTTGACAGGCTTTTTCTCCCTTGTGCCGACGCACATCGAGAGCATCCTCGTGTGGTGTGATGGTTTCTATGCTGCAGAAGTCCTGCAGAGCCTTTTAAACCAGGAGGCCATTGCCATCACCGAGGAGGAGGTTGACATCATGAGTCTTGGCTTAAATCCCATTTAAGTGGCTCGACCTGGAACAGCTGGGGTTAGGCAAGGTTGTAGCCTTTGTTTCCATATACCAAAGTACCATATTGGTTGAGCCATTTCTCAATTTAAGAGTGAATCCAACAAAAAGTTCCAAAATAAAATTCCTCCAAGGGGCTTTTGGGTTCCATGTGGACCTGCGTAGATTCATGAGGCCGGAAAAGGCCTGTGAGGGTGTCTCAGCCTCATCGAAATGCTGGAAGGGGTGGGGTCAGGGAGACCTTGTTTTCCAGTCTGTTTCCTGCCCTTTGCGCAAATGGGGTTGTGTGTTTGCCACCTAAAAGCGAGCGGTGGCATCCTGCAAAAGGGGTACGATCTCAAGGCAGATTCCTCTTGCCGTGCGCTTTTGTGGCGTATTGACTTTCCAGCGCGCGTCGCAGGGATGCCTTCTAAAATCCAGTTTTTCCCCAACAGCTGAAAGCTAGAGGATCTCAGCCCAGAGGATGTTCTGGGGTTCAAGCAAGGTTCCCGGGCGTATTTTTTTCAGTTCACTACGCATGGGCCCAGAATCAAAGACCCCGCGACACCGGATGTTCGGGTACGGCAAAAGGCAGTGGGAACGGAGTTCTTCCGCCGGGCTTTGCGGTGGGAGCGGTGGCATCCCACGCAACGACTTTTGGAGGCTTCGGGCCCTGGACGTGGATGGCAGCGGGGATTTGAGCCTGGCAGAGCTGGTGGCGGGGCAGATCACGGCGCAGCAGGCTGCGGGGGCGCACGGCGAAATCGCCCGGGAAGTTCAGCCCAAGGAGAAAGAGAAAAGACGAGACCCCCAAAATGGCGGCATTCCTGGAAAAAGAACAACCTAAGAGGCGGTAAGCCGAAGGGCACCCTCAAAGACACATGGCTGTGGGTTAAACCAATGGTACCATTTTGGGGTAGGTGACTTCACCACCCATTTTAGAACCTATTTTAGTGGGGATTGGGATGTTCACTGGGGGATAACCGGGGTTTTGACCCATGGCCTCATGGAGATCACGGATTTTGGGCCTTCGCAGGCGGAGCACCTCTTCGAGAAGTGCCACAGGCGCTTGGATGCCGCGATCAGCGACAAGGCCGGCGAAAAGAGCCCCAAGAGATGGATCAAGCCTCAGGGTTTTCACGGCACCGGGATCCAACCAAAAAAAACGCAAAAGAAGGGGTGGAGGGTCCGTAGTTCCAGGCTCCCTCTGATTTGCAGCTCCGGGGTCCATGGTTTGGATGTAAGCCATGCTCGTCACCTTCCAGCCCGATGCTCCGAAGCCGGATGCGTGCCAGGGTCCCGAACATGCTGCACGCTTCGGGTGAAATTTTGGATTTTGCGGCCCTTTCCTTGCACATTTGGAGAACCAGTCACTGGAACACCTTTTGGTCGGAGCCGCGACCAGCCGACGTTTTGATTGCCGCCTCCAATAGATTCAGCCTGAAGTTCTGAAGGCTGAAGAGGCGAGTGTTCAACACAGCTGTCACTTGCATGAGGGCTTTCTGGCTTTTGGGTGGTGTTCTTCGGGCAACATTGCTTTGAAGATGCTCCCGACAGATGGGATTGCTGAGGATATAAAGAGCTACATCCAGAGCTTGAAGATGGCCCTTGGGAAAGATGTGAAGGGCGTGTTGCAGACATTTGCGCAAGCAGCGGAGCCTGCTGCCCCTCACTGTAGGCTAGACACCTTGCAGAGCCTCGACGGCTCTGCGGTAGAGGCCCACTAGGCCATGACTCGTGTTTTGACCCGAAGAGCTGCTTGGGACAAACAACTTGGGCAAAGCAGCTGAAGGCAGGAAGCAGTTGAACTTCTGTTTGAATGGCTTAGGGTTTTGGCGCAGTGACTTTGCTTTCAGTTGCACGGCGCTTTTTATTGTGACCAAGCGCAGGAAGCCTTGGTTGCCTGGGAGGCGAAATTCCCTCAAAGGGGTTTAGGCATGCGCATATGACTTCAAGATGGGCCTTACTTGCGCACTTGTCGTCACCGCAGAAATGAGTTTCCTCCGCTTGTCAGTGCGTAATAACCGCTGACAGTTTTGTTGGGTTGCCGAGCTTTTTCTGGCATCTGCAGTTGGAGCTGGGCATTCCAACCTCATGGTACGGCCCCGAAAAGGGGTTTGCGCGGGTCGCAACTCGATCCTTGAGCATGTGGGCATTTTTTTGCTGCCACCACGGACACCACTTGTCTGCCAACAATCTGTGAACACAGTGGGCTTGGCAGTGGCCGTCAAATCGGGCCATTGGTGATACAGGCCCCAGGGCCTCAGAATGTGTACAGGAGGCATTGTGAGCTGGCAAAAGCTTCTTTGTCTGCGCTCGCAGGCTGCCAGGCCAATGGCCTCGAAGACGTTTGAAGCAGAGGGCCGGGGAAAAAACATATACATATATACATATATTTATATTTATATTTATATATATATATACATATATTTAACAAAAAAAAATCTCCGACGCGTCTCCGCAACGGTTCCGCTCCCAGCCCCCAGCTCAGGAGCTCCAAGATTGGAAGCCCGCGGCACAGAAACCCTCAAGGGCCTGGTGAGGAGTCTTGAGTTGAGGCTGGGCATCTACCAGCTGAAGGTGCAGACGCCAGGGGTGGAGGAGGTGGGAAAGCCCCTTGCGGGGCTCTGGCATAGGTGTCCTTTTTGGCTGTTTTGGTCGAAAACTAGATGGCCCTCCTGGTGAATTAATCATCTACCAGGGAAATCCATCTATTTGCCCCAAAAGGACACCTATGGGCTCTGGGGTTTGGGCTGCAGGACTTGAAGAGCCTGGAGGAGCTGTGGAAGTGCCCGTGGCCCAGGTGAGGTACTCGCTACCTCACTGGAGCGACTTCGCACACGAGCCGTCTGGTTTTGCAAAGGATGGAAGCACAGTGAGATTCATGTGCGGTTTCTGTGGGAGGTCGTCTAAGAGCTTGCGCTTGTCTGCGCTATGGTCAAATTTGCTCAGGTGAACTCTTCCCCTGCCTCGTGGAGTGGGCTTGGCACTCACTCGTTTGACAAGTCCGTAGGGGGGGGCAGTCTGTGCTGAGGTTTCTGACGCCTCTCGATATTCAAGATACCTGACCCTTGTGGGCCTCTCAGGTAATTAGCAGAGGGTAGCAGTGCGTAGGGCACTGAGTGCCGCTGACCACAGGACCGCGATGCAAAGACCGTCGTAGATGCATCGATCTGGCGATTGGCGGACTGTGCCTTACCTGAATTACCTCCTGTGCACGCACGTGTAAATGCACATGCGCACCCGCAACCATATGCATGTGCATGTGCTGCATGTGCTGCATGTGTGTGCGAGTGCTGGATGTCATCATCACTGGTTTACAGCGTGCCGCCCTTGCCAAGAGAATCGACAGCTGATGGTTTGATATTAGTGTTGTCCTTGTGATTGGCTACCTGCCCAGTTGCTCAGGCCTCAGGTCTGTCTCTGTTGCTCTGTCTCTGTCTCTGTTTTTCTGTCTGGTTTCTCCGTCTGTTTTTTCTGTCTCTGTCTCTCTTCCTCATCTGTCTGCGTCTGCGTGCCGTTATCAGTGGACCGGTTGGTAGCTCGGTCTGCTCAGTAGATCGGAAGAACAAAGTGAAATGTGTGCCAACCTCATGTGGCGCAGGGTTGAGCACACAGCAACGCCCAGCCGGTTCTATCCTGGCCCGCCTGTTCTCACAAAGCATTGCAATGGGTATTTAGGTTTCCCCCCCCTTTGTAAAGAAATACTGGAACCGGCAAAAGAGTTCCCGGGCAAAGAATCCGCTCTCTCCTCCAAAAAGCGCCAGCAGCTAAGGCAAGGAGAATCACCTCAAGGGCAAGGTGCAGCTGACCGAGAAGCAGAAGTCCCAAGAGCGCCTCGGTGGTCTTTTTTCTTCACTGTTCTTGGCATGTGTTTTGGTTTTTTAGAGTTTTTTTTTTTTTTTTGTTCTGTTCATTTGACTGGGGGTCTGCAAAAAACAAAGTTTTTTCGCTACCATACCAAGAATAGCGATGTGTTGGTTTTCAGCTGCCGCAACCGGCCGGAGCCGTCCGGAACACCTTCGAGGTTCGAGATTCCTCATGCGGAGCTGGTGAAGGCTGGGCCGCGTGGGTGTCGGGGGGTTCGGGCGAAGCGACTGCCTCAGGTGCGCACCCATATTGACAAGCGGACCTACGGCCGCATCAAGAAGGCCCGCGAGGCGCGCGGCGAAGCCGCCATTTCTGGCCGGGCGAAACTCCGTCGCGGGTGGTACCCTCAACGTAGCGGGGATCAAACACCCCGAGTCTGGCAGACTCTCAGTCATTCCACCGTTCCAGACCCTTTCAGACCTTGCAACATGAACCATTTTGCTGGCAGAACGCAAGAAACAGTTCCGACCAAGGTGCTCCGCGCGCGGGCGCAGGCTGGCTGTTGAGTTGGATGGGGCATTGCATGTGTGTGGCGTCTTGACAAGCAGACGCTGGTTTACATGAGTGTGCTTTCAGGCCACTGGCTGAAATACGCGGGAATGGCTTTGTTTGGATCCAATGCCAGCTGTTTTTCCAAACTGATGCTTCGGCCGACTTACGGTTGGGTGTTGCCCAGAATTGGGGACCCCATCCAGGCCGCTTCTTTTTTGTTGTTTTTTTGTATCCTGAAGCATCCAGAGGACGAAATCCCACGAACAGCTCGGGGTTTTCTGGCAGCCCTCAGGTTCCGGTCGCCGTTGAGCCGTCCCAGTTCTCAAGTGGGGTTTCCGGGGCGCGGGGTCCCATGCCGGCACCGATCCAGTCCCAGGAGTGATCCACTCGAAAAAATCGGCTTTCTCATCTCACCTGGGGCCTGGACTTGGTCACTTTGGCCTCTGGCCAAGAAAAGCTTCGGGGGGGGGGGGGGGCAATTTTTGGGCCAATCCGATGGCCACTCAGGAAGTGGCTGGTGGGTCATTTGGGCGCGAAGAAGGCGAACTCTGGTTGGCGGATTTTCTTCCCCACCCTTCCGTATCTCTACATGTATCACTTGCGCCACCCTTCCGCGTCTCTTCCGCGCACACAGTGGGAAGCTCATGCCATGAAGCCTGGCAATTCGGAATACTAAACCGAATGCATGGATTTTAGCGCGACGCCCATTTGAAGATGGTGAAGCCATGACTTGAAGATGCCGCTACATGTTTCCGAACATGTTCAAACCACTGTTGCTTGAACACTCCGGGCACGCTGAGATATCAACTAGGTCGGACAGAATTGTCGGTGGTCACACCCTCGCAAAGGAAACGCCAAATGTTCAATCAAAGACCAGGTCCAAGGCTGCGGTCCATCAGGCGAATACATCGACCGAAACCAGTGACAACGTGTGTGTAGATCTTACCACGGGCGCGGAAGGTTCGCGGAAGATTTGCGGAAGGGTATTTTTTTTTCTCGGAGAAGTAAGTCTTGCGCACCCCCGAGATATGTTCGTTCTCCGCCTGTGGCAAGCCCCAGTCAACGCAAGGAGTCGGAGGATTTCTACGACTTGGTGGCGAGGCTGACGGCGCTCTACGAGCAGGCGCTGGGAAGTTCCAAGGCGCCGCAGACCCTGAGCTTGGCCTCCGAAGAGCACTTCCCAGGCGAGGATCGAGGTGTGGGTGGCGGTGTTTCAGACCGATTTTGCTGGGCTGTGTGGGATTTCTTTTCAGGATCTCAGAGGTTGAAGAGTGGGTTCATTACTTTGTTTTTCTCCGTTTTTGTTTCTTCCTTTTTTCCTTTTTTCTCTCGTAGATCCTGTTTGTTTGTGCCAGCTCGATTCGGCCACGCTAAGCCCATGTGGCGAGATTCGCCGCCTTCCGCGCAAAAACCTGCGGAAGGCCCCGCGGACTCGGAGCAGGCGGGCGAACAGAGCGATGCCGAGAGCGCGCCTTGGCCCCGCTGGAGGAGGCTTTCCTCAAGTAGGGGGTTGCGCTGGGTCGGATTCTCACCCGCCACTTGAGTCAGAAACAAGGCCCGGGTAAGAGGAGGGAACCGCAGCCAGGATTGGGTGCGTTCTTTACATGGTTATGGGTTGTAATACCGGGTTTTGAATGCGACTCGCTTGAGCTCAGGCAGCAGAGGAGCTCCAAGTTCAAGGAACAAGAAGCCAGATCTCCGCAGCTTGACAGCATTTTGCTTCGCGTGCATCCGAAGCAAGCGCTCGGCCGCTCGGCGCGCGGCGCTCGGCAATGCGCTCAGGCCCAGAGCAGCCTCTCCTTGCACCAGTTGTGGACGCAGGAGTTTCGACCCAAGTCTAGGCGGCTGTCTCCAGTCGCGCCTCGGCACATGTCACTGGCTTGAGCCAAAATGCGTGAAGGTATCACGCAAAGATTATTTTTTGCTACTACTTCTACTACTACTACTACTACTACTACTACTACTACTACTAGTACTAGTACTACTACTATCTGATACCCTGTCATCTCCAGACAGCTGTTTGCTCCTGTTTGCTCTTTGCTAGCTGCTGAGGCTTTACCTCACATCCAACCATGAGGTCTCTAAATAGGGGGACCCAAGAATGGTTGGTTTCCCTTTTGGCAAATAAAGCAGCAACACTCAAAAAGGGTTCCGTAAAGCGACTACGACTACGACGACGACGACGACGACGACGACGACGACGACGACTACTACTACTACTACTACTACGGCTGCTACTACGACTGCTGCTACGACTGCTACTGCGACTACTGCTACGACTGCTACTACTACGACTGCTACGATGACGGCGGCGACGAGTGGTTTCCCGTTTGGCTAAGAACAAAGTAACACTCAAAAAGGGTTCCGGGAAAAATCCACGGTTTAGCCTACAAAGGGCATACCTACTTGGATGCTCAAGGGTGCGCTATCCCAAGTCATCCTGGTTAGAAATATGACCTACTTGCCAAGTGGCTCTGAGCGTCCAAGCAAAAGGGTTGTTCCGGAAAGTGTTTGGGATTCGCCCAGCGCTCTGCATTGGGCCAAACCAGAAGGCAAGCAATGGAAGGGGGCCATGTCAGCATGGCTCGCATGTTCAGCAGCTCGGGAGGTGGGAGGTTGGGTGCTGGTCATGCAATCCCCGCACAAGTGGATCCTTGCGTTTGCCTTGAGGGCATGTCGCTGCCGCGGCTGAAGTCCGTGAACAGCGTCGGGAGCTTCTCCTCGGGGATCGAGGAGCGGAGAAAGGGGGCGGTCAATGGTCCGTGGGCTTCTTTTTTTTTTTACCGCTGGTCCTTTCTGCTTGTCTTGCTTTCTTTTCCTTGCCGGTGTTTCTTTGTTTGCTTGCCTGCTTGATGCTTTTTTGTTTGGCTTTGTCTTTTTTGATGCGCTCCGCCGAACCCATGTTGTGGCTGATGTTGTCTTGGCGGGCGTTGCGTCCTATAATTTCCAGATGTTTTTTGATGCTCCTTCCCCGGTCTCTGTTGTTTACTCCCACTGGGGCGCAGGCGCGGGGGGGGGGATCATGATTTGGCAGAGCAATGCGCTTGGTTGCCAAGCTTTACCGAGGTTTTGCTTGCAGAACGGCCGACAGTTGCGACGTGTCAGGATGTGAAGGTCAGAGATGGCGACGATATCTTTCTGCCTCAAACTTGTCTGACTTGTTTGTTTTCACCCGCACTTGCTGAAAGCTGTTGATGTGCGAGCTCCTGCGCTGCTCCAATGCGCTTTGAACATATATACCTTGGCGCTTTTTTTGGAAGCTGCTCTAGGGGGTCCTGATGTTCCAAAATGGGTGGGGCCTTTTGCACCACCCTTAGTGATGCCTTTTCAGCGCCCAAACCGATTCGGGCGCTGGTCGCTACGAGTGGCGCATTTGGCCGCGGTCCGAGCCGTGAGAACGGCTGGCCCTTGGGTTGTTTCTTTCAGCCTACTTTGGTAGGACACCCGTCCTAACAAAAGTCCTGCTCCATGTCTCCAGTCTGGTTGGCTCCGATATGGATTTCTGTTTTGTACACGGTTGCTAGTTGCACGAATGGATGCAGTTGTACTTGCACGATGCTCATACCAAGTCACAAGCTTGCACAGTGGTAACCACCATCGTTACAGTCTGGGCCAAAGAGTTTGATGACCGCAAGCCAAGCAAGCTGGCATTTCAGAAGCACCAGCTGGTCACTCAGGCTAGACCGCTCCAAGAAAACTGGAAGTGACAAAGGAAAGCATGATTCCAGCTTATAAACATGTCTGAGTGCTGCCATGCCTTGTTGCTGCCCACCAGCGCCAGGATCCCCAACTCTCCCAACTGCGAGAAGGCCTCCGATCTGGGGACGTGATAAAAGAGCGCAGCTGCATCCAGAATCTTGGCCGAAGGGTCTGACTTGAGCTGACCCCGGGGAATTTCCTTTCCGCCCATGGAAAGGACGTTGAGTTTGGAGAAACCCCTGCGTGCATTTGTGCAGATGTGTCTGCGTGTGTGTCCTGTTGCTTTTGCAGGGCCAGATCATTTTTTGGTATGTTGGACTATGGTTTCAAGTGCATTCCCTTGTCATGGTTGTCGTTGGGAAACATTTTACATTTTTCTTATTGTGGTTTAGTGGTTGAAATCCCCACTGAACTGCTAAAATTTAAATTTTTGCCCCCTTCCAACGTCAACCAAGTTGTAGCGGGCTAGCTCGGCAAAGTCTGAGGAAGTTCATGGTGAATCCCAACAGCTGGGTCCCGGCCTTGGTTTCGCCTCGCCGCCTCTGGTGCGTTTTGCTTTTTGTCGACGTCAGGCCTCCGTGATCTGGGATGCCGTGTCCGTGATGTTTGTGTTCTATGACCTGATCACGCTTCCCTTGCAGGCAAGCCAAGGGAGGGGATCAGTGAGGGGACGAGCTGTGAGAATCTGATAGGTCTTCAGCTTCACCAGCAGCTTTCTTTCCGCCGCAGCTTGGCTTAGCAAACCCCCCTCAATTCCTTTTTGGGCCCCGGGGCCTGTGGGCCGATCGGCAGCAGACTTGCTGCTTTTTTGACCGCCCAGGGCGACCTCCTGGTGGCCGTGGTTTGGACCTTGGCGCCTCGGTGATTCGAGCCAACGGATCTGGGGACGGGATGAGGGGTGGTGTGGGCCAAAATTAAACCACCAAACAACCACAGGTTTTAGTCCTTGGTTCCTTTTGCCAGGGTAAACCATTTTTGGGTACCCATTTTTGGGTTCCATTTTGGGGTTTCCCCATTTTTGACCCACAGCCATGTGGAGGGCGTGTGCCGAGTGAGCGAGGACATCCTCATGTCCTTCCTCCGTGGCGTGACGGACCGGGGCGCTGTGGACATGAGGCCCACCTACGTGGCCAAGAAGTACGTCGGGACCGGCTGTGGGGACAAGCCTCGAGGGCTTCAGCAGTTCGCAGCAAGCAGCATGCCCAAAATACGCCCCTTGTGGAGTTTTGGGTGAGGTCCTGGGCGCACTTCACAGACATGGGGTGTTTCCCATGCACGCCGAAGTGACTCACTCATCTCCCATGTCCATGACGGAGACCGCATATTTCGGCCATGGCTCGTGCAGCGGCCAGGAGTTGGTTCTTCGTGGACCTCTCTGTGGTTGCAACCGATCCTCAGCTTGGCATCGGGGATGGCCAGGTTGCAGGTCTTGTGTTTTGGGCCCAGGCCGGCTTGTCCCACCTTGGAGAAACATGAAAACAGCAAGTCAAGGGAAGGCAAACAAGCTTTGAAACGCACAACCCGCCCCACGCAAGCGCCAAGGACTGGGTGTTGCTGCTCTCCAACGGCCTGGATGACATGGAGGTGCTGCGCGTGCTGAGGCTGGCCACGAAATTAGCTCTGGGGTGTGCCTGATTTGCTTGCGTGGCAGGGGCCGGATTTTCCTGCGCCACTGGGCTGCATGCGGACCGGCTGTTCGGCCATCTGGAAGTGGCATGCTTCCCCAAAGAAAGGGGGCCAGGGAGGTGTGACGGTGTGACTTGCGCTCAGGCCTTTTGCGCGTGCTGCGCTTGATTCGGGTCATCAAAGTGGCCGACAGATCTTCAATCATCAGGCCCGATGCCGCAGATGGCTAGAAAGAATGCGCAGATGAGGGAATGGCCATTCCTACCTCTTGGAGGTTTCCAACCACTATCCAGCTACGCCCTTCATAGGCCCCCAGCAAAGTTAGAGAAGGGAAGCCAGTCATCTCGCCAGATTCCTGATGCCTGGCAGGTTGAAGGAGGCCGTGTTGAATGACCACAACAAGGCGCCCAAGCTCAGTAGAGTTGGGTGACAATGTGTCAAAGCAGGGTCGGGACAAAGGGGCCCACCGACTTACAAGCCTCATTCCATACTGTGGATGGACGAAATCCTGCACCACTTGGAAACCATGGGAAACCATTGTTTGTTGGTATTTGCAGGGGGATGATCATTCCAGGGTTTCTTAGTATTTGTTGTTGGGGGGGAGCCCTGGGCCCTGGGCCCGAGCAAGCGTTGAACTCGAAAAACCCATTGGCAACCACTTTGAGGGTTTCGGCATGGGCGCTGATACGGTGAGCCATCGCGAGCTTTAGGCCGTGAGCAGCGTGCTGCAGCTTCTATTTCTGGTCATCCTGATCAACCACTACGTAGGTTCGCTGCTGACCGGTTTGCTTCGCGGACGGATCCGCGCTTCCTTCTGAAATGAATCTAGGAGTGCTTCTTTAAGCTTAAATTACAACGGCGAGAGACCCCAAACAGCTTAAATTACAGCGGCGAAAGACCCCACTGTTTGTTGCGCAGGGAAAAAGAAAAGTGAATGGTATCTTAAACATACAACAGGTGATGCAAGGTGTTTTTGGATTTTACAGGATCTCTGCGCAACATCTCTTGACTTAGAGATCTCTTGCCAAGATCTGCGTGCACGATCTCTTGACAGGATTTTTTGGTAGGATTTAGAACGATTTGTGAACAGAATCCTTGAGGGTCTGTGCGAGACTTCTTGCGAGGTTCTTTCCAGCGGAGTAAGGGCTCTCTAAAGGATCCCTGTGAAGGACCAGGGCAAGATATGGGTTTGTCTTTTTTTGGTGTGTTGAGTTGCTTCAAAAGGCAGAAGGTGGGACCTCCCCGAATCATACCCCCGAATCATACCCCCGAATCACACCCCGAATCATACCCCCGAATCATACCCCTTAAAACGTATGCTGCAAGATGCTACTGTTCTTCTACCGTTTTGTGTTGTTCACTGCCTCCACACACTACTACTGCAATTACTACTATTACTACTACTACTACTACTACTACTACTACTACTATTGCTACTACTACTACTACTGCTACTACCGCGACTACGAGGATTACTACCACTACCACCGCTACTACCGCTGCTACTGCTAGTACTTCTGCTTCTGCTACCCTTACTACTAACTACTACTACTACTACTACGACTACTACCTTTATTCCTACTACTACTACTACTACTACGACTACAACCTTTACTACTACCACTACTACTACTACTACTACTACTACTACTACTACTACTACTACTACTACTTCTACTTCTACTTCTACTTCTACTACTACTATTCCTGCTGCTGCTGCTACTACTCACTGCTACATACATCATTCTGAGTCTGTAATCAGTGCCGTTTTGCACCTAGCCGAATCATACCCGCGAATCATACCCGAATCATACCGGAATCATACCCGGACAATGAGCTTCCCCTGGCAAGGCTAGTGCCAAGTCTTTTTCAGCACCACTACATCCTACTGCTACTACTACCACAGCTACTACTACAGTCATCATTCTGAGTTGTAATCAGTGCCGGTTTGCATAGCCGAATCATACCCGCGAATCATACCCGAATCATACCCACGCAATGAACTTGCCTTGCCAAGGCCGGAGCCAAGTCTTTTCAAAGCTTCCGCGCCATTACAGTCGCTGCTTCTACTGTTACTACTACTAGTACTACTACTACTACTACTACTGCTACTACTACTACTACTACTACTACTACTACTACTTCTAGTACTACTACTACTACGACTACTGCTACTACTACTTACTACTACAACAACAACTACTACTACTACTACTGCTGCTACTAGTACTACTACTATTACTACTACTACTACTACTACTACTACTACTACTACTACTACTACTACTACTATTACTATTGTTACTACTACACTACTACTACTACTACTGCTGCTGCTGCTGCTGCTTCCGCGAATCATACCCCCGAATCATTCCCCGAATCATACCCGCGAATCATACCTGCGAATCATACCCCGGATTCAAACCTTCCTGCCCGGCCACCGTAAAAAAATACAAACCCATGTCTCTGGGAGGGTTTTTACTGGGTCTCTGCGCAACATCTCGCCAAGATCTGTGAGCAGGATCTCGGATAGGATCTCTTGATAGGGCCTCCTGGCCCTTGGGAAGGTTTGCGTGCAGAACCCATGGGAGGATCCTCTGTTTTGAGGTTCTCTGCCAGGATCTACAAGATCTCTTGCAAGAGTATCTTTGCAGGTCCTGTGCTTCGATGTTTGTAGCGTACGACTTTCGATGTTTGAAGTTCGCACCGCGCCACAATGAGACTGATCTGATGCGCCGGACGTCCGCGGAGGGCGCACTTGCAAGGTTCAAAGTTGGCAAAGTCCGCGGAGGGCTCACTTTCAAAGTTCTTAGTTCGCACCGCGACGCAGCGATTAGCGATCCGACCCCGCAGCGAGAGCGCACCCTTGAAACACACCAAGCCCAGCCCGCAACGTTGCGCGAGCCCGGGCAGGCAAAATCCGGTTCAATATTTTGCAATGTCACGATTGCGCGTAAATACCACGGCCCAAAGCAAGCATCCTGATCAAGTACCGGATCTTTTCCCTTGCCGCACGAACCCTTCACTGTTTGGGGAAAAGGCTTGGCAGGCAAACGGGCCCAGAAGGGTGCGTCCTACTGATTTTCTGTTGTGGCGGGCCTTCTTGTAGAGGTGTATCTTTGAGGGGGGGAGCAACCTGAATTGTTCAACAGGTCTCAAGAAACGTCCAAACAATTCCCCAGCAACGCTTTCAGGTTGCGGCTGGTTCGCTGTGGGCCAGGCTGGGGGCTTGCTTTCCGCGCGTGCGCAGGGGTTGTGATAGGTAGAAATGACCTGGTTGCGAACTTGAGGTAGGACTAGCGGATTTGCCCCTCAATTTCCCGGGCCGCCTAACGGATTGCAGGGGCCCCATGGCAGGTGGAAGGGTTTGGACGGAGCTGGGTGTCGGAGCATCTCACGGACGAGGCGGGGACAGATCTTCCTGGGCCCTCTGGTTCAGAGGAGAACCCCAAGCCAAACGTGGGGAGAGTCTCTCATGCCGATACAGGCCGTGGATCTCTTGGGTTGCTTTGAGACAGGAGAAACACGATGTCCTCTCTCAGTATCTCACGAGCTGCTTGGACTGCAAGGGGAGATGGAGGCTTTCTGGTTCCAAAGCTTACCTTGATCCAGAGCGCAATGGACTGGCCGATCCCCTCCATTCAAATTCAGCCAGACGGGTCAAGTCTTGGGGTTTCGGGTGCCCCTGGCCATTCCACTTCGATTCGAAGCGAATGCCAAGGCGTGCACTGGGCAGTCACCCAGTTTACGCCAGCAGCTCCTTGACAGCAAGCCAGACTGCTCAGGTTCTTGCTTCTTTGTGTTTTTCTTTGGCAAAGCTGCGGCTTAAATCAGAAGGTGCCGAAAGAGAGAAAATCGAGCCGTCTGTTCAAGTATGCTTTCTCTCCTGCGAAATGATAAAGACAAAGATGCCAAGTCAAGGATCCACACCGATTGCGATTGCACAGTCAACAGATGACACCGCAGCCCAAGCCCTCAGGCCATGGAAGTCGTGCCGGTCAACACGGTGGAGCGATTGTATTGCATCATTGTGATTTTCTCGGGGTTGGCCCCTTGGCAAACCAATTATTTTGTCCGCCTGAAAGCGGGCCCGAATCCACGTTTTTTTGGGTTCCAGCCGAGGTCATGTTCTCCTCATTCGTGAGCTGCTTGCATGCAATTGATGGCTTGGCGGTTGCATGAGCAATGGGCAACATCACGTTTTGGTCGTAGAGGGGATGGTTGGGGTGGGGTGAACAGAAATAACAGGTGCTGGGGTTTACTCGCCAGATCTCCCAATCAGGCTAGGCTTCACACCTGCCTTCAACTTCTTGACTTGTTGTCGTGACAGCGTGCACTTTGTGGCACCCTCTTTCCCACAGGACTTCCCTCTTGACTCTTGACGACTCTGCTGGATTCACGGCCTCTCCACTTTCATGATTGTTGGAAAGAGGGTGCAAGGGTATGCACAAATCGTGTTGTTTTCCTGTGGCTTCCCTGCAAAATCAACCACCTCCCCGCCGAAAAAGAAACAACACAAAACACCAGGCAGCATGACTGGGGCCATGAACAACATCAACAAGCTGAACCTCGAGCAGCGCCAGAACGGGACTGCACTGCGGCAGTACATCACGGACAACCGCGTCACTCGTCAGACTTGCCGGCTTGCGGCGGGGTTGGCGGTCGGGTGAAAGGATCTTGGCACAACCGATTCCCAAGAAATCAAATGTTGGTGCAAAACCCCTCAGGTGGACCAAATTGGCAGAATGGGAACTGAGGGAAGGATTGCCCGAGCCTGAGGTGTCTTTGGAACTTCTCTTCTGCATCCAGAACTACCAAAGGCGCAATTTCGCGTGACCGGACGCCAGCTCTTGCCTTCTTGTGAGCGGAAGGGAGTGGTTACCCTATCAAGGATGACAGTGCCACTTGTGGGCCGTTGCTCATGAGGGCCGTTCAAGAAACACAAACTGGGATGCCGACCAGGAGTGAATTCTGCTAACTATGTTGTCTGGGAAATTGGTCATGTGGCTGTGGCTCAAAAAAGTGGTACCAAATTGGCACCCTTGTAAATGGAACCAAAGACTAAAACCCGCGTAACCCCAGCTCTTTAATTTTGAGCCATACCCATGTGGCAGTGTTCCGGCGTGGTTGGTACCCGACCGTCGCCACGTTGGATCGATCGCACCGGAGATCGCCGCCCCCTCGGGAAATGTAGGGGACTCCTCATTGCGTCCTGCCCCGTTTGACGCAAGGGAAATACTCTACTAGATGGGGAGTGGGCCTTCCATTTTTTTCCTTTTGGGGGGGGCCGGAGAGTCTGAGCATGGGTGTCCTTTTCGGTTGACTTGGTCTCAAAATCGAGGGCGATTCCTGGGTTACTTGGTGGTTCAATCAACCACCAGCGCCACCTATGTTCCCAAAAAGGACTGGGTGGACGAACTCCTGCGCCACTTTGAATCCATGAGAAACCGCTGTTTGCTGGTATTTACCAGAGGAATTTTCATCAGCCCCTTGGGTTTCTGAACGGTGCGGTCGATGGATTTCGCAGCTGTCCATCAGTATGAGTCTGGAGCTTTGCTTCTCGAGCGGATTCACGAGGTCCACCCGGGCCCTGGAGCGGAAGCGCCTGCATGAGGCTGACGTGGCCCCTTGGCTGTGAGCCATCACCCGAGGTTTTCAGTGGGTGTCTGGAGGGGTTGTTTTCTTTTTTCTTCTTGGGGGTTGTCCTTGATTCAATCAACCAAGTTGGTCAGCCTGAGTTTCTTTTGAGGGGCGTATCTGGATTGGCTGCAAACCTCTCAGATTCGACTTGTTTTTTTTTTTTTTTTTTGGGGGGGGGGTGGCAGATCAATACACGTCTGCAGCCACCGCGACCGCAAGAAAAGATCCGGAGGTCAGGGGGGGTCCGTGAGTCACTGGGACAGGCGAAGACTTTTGCATTTTCAAGACCTGGGATGGTCGCTTGCGACGCCCTCTGGAAGAGCCTTGGGAATCTTCCTCGGGAAAGCCTCGGGGTGCCTCGGTTTAGGGTTTTTCAGCGACGCAGGTGGCTGGCAGGATACGAATCCCAGGGTACACGTTGGGTGCCCCTGCATATCAGTGGGCGCCTTCTTCGTTGCCTTGCTGAGTCAAGACCCTCTGGACGCAACGGCAGAGAAAGAGAGAGAGAGAGAGAGTGAGAGAGTTGTTGGTGAAGAGGGAGTTTGGGATGGGGATGTCTACCATGTGGCCACTCAGATCTTGGCTCATCGCCAGCCGTGTCGCGTTTCCATTGCCATGCCCTAGCTCAGGCTGTGTTCAAGAATCTGCCAGAGGACCGAAGGGCTGCGAATCGGCAATCCGCGTGACTTGTTACCTGCAACTTTGTGGTTTTCCCCCCGATTGTGTACATTGCAAGTCGCGTATGGAAGGAGCGGTTTGCCCTGAGGCGCCCACACATTGGCAACTTGTGGCTACAGAATTTATATGACGGCAACCCCCTCCCCGTTTTTCTTTTTCCAGTTTGGGAGCAGGGATGTGTAAAGTGGCCAAAGCATTCTAAGAGTCAGCCCAGGAAGCCAGAGACTAGAGCTGCACCTCATGCAAAATGCTTTGTGCAGCCTGCTGGCATTCGGGCAGCCAGGGTGGAATTGGTTTTTGGGCCTTCCCTTGTGGCACTAGATGGCACTAGATGTCTCGGAGGGTCTTACTGAACATGCCGGGGAGAACCGGTAGAAGGCAGACAGAGTAATCCACCTTTGCAGAATGTTAATCATAGGGGACCCCCTGATCAGAATTATCCAGAGGTTGATCAATCCGGGTCCATGCTCTGCGGCGTTCGCTGATTAGCCATAGTCGCTAAACAAAAGCTTGCCATTTGGTTTCCCTTTGAAGCAACCTGGAAAAAACACCCTCCAAAAAAGACATCCCATACTGTATGGCATATGGACGAAATCCCGCACCACTCGGGATAGATGAAACCCTACAAATCATGGCATACAGCACCTACCAACTTAACCGGTCCGAAACGGATTTTGTCCATCCACAGTACGGGTGTGTCAATCAAAGCCAACCTGAAAGGGTAGCCTCCAACAACAAGAAACATCCCATCTGGGAGTGTCAGCTCTTGAGAGTGGGATATCAAGGGGTGCCTTTTTTGTTTTAAGAAAAGGAAAACACAAAAAAACAAAACAAAAACACAAAAAAAACAAAACACAAAAACAAAACACCTGGACCGCATGCACCGCAGGACCTACTTCAACGACTCCATGTGGAGGTCTACGGGCCGGTGCCGGCCTGAGACTGGGGGCTTTGGAGGTTCCTCCGCACCTCTTTGGCGGGTGTCCTCTCAGGGAACCCCGAGGTTTTGATTCCCCAAATTTCCGAGTCAGGCTCCCAAAAAAAGGGGGAGCCTCAAGAATGGACACGAGAACGGTCCTGAATAGGGCAACGCTCTTGACGTTCATTGGATTTCCTTTGACGGCTGCTTCAGACCGAAGGGAGTTTCCACTGAGCACACGCGCTGGAACAAATGGACAATTGGTAGAGAGAACGCACTGTGGCAAGGATGTGGCTGGATACTTGCGACGCTTGCTTTCCAAGGTCATTTCGGTGCATCCGCTGTTTGACCACTTGCATGCAACAGAGGACCTGGCCAAAACTGCACCGCATGTTATGACAACATTTGGCCATGGGTCAAAATCCCGTATTCCCAGTGAACATTCCAATCCCCACTAAAATAGCTAAAATGGGTGGTACGCCTACCCCAAAATGGTACCATTGGTTTTGACACACAGCCATTTCTGAATGACCCGTCGCCAGGACTTTACACTCATGGGCATTTGCCATTTGGCCATGTCCGAAGCTCGGCAAGGCAAGAATCTGCAAGAGCTTGCAAGTGTGTCCGCGTTTGTTTTTCTTCTTCTTTTTCTTCTGAGAGCGGAAAACGACTTGGCCTTTTGGGGGTGGTGTCAGATGCCCAGAGCTTATGCCCGTGCCAGTTGAACGAAGTAGGATGCACGGCATGATAGGGCATTCTTTGTTTTGGTGGTTGGACTTCTATCTTCCAGAGACCCCCTGAAAAGTATTCAGGCTATCTGTTATGGGTGAACATCACCCGTCATGAAATGAACCCTGAACCTTTGATTGAAGTTTAGACAAGCTGCCAAGGGCTGCTCTGAGATCCTGGTTCTTTTCGATAGAGAGGTTGACCAAACATGCTGTGGCTGGTTTGCTAAATCCATTCCGCACCACTTAAGGAACCCTGAAATGATATGATTCCCCTGCAAATACCAAGGAACAATGGTTTTCCATAATTTCAAAGTGGTGCAGGATTTTGTCCGCCCACAGTAATTATGTTTTTTTTTTTTTTTTTGGGGGGGGGGGGGAATGGGCTCACCATTTTGTTATCTCATCAGGTCTTGCCCTGGTTGCGGGTCCAACACACGTAACAAGCTCGGCGAGCTGAGGAGTGCAGCCTCGTCATCGGCGAGGTGTGGACCGCTCGTATTTTTTTCGCATTTGGAGGTTGTGTGAGTCCAAATGTGATCCGAATCTCGCAATGTTTTTGCCCCCCCCATCAAACTCACCCAAAGGTTTACTGACCTATGTCCCCCAGTAGTGCCCTTTTACCGTTGCTTTTTTGGGGGCGACTAAAGTAGACTACAGAGAAAAAGGGTACCCTTATTCTAACCTCTCTACTGGAGGACCTAGTTTAGCCTTTTCCTGGGTCAGTAGTGCCAAAACAGAAGGCCCACGTTTTGAGTCGCCAGAGTCCAGCGGCAAACGTGAAGAAGGTCCCCCAGCGCAATCCCCCAAATTTCGCTCTGTCCCGGGCAGGAGCTGTTCCGATATGGCGCTTTGGGCTGCTCAGCTAGCAAGACATGACTCTTCTTGGCAGTTTGTTTTGTTTTGTTTGGTTCTGTTCATTTTTAGTCTGGGGCCGCATAAAGCAAACTTGATTGTTGTTGGGCTACCGTAGCAGCCCTTCTTTTCCGCTTGGGGGCAGGGCCAAATTCTTAGGCACGAAGATGTATTTCACGGTCTCTGGCACGCTGACCTACTTCTCCGGCTACGACGACAAGCTGCCGAAGCTGGTTTCGGCGGGGCGGTGGATGTGCGAGCCAGCCTTGTGGCCGCCCGGCTGGGAGCGAGTCGCGCGTGAGACGGTGAGACGGGGTCACAGGCCCGCTGTTCCCTAAGTGGCAGCCAAAAAAAAACAAAACACAAAAAACACAGATGGCAAATGTTTCAACCCCAGAGAGAAATATGGGGGTCTTCCCCTCAACAACGTGATGATTTCAACCACTTCACCCGGAGACACCGCCCGATTCACTGGCTTGATTTCTGGGGTCGACATTGTACATGATCTGGCGCGTGCCTGCGCTTCGTATGCCCGGCCTCCGCTTCGTCAGCCTTCTTCCCCCCAAGGCCCGAGGCGCTCTTCAAGGCCACAGGGCTTGCGCATGGCACGGCTGTCTGAGGTGCAAATGGGAGCACCGAGGCCGGGCTCTCAGCAAGGCGTCTCAAGGCTCCACTGAAACGCGCAGAGCCACTAAGACCTCGAAAACATGTATCCGTGGAGGTGTGACGGTTGATTTTTTTCGGGATTGCATTTCACACGTCGCAAAAGGAGGTTCCCCACTTCGAGCACATGGTGCAGCATAACCCATGGACTTTGGTGGGCAAGTCCCTCGACTATCAGGCGGGGGGTTTGCCAAGGCCGCCTTACCGTCGCCACGACGCAGTACCTCCGGATGTTGGCGGATCGGGATGAGAAGAGCATTGGCTCCTAGGAAAGAGCGCTGGCGCTTGCGGTTTGACAGCTCGGGGGGGGTGCAAAGGTCAGACCAAAGTGGGATTTTCGGGGCGCCTTCTGCGGCAGATGTGATTCTTCGCCAGTTGAACGCAGCCCGGGGCATTGTTGCTAGGACTGATTGCAATGTGCTTGGTGCGTGTGGTTGTAGCTAAGGTTCCTTGCGGTGCGAGTTCATGGCCACTCAGACGGCATTGGAGCGTGCCAAGGCTTGCGCAAACGCCATTCTCACCGTTGGCCCGGCACAACCGTAGTTTCTGAGGCGCTGAACGCGGCAGATTTCCACAACATCATCTCACAGTCTCGAATCCTCAGCCGCTGGGCAAAGCTAAGCTTTTGGAGCTCGCACGGAAAAAGCCGCCGATCTATCAAGCCTTGGCCGACTAGTGAGGCCCATGCATGCGAACAGGCCGGCTTTAGAATTGGATGGTGGTCCTGCCCACTTCCATGGGAGGGTTTCCCAATGGAGGGCCTGAGCTGCTTGACTGGGCATACGCCGGCCAAGCCGCGCCGAAGTTTTTCGGGCGGGGTCCCTACCGGTGGCTACACAAATCCCCTCGATGTAAATGCCCACAGGGTTCTAACCAGTGACCATTCGTAGCTCGCTGGGCCTTTTTTTTCAGGACTCCCATCCCAAAATGACAGCTCAGGTTCGATGCAGGCCTACGCGCGGATTTTCACGACTATGGCTGTGCAGGAGGGAGTCAGGGAGTCGAATCGTTCGGCTGGCCCTCGGTTCCAAAGGAGCTGGTTGCATGCGTGCATACAAACAAGCTGTGTTGCTTCAGTGGTACTTCTGTGATTGTCAGAACCGGCTCGCGCCAGGTGATAGGCACGAAAAAACTCTCCAAGCTTGAGGTAAGGCTGACCTGCAACCCCATAGGGGAATTTGCGGTGGGGACGTTTTGCATGAGCAGCCCCATGTGGTTGCCAGCGCCGCGTCAGTTGGACGCTTCTTTGAAACGATCACGATCGGCTTGAAGCTTTTGTCCAGCATGTGCTTTTCAAGCTCCCTGTGTTCGAGCCAGAAACTCTTTGGGAACACCAGCTGTAAGCTACGGAGATATCCCCAGCCGCAGTACAGCACCATGTCCCCCTCGCATTTTGTCCCAGTTGGGGAGTTTGATTTTTCATTCCACTGGCCCCAGCCTTCCCTGGACCAACCGTTTCAGCGATGGTTTTCCTTTAGCCAGCCAGACTCACACACATGTTGCACATCTTCTGGCCGCCCGCGTTTTCTAGGACCAGTTTTCCCTTTCCAGAAAACCAGGCGAGGGGGGACCAGCAAAACTCGCAGAGCACAAGGACTGCGGGGGCGGCGCAGAGGTGGACGACCTGCAGCTTGGCTGATGGGTTTGGGCGCCAATCCCATGGGCGTTCATTGCAGCTTATTTTTAAGGGATCCCTACTGTGGATGGACAAAATCCTGCACCACTTGGAAACCATGGGAAACCATTCTTTGTTGGCATTTACAGGGGCATCATCCTTCCAGGGTCTCTGAGGTGGTGCAAAATGGGTTGCGTCCATCCACAGTACCCCCGCAAAAATGGAATTGGGGGAGGGGGTGACCCTGGAGATGTTGGGAAGGGCTGGTGCTTAAGTCTGGCGATACCGTCCCTTTTTGCGGGCGAACATGGAAGAGGAGCGTCTCATGAGGGGCCAGATGGTTGCACACACAACTCTCCCATGATCATGAAGAAATTTGGTTCAATAGTATCGCAGAACCCCGCCTAAGATACCCGTCAACATCAACATGCTCCCCATTCATATGTCCGAGGTGGGGCACTTACGCGCAGATCGAAACCTGCCTGCACCGTGCCTTCGGCTTCGGGGAAGAGGCGGAAAGGACCATTCGGGCAGGGCGACAGATCGGTTCTCAAGCTTTTTTGGCGAAGTGAAAGATCTGTAGGAGAGACTTCGCCAAAAGGTGTCCGCTTCTTGGGATATTTAGCTGGGATGGGGAACCCTTCAGGCCAGGGAGTTGCTCAGAGGCCAATCCCCGCATTCTCCAGCGCCTATGCTGGAAAACTCACCTTGATGTAAAGTGAGCTCGGGCTCATCACGAAAGGTCCCTTCATAGATTCCTTGGCTCTGGATTCCTTAAATGAAGGCCTTAACCAGCCTGTACCGGGCTGATCTAGGCTTCTCCTGGCAAGAGCGCAGCTCCTTAAACTACTCCTGCTTTAACTTCCTTTAGACGTCGCTGCGCCCCAGCCCTCTGATTAATTCAGCACGGTGAATGTAGTCATCGGAGGCAGGGCCTCTTTTCACTGCAACTCCGAATTTGCGCCATTGACCCCGCGGAACCGCGAGCACCGTGGTTCTCTTGGGGCCATTTTGGGGCGCAGGCGGAAGCCGCCAGCCGATTCAAGATGTTGCGGCTTGGATCAAGAGGATCGATTTCTTTGGCGGGATCCGTTTTTTTTGTTTCTTGGTTTCCCGCGGGGAAGTTGGACACCTGGGTCCCAAAAGTACAAAGCTACGCCGGAGGTCTTTGCAAGCCTGGGAGGTGAGAGGCCTTGGGAGTTCTGCGGCCTAAGGTGGGATGTCAGCGAGAACACCTGGCGCCTTGGGTAGCAGTAGCAACTCCGAAGGCCTCCAAGGCCCTTACAGCGGCAGCGAGCTTAAGGCCGAAGGTTGTTTGGTTCTGCCCCTCAGAGATCTTTGGCCCCAGAAGATGTTTGCGCCAGCCATGAAGATATTCAGCCATGACTTGAGTGGCTGACGCGTCAGCCAGGCGACGTGTTTGTGAGCTTGTGGGCGGCCCAGGAAGCATTGCTTCACCACATGGCGGCAGGCAGCGCGAGAGGAGCTCCTCGGAGTTGAGGTCCCTGGCCATACCGTGGATGGATGCGAAATCCATTTCGCCGGATTGAAACCACTGGAAACCATTATTGCTTGGTATTTACAGTGGACTCAACAGAAACCAGGGTTTCTTAGGTGGTGCGAAATGAATTCCGTCCATCCACAGTAGGACGCCAAGCATTCTGAATGGGGACTGAAGTGTTCCGCTTCCAAGTCAGCTATTGGACATACGCAAGTCCAAACTCATCCAGACAGCACCTGGGCAATGGTGAATACCACTTGTCTTTGATACATGGGGTACGTACATGTCGCAGCTGACCATGACTCGGCAATAGCGGTTCTGATTGACCGCGGCTCACTTGGGCAGGAGAAGGAGCGGCGCAGCGGTGGCAAGGGCCGACGCTTCAGTTGGCTGCCCCTTGGCCTAAGGTTTTGCACAGGCGGGGCGCGGTGTTGGGATCCAAGTAGGAGATCCTTTTTCTTTCTTGTTTTTTTTTGACCGGGAACTGAGGGGCAACTGTGAATTGTGAAGATCGACCCGGGTTCCCGTGATCCTTGCCCTCCGATTTCTCTTTCTTCTTTGCTCGGGGCGGAGTTCCGTGAGTGCCATTGGCTGCCATTCTGATGACATCCCCCCCCACTCAAACATGGACGGAGGGGGGGGGACTGGAATTTCAGGTGCAGCTCCAGTTTCCTTTTGGGATGGAATTTCAGGTGCCGGTGCCACTGGGCAGCGCCTTTTTACGGGACGGCATGGGTCTTTTGCGCTGAGGTTGCTTCAGAATGGTCGCACGGGTGGCCGCTAGTTGACAAACGTCAGCTCAAGGCTTTTTGTCTGCCCGTGCTGCATGTGAGGGTTTTTGGGAGAAGCAGTATTCATCCTATACGGACGGAGCCTCCCAACAACCCTGGAGCTTCGGATTGAATTGGCGTGTGCCGAAGATCTTCTTTAGCAGGGAGCGAAAAACGGCGCGCCCCTGCTCGGCAGCGATTCTGCCAAACAGCTGCAGACATGTGCTAGGTTCAAAACACCCAGTGGGAGTAATGGGGTGGTCGTCAGCCTTGTAGGGAATTCCAAGAGGAAGCACAAGGATTGCCCGAAGCGCGCGGCGCGCACAACGAGTTTTGAGCCTGGCGCACTCTGTGGCCGCCATGTGTCGAGCGGCCCTTCAGACCTGTTTGCCGCTTGCCCCTTCTGCCCGGAAGGGAGAATTAGAGTGCATGCTCGCGAGCCACGGCCGGAGGACATGCAGAGGTGTATGTGATTGCACGTTCAATTAGGGACAACACCTGGGGACGAACGGAGGAAGACAACCACGTCCGCGATTTTGCTTTGCATTCTTGGGCTTCAGAAAGTGAATGTAACCCATTCACCGATAGAAAGAAAGGGATGATGCTTCACGGTTTTGAGGGGAGATGCTGTTCAACGATCGTAGGTATCTGAGCCCGTCAGCCCTTCTGGGCTAGGTTGAACTTACGAGTCACTTCTGAACAATTGAATTTGGCAAACCCCTACCTATCAACCTACGAAACGTTGCTGGGACTGGATTGAGAGGGCCCATTTATTCATAGCTGGAAGGGATGGGGCAATTAAGTTAGCCAGAAGCCTGGAGCCTCCCGGAGAAAAAAAAACAAAAAACTGGAGCAGTCGCAAAACAGTCCCGGCCTTTTGGAGTTACCTTCTTTCGGGTAGATCTTTTGCATGCGGTGTTTTTTGCGTATGACTCCCCAGGTCCTGATGTGCCTTCGGTTCCCAAGTGCTCACGAGGCGACCGCCACATTTGGCATGTACGGCCTTTTGGCTGAACGCCCGTCGCAGCAAACATCCAAGGAATGTATTTGGTTCATAAACGTGAATGAATATGTTCATGTATGTATGTGGGTGTGTAAAGGGTGTTTAAAACAAAGAACACCTACGGCGTTTGCATGTGCTAACACCTCTCGCCCTCTCGCTCTCTCTGTTTGTTTCCCTCTCCCCCTCTATAAGTGCAAATTAGTGTGGCGTAAGTGAAGCAATGCCCATGTCCATGTAAACATAAATGTCAATGCAATGGAAGGTATCCTAATGTAGGCAGGCAGGCAGGCAGGCAGGCAGGCAGGCAGGCAGGTGCTGTAATGCAATGCAATGCAATACAATGCAATGCAATGCAATGCAATGCAATGCAACGTGTGTATCATGTTTGTCTGTGTGTGTGTATGTAATGTAGCGTAGTGTGATGTGATTAGTGTAATGCAATGCAAGGTATGTATGTATGGATGTATGTAATGTAATGTAATGTAATGCAATGTAATGTAATGTAATGTAATGTAATGTAATGTAATGTAATGTAATGTAATGCATGTAATGTAATGCATGTATGTTAGTTATGTTATATGTCATGTTATGTTATATTAATTATGTTATGTTGTGTTGTGTTATGTAATGTAATGTATGTATCGATGCAACGCAATGTAATGTAATGTAATCTAATGTAATGTAATGTCATGTAATGCACGTATGAATGTATGTGTGTATGTAAATATGTAATGTATGCAATGTATGTAATGTGTATGAGATGTGTATGTAATGTATGTAATGTATGTAATGTATGTAATGTATGTAATGTATGAATTGTATGTAATGTATGTAATGTATGTAATGTATGTAATGTATGTAATGTATGTAATGTATGTAATGTATGTAATGTATGTAATGTATGTATGTATGTATGTATGTATGTATGTATGTATGTATGTATGTATGTATGTATGTATGTATGTATGTATGTAATGTAATGTAATGTAATGTGTATGTATGTATGTACGTGTAGTATGTAATATGTAATATGTATGCATGCATGTATGTATGTATGTATGTATGTAATGTATGTATGTATGTATGTAATGTATGTATGTATGTATGTATGTATGTATGTATGTATGTATGTATGTATGTATGTATGTATGTATGTATGTATGTATGTATGTATGTATGTATGTATGTATGTATGTATGTATGTATGTATGTATGTATGTATGTATGTATGTATGTATGTATGTATGTATGTATGTATGTATGTATGTATGTATGTATGTATGTATGTATGTATGTATGTATGTATGTATGTATGTATGTATGTATGTATGTAATGTATGTATGTATGTATGTATGTATGTATGTATGTATGTATGTACGTACGTATGTATGTATGTATGTATGTATGTGTGTATGTTTGTATGTCTGTATGTATGTATGTTTGTATGTAGTGTATGTATGGAAGTATGTTGGTAAGGTACGGTATGGTATATTATGTTGTGTTGTGTTTTGTATGTGTATATGCATGTATGCACGATACGTACGTACGTATGTATGCAATGTAATGTAATGTAATATCATGCGATGTAATGTAATGTAATGTAATGGAATGTAATGTAATGTAGTGTATGTATGTATGCATGTATGTATATATGTATGTATGTATGTATGTACGTATGTATTAATGTAATGTAATGTAATGTACTGTAATGTACTGTAATGTAATGTAATGTATGTATGTAATGTAATGTAATGTAATGTAATGTAATGCAATGTAATGTAATGTAATGTACTGTGTGTATGTACGTAATGTATGTATGTAATGTAATGTAATGTAATGTAATGTAATGCAATGTTTGTATGTAATGTAATGTAATGTAATGTAATGGAATGGAATGTAATGTAATGTAATGGTATGTAATGTATGTATGTATCTACGTAATGTAATGTAATGTACTGTGATGTAATGTAATGCAATGCAATGCAATGCAATGTATGTATGTACATAATGTAATGTAATGTAATGTAATGTGACGCAATGTTATGTTATGGTATGTATGTATGTATGTATTACTGCATGTATGTATGTATGTATGTATGTCATGTATGTAACGTATGTAATGTATCGTGTGTATGCATGTATGTATGTACGTATGTGTGTATGCATGTACGAACGCATGCATGCATGTATGCATGTAGGGAATGTATGGATGTAAGTATGTTGGTATGGTATGGTATGGTATATCAGGTTATGTTATGTTGCTTATGTGTGTATGTAACGTAAGTACGCAACTGAATGTACTGCAATCAATGTAATGTGTTTGATCTTTGCTTGCTTGCCTGCCTGCCTGCCTGCCTGCCTGCCCGCCTGCTCGGTTTCTCGCCTGCTTGCTTGCTTGTGCTTGCTTGTGCTTGCTCGTGCTTGCTTGCTTGCTTTGCTTTGCTTTGCTTTGCTTTGCTTTGCTTTGCTTTGCTCGCTTGCTCGCTTGCCTGCTTTCATGGCAAGTGTCAAGTGTGAGTGGAGACCAGACATCACAGCGAGGCGGTTCAGCGCAACCCATGGTGCGACTCTTGCAGCCCTGGCGCGAGTTTCTGAGGAAAGCCTGGGTGTCCCAGGGTTGGGCAGAATTCAAAGCCAAACGCTTATCCCCTTGGAGAACCGACAGGTGGTAATTAAAAGGAGTGTAGCATGTGTTGTACAACGGATTGGCCCAACCCTGAACACGAGAATCCGAACTGAGGGCAGGCCCCCATATGATGGGAAGCCTCCGATTGATTCGCGGCCAGATTCCGGGCCCAGGCTTTTGGTTTTCTCCGAGTCAACCGCGTGAAACGTTTGGGCCGCGTTCAGAGCTTCATTGCGGCTGACACGGCAGACATTTAATTCAGTTAGGACGTGCATGAGCGACCCAAGTCACAAGGCCACAAAAATGATGTCAAAGCATGGCGCATGCGGTCGTCCAGATGGTTGAGGCAGTTCTGGGGCACCTCGAAGTGCTGGGTTTTGGAGAGGGCTGTTCAAATGTCGCAAGGCTTTTACTGGGTCAAACGACGGCCGCAGTTGGGGTTTCAACAGTATCTTGGACTGGGGTTGGGCAACTGACCGTGAACAGCTTGGAGAGGGCCGCTCCATTTGAGTGTTGTCTTAGAGAAAGAGCAGCAACATGTTTCAAATACATCTTTCAGGAAATCCAACAAGTAAGCGGGTTTCCTGACCTTCCTCAAAAGCGGCGCCCGTTTGATTGGCGTCCATTTGTAAGCTGAGCTTTGGAGGGCGACGAAAACACGGAGGACTCCAGCCAGGCAGGGGACGTTTGGGTGCGGCTTGCTTGCCATATGTGCGCCCCAGTCAGGGAAGAATGATTCTTTAGGAGATCTCCATTCAGTTGCGACCCTTGAGCCGTGAGGAGTCTGAATCCCAGAGCTTCTAGGGAGGTACTTCGAGCCCTTTTAGCCCCCCAAAAGCCATCCCTGGCAATGAGAGGGTCCCTTTGATTCCAGTGTCCAATTGCGGGTAATTAGTTGCACGGGGGCAACTAGTCATGGAGTCCCTCTGGGGCGAGTCAGGTCCGAGCTCATTTGGGACACGGGCATGCCAGCAAAGGCTCCTGTGTCGCTGAGCCTCGTGTCTGTAGACCGCAGTGCCATGCTCAAAGCGGATGCGGGTCCTAAGTGATCCTGCGGTGAGGGCGGACATGGAGACAAAGCCGCTCGATTCCCACGCATCTCGGTGGCGAATTTAAGGAGGGTATGTGGCGGATTGTGTCAATGGTTGGAGCACTCTCAAAAAATGGTGGCGGACATAAATCCAACTCTCCAACCATCATGTCCATCAAAATCCACCAAAGATCCCCTAAGAATCATACCCCAATGCCACCATTGGAGCTTCAGCTTGGGCTCAGTGCCTACGACGAGTGCGCTGAGCGAGGTCCAACCCTCACCGTCCAACTCCAGCGACTTCTCCCGAGAGGTGTCGGTCGATGAGGAGCCCAGAGGCTAACGATTCGTGTGTCGGAAGGTCTTTTGAGATCCACAAGTTCCGAGGCTGCTTCTGTGGCTTCGGGCGGAAAGGCGTGCCTTCTCGCCGAGCTGTTTTGAGCACTCCCTCAAGGTCCTTGTCTAGGTCCCCCAGTAGTGCCCTTTTAACCCTTTTGGGGGGAGGGTTCCCCTACTAAAATACAAGGACTACAGAAAAAAAGGGAGAGAGATTCTAGCCTCTCTACTGGAGCACCTAGTTGTGCTTTGTGAGTTGTTTGGCAGCTGAAAGGCCAAGAGCTTGCCTCCTTGCCGCCACGTGCAAGGCACCTGATTCACTGATTTGCGCCCACGTGCGAGAAAGATCCTAGAGCAGACAGACGCGCGCAAGCGAGCACGTCCAGCCTGTCCACTTTGTACGACGCCTGCCGTTCCGAAAGCCTTGGGGCAGGTGGCGCGATAAGCCGTGAGAAGTTCTTTTCGAGCTGCGCCGCGCTGCGCGGAACATGGCAACATGTCACAGGGTTGCAAAGGGTTGACTGCCCACTAGTCCACGAGTTCAAATTATTGAAGCTGGTGTCAAAAGCAAGTGTCTCGTCTCTGAGGGTTTTTGGTATACAGCCGGGGATTACACCCTTGGGAAATGACCCAGAATGGTTCAAAATAACACGGCTTTATCCGGAAATGTGCCTAAATGGGGTGAATACCCAGTATTGCAAAAACCCTTAGAAGTGTCTCAGTGCGAGCCATGAGGCTCTGGTCGCCCGAGTGCAGAAGCTTTGGAAAGCCCCGGAGGAGACAGGAAGCAGTCCCGCGGTGATGCGGATGCCCACCAGCAAGGCCGCTGCGCAAGGCCAGGGATAACGATGTTTGACGAGGTGGCCGTGGGAAGTTCGGTTGCGTGCCATGGACCTTTCTTTGGTTTGGATGTGTTTGGAGCCTGGTGATTTGGAGGGTTTCAACACTCTACAAGAATCAGGGCTTCAAAGTTTCGAAGACTCTGGTCCACCAATTTTCCTGTAACATCGGCTTTCTTCCTCAAGATTGCGCTCCTCTATTTGAGGGGATGGTCAACTCAAGGGTTGTAGCCGACCATGGTGAGGATACCCGGTCATGTTTGTCTCTCCCAAAAGCTACGCGACAAGGGCGCTTTGGCTCGCACTGTGTGGCCTACACAGCATATCTTGCATGGCAATGCCTGCGCAGCGACTTGCCCTGCGCTGGTGTGCCTGTATTGGGCTTGCGCAGCGCCGCTTGTGGCGAACTGCTTGCGCCAGTGCGCATTGAAGTTGGGTTGCTTGTCCAGGGTGGGCCTGGCAAAAGTGGAAAGGATGAACCCTCGGCAGTATCGGGCTTCGGGCGGGGAGATTTGCATGCTCACATCTCAAAGCGGAGATTGCGTGGGGCGATAGGCGATTTTTGGTGCGTCGAAGTGAGTAAGCCTGCAGCCAAAACAGAACACACCGAATGGAAATCTGCTGTGATCAGGTGGGTCAATGTGATTCATTTTCGACTTTTCCCACCGGTGCATTCCTGAAGCCGGCAGAGCTTCCCCCCCCCCCCCCCCATGGGTATGCTGGTGTGTGTCAAAGGCCGCCAAAATGGGCAGAGTCTTCCGTTTGCAGTTCCTTAGCTCCAAAGAGGTGCTCTGAAAAGAATAGCACCAAAACAACCCGACCTCTTAAAAATTGCCTTGAATCAGAGCCTTAAGCGCAAGCTCAAAACTTGTGCCCTGGGATTTGTTTGCTTGGCTTCCCTTCTCTGCACGCCGGCCTCTGCCAGGCATCCTTAGGGTGGTGCCCCCCTCGCGGGTTCTCATGGGCTTCGCGCAGGCTGGACAGGGGGTCGGATGTGGGGATGGTCGAGGGTGACCAAGGCCAACTTTCCCCATGAGTGGTTGACATATGGCTGTGGCTCAAATACATGTACCAAAATGGCCCCCTTGGTACATGGAACCAAAGACTAAAACCTGCGTAACCCTAGCTCTTGAATTTTGAGCCACACCCATATATCATCGTTTTAGCGGGTTGGTTCCCCAAGGCTCTCGCAGGTATCCTGCGAAGCTTGCTGGTCGAAGCATCGCCTCAAGTCAGCGGGGATTCCAGCAAGGAAGCCTGGATTGTGTCTACTTGTCATTCCCCAACTCGAGAAGCAACAAGTTCAGCAACTCAAACACATGGGCTACACCCTGGTTTCAGTCCCTTGGTTTCAACCGATGTGCCTGCCTTTTGGGTCCCAAACACTCTGACGATGGAGCCTTTCACAAGGAGCTTTGCTACTCTTTGGGTCGCCAAAGTTAACGTTTGGAAGGGACGCCCTTTCAACCACGCAAAAATGAGGCTCATCTCAGAAAGGTGTCACTATAATGGGCCCGTTGAGGACCTGCAGGGAGACGGCTTTCCGGCTCACAGAAGCTTCAGACAACACATGTGTGAACTTTTCAACCTGAACACCATGGCCTTTGGTAGCATTTCAACATTCGTGCTTCCATCGTTGGAAGCGGCGTGGGGGGAGGGGGTGGAAAGAGGCCCGTGGGGCCCCCTTGCTGCATCGGCGCGTGGCTCCTGCAGGTATTCAGCAACAACACTTCCTGGACGCATGTGCCTTGGCAAGATTGGGGGCTTGGGGTGTTGTAAGGGCAAAGGCAAGCGGCGCTTCAATCCCCTTGTCAAGTCCCAACGGGTTCTTTGTGGCCAGCCGTATTTTTTTGTTCTCACTGGGAGCTTGACGCTGGCGACGCTGGTCATCTGCTTTTCCCCAGGTGCCATGGCACAGCCCCGATGACCTGAAGGAGAAGCTTGGCATCAAATGTTCTGGGGGCATTTTTTCTTTCGGATTCTTTGCATCGGACCCGTCAGGGCTGCAAGTAGCACGTGCCTGAGGCTTTGAACGCAGTTCCTCTTTTTTTAGGGGGAAGCCGCGCTTTCGTGGGCCTGCTCGGCCCCTTTTTGGGGCCGAGGTTTTTTCTCCCTGCAGGGGGTGGGATGCGGGTTGGTTTCCCTAGGTCGCTGCTATCTCCGAGCAACTCCCGTGAGCATGAAGTGGCGGACAGGGTGTATGAGGCCTCCAAGCCGACCTTCCGCCGCTTGGCGGGGTTTTCTCGCAGCCAGGCTTCCACTGGGGCTGTACTTGTTTTGCTTATGCCCAAGTCGCGCCGAAAGAGCTGGAGCTTTGAGGTTTGGGCATGTCCCTTCGCCAAAAATAGAGGCGCTGGCCCTTGAAATTCCTGCGGACCGCGTGAGGTGTGGGCACCTTTGTCAGCTGCATAGCTGCACAGAAATCGCTGTGAGTCAGTTGCGTGGCTGGCAGCACCCAAAACCCCTGGCCATGACAGAGTTCCACCTGGTTTAAGTAGGATTGCAGTGAGGCCTACGCACCCAAAACCAATGCGTTTTGAGCGCTGCTTCGTTTCGTTTGCTGCGAATGTCAAGGCCATGTGTGGAACTCGGCGCGCTGGCGAAAGTTCTTGGCACTTTGCTACAGCCTGACGCTGGTCTGCAAGAGGCAAATCCCAGAAACACTGACACGGTTCCCTAAACGCCTGAGCCCCCATGCATCCCCAGGAATGTAACCTTTGCTGTGGTGACGGCTGCTTGGCCGGCACTGTTTCGAGCGTCTTGCAGAGCGAGCTGTCGGCTGTCTTGGCAATCAAGCTCTATCAGGCAACCTTGTCCTGGCTCGTCCTGATACTCGGGGCCGTCACTTCCTATGGCCTCTTTGGTATGGGCGGCAGGTCATTCCTCGCGGGCTTGTTTGTGCGGGTCTTATGCAGAGACGGTTTTCCTCCGCAGAGGCATGAGGCAGACTTTGAGTTGAGAGTCATGAGCTGTTTGCCTTCGAGGTGTGGGTCCCAACGATCATCTTCTTTCTTTGTGTGTTCTGGGGGCACCTCGTGTACTGCCCGGCGCATGACATGTGGGTGGACAAGCTCTGCATCTCGGCAAACTGCTTGGTTGAGGCATCTCCACACCAGCCTTTGGCCAGGCATCCACCAAACGCGGGCCAAGCTGAAAGAGAGCGGTGTCAATGCGCTCCCTGAATCTTGGATCGCCATGGCTCAAGGCTTCCTGTGCACTTCCCCGTGTTCGCCCCTAGGAAATCGTGGCCACCTCTGACAAGATGATTATGCTGTGGGATCCCGAATACTTCGACAGACTTTGGTGCTGTGCCGAAGTTGCCATCTTCTGTTCAAGCAAGGGCGGCCCCACCGAAGTGGAATTCGCAGCCCGGCCGAAGCTGTCATGCAAGGTCTTGTCAAGGTCCAAGAAAGCTCTCAAACAGCCGTGTGCTTGTGGCCTGCATCGGAAAGACAGATGCTCGCTTTCTGTGCCTGAGGTACCGTTGTGGGTAGCCCCGTGGGTTCTTTCTACAATCCTGACCCAGTTGCTATGCATTTCTATCTCAGAGCGGCTGTTCAGTTTGCCTCTTGGCAGGGAGTCAAACTGGATGCGGTCGGCAAGCAACTTTCTCAGGGTTGCAGGCAACAGGGTGTTGCTGGAAGAATGCGCTGTTCTTATCTGAGCACTTTGGACTCTAAATGACGCAGTGCCATGAAGGCTTTGAATGGATCCGCTTGACTCAGCTGAGGATTGGATCCACGGGAGCCTATTTGAGTGAAGCCCAGCTTCTTGGTTCGCCGTTGGCTCCCGGCTTGGGCGGCGTTGGGTTGCCTGCCGAGCCGCTCACAGCCCATTCCATTCGGCGACGGCGAGGGATTGGAGAGAAGGGAATTCTTGTTGCACCGTGCGATGCCAAGAGTTGTCTTCAAGACTTCTCGGGTGCCAGCGGAATGTAGTAAGCCGAAATTCCCCGAAGCTTTTCGGACTACACCCCATGGCTTTCGCCCTCGGCCTCGCTTCCCGCAAGCCGCGAAGTCGCGCCTCACTCCCGCCCCTCACTCCCGCCGTTAGCCGGCACGTGAGGCTGGTGCCGGAGAATTTTGTGCCGCTGGTGGCGCAGATGCTCGACCAGGGCAATGGCATCCGGGTAGCTAAATTCTAGGGGTTGATTATGTTGATTCCTTTTCCATTTTTCTCAACCATCGTCTTTTCCAAAACAGGCTGTTTCCCTTGTTTTTTTTTATGGTTTCCTGAAAAGAAGGATCCCTGGAAAGAATGGGGAAGGTACCTAGATAAATCGCGACAAGTGCCACACTTCAAGGCAGGTTTGTAAATCAGAGGAAAACATGATGCTTTGTGGCATGTAGCTGGTGAGTGCACGCATCGCTAGCATCAAACATCTTCCTCCCAAGCTCATCCGAGATCGTTGACCTGCCCCAGAAATCAGACCCCAGCTGAGGTTCTGGGGCATCGGCGTGGGATTTTGGCTGGGGGCATTGCCCACGGTGCCGCTGAGCCACCCGGATCGAGGTATCGGACGGGGGCACGGGGAGTGCCGGAGTTTTCTCCCAGAAGGCCACAGGTCGCGGCTGCAAATGCCAGCAAAGGGCGCATCGGAGCTCGAAACTCGACACTGCAGTTGTGCCACAGTTGTGCTCTGTGGAAGCCCTGGACAAATTGTATATATATATATATATACATCTATGTTTATATATATATATATATATATTTGTATATATATATATATATGTGTGTGTGTGTGCTTTTGTATATAACTATATGAACATGCATTAATGTATAGATATCATGGTATCACACACATATATATATATATATATGTATGTTTCGGTTCAGTTTTGACGTTCCCCTGAACCTGAGCAGCCTTCTCAGCTTGGAGCGTTGCACTTGCAGCTCCCCTGGTTTTGCGGCGCGCTGCAGCCAAACGAGTCTTTTGTTTTTTGCTAAGGTTACTATGCTATGAAGTCGAAGATGAACAACCACAGGCCGGTGCCGCTGAATGGAGTGTGAGGTTTGCTGGCCAAACGCAGATTTCCCGCCCTCGTCCAAAGCCAACTTTGACACCCGCAGAAAACCGCCCCCGCAAGAAAGACAGGCCATTTAGTTGTGTCACTTTTCGGGTTGCAAGGACACCAGAGGCGAACCACATTTTGGTTTCCGCGATCCATTTGGAGACTTCGACAGGTTGATGCGAAGGATCCTCCGGAGATTCGACCTCAATGCCCTGCCCTCAGATGTATGTCAGCCTCAGCTCTGGGTATGTCTATTTGTATCTCTGGGGCTGTCTTCAAGGGAGGCCGATTTTCAGGGGTTCCCGCACTACCATGGTGGGCGGGACATTTGGAAGCTCTGAAAGCCAGGGTTGGCACTTTGGACCCCTCTTGCCAATGCTGCCAGAATTTGCGCGGGAGACATTTCCCCCAGAGGCACCCTGGCATTGCCTCACCCCGTCTGAGAGCCAGGCGCTTCCAACCCTGCCATAAGCTCCCCTTGTAACACCACATTAAGGCGAGCCAACGGGGGGAGCGCTTAGAATCTGCCTTGCGCAGCGCTGGCCATTCTGCTGGGGAGAGTTTGATGCTGACACAGGGCTTTCCATGGGGTTCAAGGCCGCATGACCCCTAATGGCTCCAAAGGAACGGCCAGCTGGACTAGGTCCCCCTGTAGTGCCCTTTACCAACTTTTTTGGGGGAGGGTTATTCTAACCTCTCTACAGGAGGAACTAGCGGATCCGCAACTTTTGCTTCGCTGTGAGCTTTGTTTGTGAGATGGAGGTCCGGCTTCCCACCAAGATGGTTTCTTAGGTCCAGGTCCCGCACTGCAGAACCTTCCTAGGTTTTGACAACTTTACTGTTTCAACCTGTGGCTTCCTGGATGCTCAGTGTCAAGTATTAAGCATGCCCCGGCCAAAACTGCCGATATCCAACGTGAGAGTCTGAGAGGGCTCACGTTTGCGCCTGGGCCTGTGACTTGTGCGACTGAGGGCACGAAGTGCGCTGTGGAATCTGATCGGGAACAGGTGCTGGCATTAGTGGGGAAGTTGTATCGAAGCTTGGCAATGGTCGAGTGGCACAAAGTGTTTAGTCCCCACCGACCTTCGGTCGCGATTTGTTTTTCTTCGTTGGCTTCCCAGTGTATTCCGCTTTCTTGTGCTCGGTTGCCGCGAGTATCTTGTGTTGAGGGCTTTGTGTTGAGGGCTCGGTGTCGACATTTTGACGCGGGCCCAGGAGATTATCCTGAACCTATTCAGGCGTTCAACAGCTTTGTCCGCCGCTCGCTGCAAACGGGCTCACCATACACAGCAACGCGAGTCGAAGCGAGTCGTAGCGCCGGCAGCCTGAACTCTGAGGCAAGGATTTGGCGAAGATTGTGGAGCAAAAGGTAGTTGGCGCCAGTGAACATCACATCAGGTACAGGCGCGATTGGGCTGTGGAGCGAGGCTGATTGGGTGCAAAGCAAGGCTTTCAGCATGGGTTTTGGGCCATGTGAGTCAGCCAGGCTTTGTCTCCTTATCTTCTTGCCTGTTGCTTTCTCCTCGGCTGCGAATATCTTCGGCGCCTTGGTTGGTGCTGGTGGCTTCTCCGCGCCCCCGGAGAATCAAAAACGAAACTGGCTTCCGCCTCAGGTTGTGATGGGATCGAATGCTATGTTGCAGCCACGGAGGAGTTGGGGCCAGGACTGGTCGCTTTCAGCGCGAAGCCAGCTTCCCTTCTTTGGCTTTGCTTGAGCTTTGTCAGCAGGGGAAGTGGGTGACGAGATTTTGCTTCCCCAATTGAAACTGGCAACAATGAGGTGTCCAGCAATCTGCGCACTCGTCCATTCCTGACACGCCGTCACATGGCTCAGAGGCACGCTTTGCTGTTTGCATTCCTGAATTTGTCCGGCTGGACTGGTTTGCCACCACCCGCTGTTGCATCTTTCTCGGACGCGTGCTTTTGCTGCGTCACATGCGTGGGGGGGGGGGGTTAAGGGGTGGAGATGCTTGCAAAGAGGATTTGTCTGAAGAGCGCTTCAACTGCCGCCGCCGCCGCAGTGCTTTTTGTTGCTGCGGGGGTGCAGCTTGAGAGCGCAAAGGTAAGATTTTGGATTCCCACTGCTGTTGCTTTCGCCGGCAGTGTTTCCCCTTCATGAGGTAGCCCACCCTTCGTTGGTTACCTCGGATTGGAGGAGTTGCAGTTCCATGGGAAGCTAACTGGGAACACACCAGCACACCAATTTAAGTCACCAAGTTGGGGCGGTGCATGAGATGAGAGGCTAGAAGCTAGTGGCTCCATCCCTCCCTCCCTCTCTCCCTTCCTCCCTCCCTCCGTGAGTGAGTGAGTGAGTGGGTGGGTGGGTGGGTGAGTGAGTGAGTGAGTGCGTGCGTGTGTGTGTGTGTGTGTGCCTGCGTGCGTGCGTGCGTGCGTGCATGATATACTTGCATATTTACATGCTCACATACTTAGGTACACACACACACATGCATACGTGCATGCATGCAGACACACCAAGACACAGACGGACAGGCCTTCTTTGTGATCCTTGCACTTGTGATATTGCGTATTTACCAACCTATCTTTTGATGCCTTGCCGCGAGGAGCAGTTCCACCAGAACAGATGGGCACGAACCTTTTGGCATGGTTGGTAGGCGCCGCTGCGAGAGCGTTTGTTCATTTATTCCGATTTTGCCACTCAACTCTCGCCGCATTGAGAGACTGAAGTGCTTCTTGCCACCCAGAACAGCCGCGTTTTGTCTTAGGGCGGCAGGCTCTGGCCAGCTTGCACTCAGCTGGAACCCCATTGCTCAGATGCGGGGTGTGACATGCTTCAGCCTGACCCATGGGGGTTTCCAATGTCCCAAGCAGCAAGCAAGGGTGGAGCCCTCATTGCTAGGCTCAATGTTGTTCCTAAGTCCGCAGCAGGAAGGTTGACCTCTTTAGCTCTTTTTGAGAGGCCTCTTGGACTGCTCAAGCGACACGTAATTGACACGTTTTCTTGCATCCGGCCAGGTGTTTTCTTCGTCTATCCAACGAGCCTTGGCAATGTGCCAACGAAGCTACATATGTCTTGCCATCGCTTTGCATGGCGTGTGTGTCAGATGTTTACGGGCGTACTGACATCAAACAGCTGGACTCTCTGACTGTGTCCTTACGTTGAGAGGGGTGGAAAGGAAAGCACGTGTGAGCTTGGCAGAGAAGCGGCCTGTAAGGAGCTATCCCGTGATGCTCAGACTTATGCTTGCTGCGGAGAATCGGGTGGGCAAGTCGAGGCGAAGGGACGTGGTTCGCACTTTGAGAAGAATCGCATTTGAGGCACGGAAGTCAAATAAAGTCTTTGTGATGTGCCGGAGGCTTCTACCCTTCGTGCAGACATTGGCGATCATTGCTACTTGGCAGAGACACTGAAGTGACTTGCGTCGGCGAAGCTGCATGCTGTCCTTTGTTGAATGCAGCGGCGCTTGCTCGGATGTTGCTGTGTCCTGAAGGTTGCGGATGCTTACATGGGCTTCGCGGAGGCTTGGGGGCAGAAAAGGGCAAGCAGCTTTTTTGCAGTGCGTGCCACTTGTCGGCCCGCCGACTGCAACCTTTGTTGCGCTTTTGCCGGGATGAGTCGCTGTGGATGCTGACCCCTTGTTTTTGCTCGCGCAGACCTCGGTGAACTTTGGAAGGGTGATCGTGATTGACCATCAAACACTTTTTTTGGCGGAAAGAAGCACAAAACAAAGAATGACAAGAAATCCAAGGAGAGAGGAGATAAATAAGGATCTTGTTGAAAGAACGTAATAATAAGCAAAGAAAGAAATAAAGAAAGAAAGAAAGAAAGAAAGAAAGAGAGAAAGAAAGAAGGAAAGAAAGAACGAACGAAAGAAGAAACAAAAGAAAGAAATAACAAAATAAATGAATAAGCAAATGAAGAACACAGACAGACAAATGAAACAAATAAATAAAACAAACAATTAAAGAAAAACAAAAATTAGAGAAATAACAAAAGCAATAAATAACTAGATAAAAACCACATGAAAGCAGCGAGAAAGAAACCAACAAAGAAAGACATACATACATGAAAACATAAATATGAAGGGAGGAAAGGAATCAATGCAGAACAAAACAGAAAGAAAGAAGGAAAGACAGAAGGAAAGAAAGAACGAAAGAAAGAAAGAAAGAAAGAAAGAAAGAAAGAAAGACATCAATAAAAATAGAGAAATAACGAAAAACGGAAGAACGAAGAAGGACACATAACTGATACATCTGTAATACTGGAACAAGCCATCAGATAAACAGCTGCCAATTGCCTTTTCTGAAGTGAAACTTGGGCCGTTGAGCCAAACCCCCATCTGCCAGGGGGCCAGCTGTTTCGCGTCTGAATTTGGCTTCAGGGTCAGGCTTTGGCCATCGCGAGGCAACTATGCAAAGGAACCTGGCTTTGCAGGGTCCAATCGTTGTTTTAGCCGTGAATGTTGGTTTTGGGCTGTTTCTGGGGTTCAACTCCACGCGTGCGTGCAAACAATCGTGCAAACGATCTTCGGCTCGCAACACAGTCGGCCAGCACGCAGTCCCACTGTTCGTTCTATGTAGTGTTCCTGGTCCAGGCAACGTCTCAAGCAAGAATTTCAAAGATTGACAGTACTGAGCATCAGGAGAGGAACCCTTCCGTGGCTTCGAGCAGATTTTTCCAAAGAATTCTCTGGTAACCTCAGCCACGCCGCCAACCTGGGCATCCTGCAAGTTCCTGACGGAAGCCTCCAAAAACGGGTTGGGTTGGTTTCAAGAAATCCAGGTGCGAAGCCTGAAGGGGCGAATCATGAGGGTCCCCCTATCCTTGAATTCTCTCAGAGCCAAGAAGCTTCTGACCTTTCCTGGGGGCCTTTGGTTTTCACCCGGCAATGTCCCAAGTTGAGCGCAGGGCTTGGTGGCTGGACTTCTGAACTCCACGAGCTGCGGCCGAAATTAGCTGCGGGCGGCTTCGGGATCGCGGATGTGACAAATCAGAGTTCACGGAAATTCCAAAGCGAGCTCACCCGGTTTGGGGGATGTGGTGCTCTTTTGTTCCTGTCAAATGCGAGTGAAAAAGCAAAGTTTGCCAATGAATACCCATGGGTGTGGTTCGAGCAAAGCATTGCGGTGGCTTGAGCCATCGGTACTCGACGAGCCGGTAGGCCAATGTCCTCTCACTGTCCCGGGCCCGTCGTAGAAGCCGCTTCGCCGGGGGTAGAACAAGTCGGCACCCGCATCACTCGCTTTTTTTCCACATTGTGTTGTGTAGCAGTCTTTAGCATTTGTATGAATACATGAGCAACATCAGGATTCTGCGGGGATTCTTTCAGCTTGTCGCAAGTCGCAAGTCAGCAAGATGCGTGGCCCTAGAAACGTCATGACTCCTGCTTCTTGGGTTGGCTTGGGTTCCGTATTGAGCAGGGTTCCATGTGTATTGTGCGTTTTGGCACCTTGAAGGGTGAGCTTTTCCTGTTTGGTTTGTGAAGTTTCAAGTCGAGTCATTTTGCTGAAGGGTTGACTGGTTGGGATGGGGGAAGAAAGGCTGGACGCCTCTCTAATGCAGAATTTGGACACCTTGGCTTTCTTCCAGCTTTGGCACTTGTTGGAATCCTCGTTTGCACTTGGTGACGTATGGCCTCAGGGCAACTGGCCTGACCGAACCCTACACGCGTCTCATGTCAGGCTCAAATATCAGCATTTGCAGGCGAAGCTGGCTTGGACTTGTTTGGGGCAGCAGCGATTGAGCCATAAGCGAAGGCAGCAAGGTGAAGGCCTATCAGAAGAAAGGGCCCTTGGTTCCACGGTCATCCTGGTATGCAATCTCTCTCTTTTTTCTTTTTTCATTTTTTTTTTGGGGGGGGGTTAGCCATCCAGAAAAGAAGCACGTGCCTCAAACCTGCATGATCACGCCTGAGGACGCAGAGGCTGGTGAGTGAGGACATCAGTACAAGTGGGCCATGGATTGTCGCGCCAGTTGGCTTCCATTATCTCGGTTTTGTCGCCTTTGCTTTCTGTGGGCTTTGTGAATTTCCCAGAAAATCGCGATCCGGCACGGCACCCGCCGAAGCTTGAGGTCCACGCTGTACCTCGCGGTGCTCTTGATTTGGAACTGGTACCTTTACAGAGGCTGAAAGCTGCTGGATAGCTCGGCCGGATAGTGTAGGGAACATGGACCCTTGTCAGGTCGTCGGCTCACAATCCCACATGCGATTCAGTTTTAGGCTCAAGCCAAAAAAATCGGTTGGAACCTGTCCCGGGTTGATAAAAGCAAAGGCCCACAACCTTTACTATCTAACCAAACACCACTTGACCGCTCTACTTCTGCGCAGGCGGGCAGGCCCCCTAGGGGGGCCAACTCCCCGACGACCTGACAAAACCCCGTAAAGATTGATTCAAGGAGCAGTCTGCTCCGAATGCTCAGCTGATGGCCCGGCTTGACTGCCTGCAAAAGCAGCCACCAGTCATGCCTCCTGCTTGTGACTGAGAGGGCGAACACTGCCCAAGCAATCGATGCCATATTATGCGCCCGTGGATGGCGAAATCCATCCATGTGAGCTGCTTGGGCTGCTTGCACGTGCCGGTCCTCGCTGCAGGCTTTGCTTGTTATTCAGGCTGCCGGCAACTTTACTTGTTGCTGAGTGCTGGTTTCAAGACACGTGGCTCCGGCTTTGCATGCGATATCGTTTGTCAGCTCCCCTCCTGGGCACGCATGAAGATGAACAATTGCATGCCAGTGAGGCTTTTTTGAATGACTTCGCGTGCCCTTGCTGGGGAGAATCGAAACTTTCCAGCTTACGTTTAAATGCTTTCCAGTTCCCTGGCCCTTCAAGATCTGCTGGGCTCCCTACGCTTCCCCGTTTTCTCAGGTTTTCTTTTAGCATTCTCCTTCGTGGCTCGAGAAGCGTAGGGCCGCAGTCGGCTGAGCTCTTTCGAAGCTCGGGCTTGCTTCTGGACCCTCTGGCTCCAGGACTCGTCGCCTCCCCCAAATTTCCGTACCCGCCTTCCATACCTTTGTGTATGAGAAAGCGCAGTTTCAGGTCAACATTTTCTCAAACACGGTGGAAGACTTTCATTTATTCTTGGAAGGGAGCCGGGCGCTCTCCCGGCTTCTTGCTCATTTGCCATGGCGTGTGCTATTTTGTTCATTTTTGGTCGGACATTACTTAGGGAAACCACCGTGCTGGCTGCACAGGCGCCGTTTTTCATTTTTCATGACCTTGAGTTGCGAGTAGCCTGCACGCCGCTCAAACAAGTCAGATGTCATTTTTGAATTGTGCCGAGACCGAGCCAATTCAGGCATGGCAGGGGGTCCATCCAAATCAGATATCACTACCCGTCGTCATCAGGAACGTTTTTTTGGCAGTGTTGCAAGCGTCAGATGGACGAATCAGGGCCCCATCGGTCTGCTAACAGCAGTATCGAGCCAGAACGCATGGGTGACTGCGAGTGAAACATGGGCGCACCTGCGCAGGGGAATCCCGCAAATCCGACAAACCAGTTTTTGGGGACTGCCCCCCGTTGTGCTTGCTCATAGCAATGGCCAGTGTGCAAGCTGTGCACAT
>CAUJNA010003370.1:261176-478676 GCA_963377175.1 Effrenium voratum | reverse complement strand
CCACCCCACACCCACCCCACACCCACCCCACACCCACCGCACACCCACCGCACACCCGCCGCACACCCACCCCACCCACCCCACACCCACCCCACACCCACCCCACACCCACCCCACATCCACCCCACACCCACCGCACACGCGCCCCACATCCACTAAACACAAACACAGACGCAAGCCCCAACCCCAACACCAACACCAACGCCAACACAAACACAAACACAAACATACAAGGACAAGCGCAAACACAAACACACACACACACACAATCACAACCACACACACAAACTCACAAACTCACAAACTCACAAACTCACAAACACAAGCACAATCACAAGCACAACCACAAACTCACAAACTCACAAGCTCATAAGCTCGCAAGCTCACAAGCTCACAACCTTACAAGCTCACAAGCTCACAAGCTCACAAACTCACAAACTCACAAACTCGCAAGCTCACAAGCTCATAAGCTCACAAGCTCACAAGCTCACAAACTCACAAACTCACAAGCTCGCAAGCTCACAAACTCACAAACTCACAAACTCGCAAGCTCACAAGCTCATAAGCTCACAAACTCACAAACTCACAACCTCACAAACTCACAAACTCACAAGCTCACAAGCTCATAAGCTCACAACCTTACAAGCTGACAAGCTCACAAGCTCACAAGCTTACACGCACAAACTCACACACTCACAAACTCACAAACTCACAGCCACACAAACACACCAACACAAAAACAAACACAAAACACAAACACAAAAACCGTTAGGTACCCCACCCGAACCCGTAAAAAAAACCCGAGCCCGAATCCGAACCCGAACCCGAACCCCCCCCCCCCCCCCAATTCATGAGAAAGAAGCCCGAACCCCAACCCGCGATCCCGAACCCCCCCCAACCCCCCCAAAAAAAAAACAAAGAAAGAGAAACAACAAGAAACCGAAACCCGAACCCAAACCCCCCCTTCCCCGCAAGCCCGAACCCAAACCTGAACCCGAACCCGAACCCCTCGCCTCCCCCAAAACAAAAATGCCGAACCCGAACCCGAACCAACCCTAACCCGAACCTCCCCCCCGCCCAAATTCAAGAGAAAGAAGCCTGAACCCCAACCCGAGCCCGAACCCGATCCCGAACCCGAGCTCCCCCCCAAAAAAAAACCTAGACCACGGTTGGCCCGAAAGCATAACATCGCAAGCGAGGTCGGCCCAACGCTGCAGGATGCGTTCTTTTTCCCTCCACGAAGCATTTGTGAAGCAAGCGCGAGACAGCACCAGGCAAGGTGCTCTGCGCAAACTGGTCGGTGCAAGTTGGTCTGCGCAAGTTGCTCTACGCAAGTTGCACTGTGCAAGTTGCTCTGCGCAAGTTGCTCCGCGCAAGTTGCTCCGGCAAGTTGGTCCCTGCAAGTGGCTCCCTGCAAGTTGCTCTGTGCAAATTGCGCTCCCTGCAAGTTGCTCTGTGCAAGCTGCTCTGTGCAAGTTGCTCTGTGCAAGTTGCTCTGCGTAAGTTGCTCTGCGCAAGTTGCTCTAGGCAAGGCGCTCTGCGCAAACTGGTCGGTGCAAGTTGGTCTGCGCAAGTTGCTCTGTGCAAGTTGCTCTGCGCAAGTTGCTTTAAAATGCAAGTTGCATCTTGCGACGCCCGCCCGCGGACCAGGGAGGAATCGAACCCGCGACCCGCCGGCCCGGGAGCAGGCGCGCGAACCACGAGACAACTCCCGAGGACCAGTTCGAACAACAAAAGTCGCAAAAAACCTCGAGTTTTTGCACCTCGACCACGCCGATTCCCGCAGAGCGTTGCGCGGGCACCGCAGAAATCGCAAAAAACCTCGAGTTTTTGCACCTCGACCACGCCGATTCGCGCAGAGGGTCGCGCGGGAACTTTAGAAATCACGCCGATCCCCGCAGAGGGTCGCGCGGGAACTTTAGAAATCGCAAAAACCTCGACCACGCCGATCCCCGCAGAGGGTCGCGCGAGCACCGCAGAAATCGCCAAAAACCTCGAGTTTTTGCACCTCGACCACGTCGCGCGAGCACCGCAGAAATCGCAAAAAACCTCAAGTTTTTGCACCTCGACCACGCCGATCCCCGCAGAGGGTCGATTTTCGTGTAGTGTCGTCGGCACTACCCCGCCGCCCTAAGAAGAGATTTTAACTCCTCGCAAGTCAATTGCACTTGGCTCCTTGCACTTGCAACTTGCACTTGACTCCTTGCACTTGCAACTTGCACTTGACTCCATGCACTTGCAACTTGCACTTGACTCCTTGCACTTGCAACTTGCACTTGGCTGCTTGCACTTGCAACTTGCACTTGACTCCATGCGCTTGGCTCCTTGCAGCTCGCAATGACTCTCATGACTCCTTGCAATGACTCCTTGCAATGACTCCTTGCAATGACTCCTTGCAATGACTCCTTGCAATGACTCCTTGCAATGACTCCTTGCAATGACTCTTTGCAATGACTCCTTGCAATGACTCTTTGCAATGACTCCTTGCAATGACTCCTTGCAATGACTCCTAGCAATGACTCCCTGCAATGACTCCTTGCAATGGCTCCTTGCATTACTTTCATGATGATGATTCCTTGCAATGACTCCTTGCATTGACTTTCATGATGATGATTCCTTGCAATGACACCTTGTAATGACTCTCATGAGAACAACTCAAGTGAACCCAGCGGAAGAACCCTTCGCCATGCTTTCGGGAAAAAGAAGCAACAAGAAACCGAACCAAACCCCCCTCCCCCCAATCCCGAACCCAAACCTGAACCCGAACCCCTTGCCCCCAGCCCCCCCCCCAAAAAAAAAAAAGCACAAAAAAGACCCCCCGAGCCGCGAACCCGAACCCGAACCCCCCCCCCCGCCCCTTCAGCGAAGACGGAACGACTCATGAATCAAGCAGCTGAACAGCGTGATGAAACTACAATCCAAGCCCGACGGGCCAATCAAGCAGGTTGCGTTCAGAGGATCACCGGTTTGGAGAGAGTAATTCACGCATGTTCAAGCGAGAATGAAGGATGAATATGATCTTGCGACTAAACAGCTAAGAGTAAGGAATGCCCAAATGTCCGAGGTTGAGGCCCGGGCATTGGTCATCAGCCAAGAAGCACAAAGGTACAAGTCCTAGAGCCGCGCTTTCGGCATTGCTGCATCAGGCTGTCGACGCCGAACTTAGAACTCGGGCAGCGTGGAGATCGATGCAAGAAGACGCCTGGAAGAAGAGGTGGGATTGCTCACGGAGAGGCTACGATCTGAGGAGGTCAACGTGAAGACCAGGATGAACGGGGCCGAGACGTAGCAACATGGTCTCGAACAAAGAAGCACAAACACAAGCTTTGAGATCGCAGGTAGGGGAGGTTTCTGAGTTGGGATCCAGATTGGATGCAGGTCAAAATGAGGTTGACACTGCGAGGCTGGCAGTGGCGAATGAAGCTCACGAAGAATCGCGAAAGAGTGAGAATGGAGCCAGGTTCGAGACAAGCGACAACTATATCGTGGAACTGTGGTCTCCGCAGTGACGCCATGCCTCCGTGCACGAAATGGTTTCACACACACACACGCACTCAAACACTCATACGCTCACACACACACACTCACACTCACACAGATTTACACGCACACACACACACCACACAAACACATCACACACACGCACGCACATCACACACACACACATCAGACACACAAACACCCACACACACAACACCCACATCACAAACATCACACACACACACGCACCACACACACATCGCACTCACATCACGCGCGCACGCATCACATGCACACACACGCGCATCACACACACACACACATCACACTCACACACCACACACATCACACACAAACACACATCACACACACACATCTCTCACACACACACACACACGCACGCCACAGACACATCGACATCACACACAAAACGCGCACACACACACACCACACACACACACACATCACACAAACACACGCACACAACACTCACATCACACATGCATCGTACACACGCATCATAGACACACATCACACACACATCGCACGCACGCACACATCACACACACACACACATCACACACACACACATCACATACAACACGCGCACACACACACACTACGCACATGTCACACACGCATCACACATTACATATACACAAGCCCCGCACACACACACACACACACGCACCCACGTCACACACACACACACCCACATCACACACACACACACACCTCACACACACACACACCTCACACACACACGCCTCACACACACACACACACACACCTCACACACACACACCGCACACACACACACACACCTCACACACACACACACCTCACACACACACGACACACACACACACACACCACACACAGCTCACACACACACACACACACCTCACACGCCACACGTGCAGACAGACACGCACACACTCATACGAACACGCACACCCACATACACACACCACACACACAAACACGCACACCCTTTCGATGGGGTCGGTGCTGAATGGAAGGGTGCCAGACAAATGGCTTTCCGCAGGCCACGGGGCTTCTAATAGAACTTTCCTTTGCAAACAGCGGTCTCGCACAGGCCAACACAAGCTGCCCGCAGACCAAGGTTGTTCTTATTAGCTTTTACGACATCTGATGTCCGAACGCTAAAGTTGTTTTAGCTTTCGCTTTCTACAGGCAAGGGTTATACTTTTGCTGGCAACCATTGAATTGCATTTTGGCGAAATAATAATGATGCGGGTTTGCTTGTTTGTTGGTGTGTGTGTGTGTGTGTGTGTTTTTGTTCTTCTTCTCCTGGTTAATCTTCACGGGTTGTCCAATCCGCCCACCCGGTCGCATGTGAGGCCTTGACAGCTGGCCTCGAGCTCCCTGCCGGAAAAAAGTGCTTGGGTCTGCAAACTGCCCAGTAGAAACCTGCATGGATGCCAGGCAAGCAGAGGGATGTTCCCTGGTTGGCCGTCCAGCCCATGTGGCAAGTCCATAGTTGACGGTGATTTTCTGGTCTGCGCGTTTAGTAGATGCTTGTAGACGTGCAAAAGCCTCCACTTTTTGCCCCGCTTGGCATCGGGGAAAGAAAGCGCAGGCACAGCGATCCACTCTCGGCTGCTTTAGCCGCCTGGCAGGCACTAGTTCAGCTTGGGAGTGAGAGATGGGTTGCACGTGGCTTGCCTTTGGCAAGATGGGCACCAACGACCTGGACCCTCCAACATCCCCTTTAACGACCTAGCACTGCTTCGTCCATTTATCTGGGCAGCACAGCTTTCCGGAGTGAACATGTCCTCCGTTCGCCCAGGCCGAAGGTGGAGTATTTGCCGCCGGGCCCCCGGAAAGGAAAGCGGGGCGGGAAGCCACAAAAAGGGGCGTGTCTTGTTTTGAGGGTTTCTTGTTTGGGGCCGATTTGAGGGGAAGCCAAAGGGACACCAGCCATTTTGTTGGGGCACAGACAAACCCAGGACCTTTGAACAGGCATGTTTCCAGGCAAGCGCAATCAGCCTTCCAATCGGCCCATGCGCGCTCGCCTGGCTGAGACAGCGCCGAGGTGGACAAGCCAGCAGGTGTGTTCCTCAGAGTGTGGGGTTGTAGCAACCACACGCGCAGAGAGCTGCCAGGCCCAACGTCAGCTGTGCTCCCGGCAATCTTGGCGGCTGTTGAAAGCTCCCCCGGGTTCTGCGCTCGGGAAGATCGGCGCACGGAACGTCGGGTGAGGATGTTGCTTGGGGACCAAGCCAGAGCTGGACAGTTGGCCGACCTTTGGCACAAGCTCAGCACGGTAACTGTTGTTTGCTGGTTTGCTGGTCTCCTGGACCGGCGAGCAAACTGAATTTGGACCTCGACGTTCGCACAGAAGAACCGTCCAGTCTGGCAAGCAAGGAACTCACCTTCCCATCCTCGTGCCAGGCCCCCATTGATTGAATAGGCTCCGTTGCACTTTTCTGCACCGACTCACTACTGATGGCTCCAGGCGAAAGGAGGTCCTTGGCCGGTTCCATGGTGTGACCTGGGCCAGGACGTGGTGGCGCTGGTCTTGGACGCGGCCGGATGGGAAAACCAAGTTTCGCCGTCCAAAAGTGGTTGGCCCAAGCCCAACAAGGCGAAGGCCCTGCAAAAGGCTGAGCCAGCAGGAAGCGTTAGCTGAAAAACAGCTGCGATACAGTCCATGCAGACCAATTGCCGCGGAATCGTTCCCCAGCGGCTAGTCATGGCTACTTGGGTGTTCGGCCAAGTTAGTGGGTTGTTGGGAATCTAGGTTACAACCCACCTGCCAGTGCCTTTAAATGGGGTTATTTTGTTTTTGGTGCGTTCTAATGCAAGTGGGTAGCCACTTATGAACTTGGCAAATCGAACATCCAAGTCGCTAGCCAGGTGGCTGCCAAACTGGAGGCACCCAAATTGGGGCACGGTGGAACGCTGGATCCCTTTGCCACCGGTGCCGGCGCCTGAGACAAGCCGAGTTGCGCATGTTTTTCTTGCATGTCACGTAGGCGCAAAACCGCACGCGCACGTGTGTGTGTGTGTCTTTTTTGAGGGGAATCCATTTTGGGGGTTTCCCCACTCATTGAGACAACCTCATATCCATCCATGAGTGGACTGCAACTGTCCTTGAATGAGAACCCCTTGGATCACAAGCGGATCAGACCGGGCACCACACGAATCGGGACTGAAGCCGCGCAGTGCGGAGCGCCACATCCCGAAGTCCCAAAGTCCGAAGACGCCCAGAAAGCTCCAGGGCCTGCAATCCCGCAGTGGAAAGTGGCCCTTTCAATGTGTTTCGGTGGTACCGAATGGGTTTTTTATGGCCCATTTGACTCACTGTCTCTAGGATCCCATTGGAAGTGGCCCATGTCCCACTCGGGCCATTGCGTTCCTACAAGGCGGAGAAGCGCCGAAGCCCTCTAGGGTTCAGGCTTCAGAGTTGGACCATGCTGTGAACTGTTTTTTCCGGTTTTCCGGGTCGGGACATCTGAGCGCCCCGTGTTCAACTGCAAGCCGAAGCTGTCGCCCAGTACATTTTGCGCAGTCCACCGGCCAATTGCAGAAGGTTCAACGGGCATGTTGCCGGAGGTGGGGAGGGCTTAGGCTGGTTCTTGGCTTCCGCTCAGCCATTAGCCGTGGTTTTGGTGGCTGCTATGGTGGCCTGCCTCCTCACCAAAAGCGTTTTTTTTTTTTTGTTGGGGGGATCTCCATCGGATTTTGGTTTCCTTCGGTTTCAATTGAACATCAACCACCCACAGGCAGCCGCAAACTACGTGCGGTGTCTCTTGTCGCCGAGGTTTTGGTGCTTGGCCTGGGGGCGGGCACTCGCATGCTGCGGGCCTGGCAAGCTTCCAAGCGCCGCGAGAGAAGTTTTGGTGTTTCTCAAACAAAGTTTGAAAATAGAACCCAGAAATCCCAACATGGGCTGCTTCCCTTGTATTCCCTGGTGGCTTCGCTTTGAAATCAGAAAGCGCATCTTGCCAGGCAGGCCTTCCTGCATGGAAGCAAAGAGTATTTTGCGACCGTCAAGATGGGCACTGAGACTGACACGCAGGACGTGACATGACGCGACTGTCGGTGAGGCATGAGGAATCAGCAAGAAACATCGCTAATGCACGAGACGGGGTTCGTCCTGAGGCAAGGCACAAGAATAGGATTCCCCAGGTGGTGCTTGGTGGCAGTTTGGGCATGCAGCGCTCGCAGTCCGTACTCTTCTCCCCGTTGAGCGCGCAGACAGTTTGGACCAACGTAATTGATTACTCGACATTTGGTCCGGGTATCCCATGTCACCCCCTTTGTACTTTGTGATGATGACGACGACGATGAAGACGGCGATGCCGATTGGAAGAAGGAGAATGCAAAGGATCAGGAGATAGGAGGAAGATGAGGATCAAACATGACATGCACTGATGTCGCAGGCAGGGTGCAGTGAAGCGTCTGTTATACCAGGGCACAGCACACATTTGAGGTTTGTTCCATTCGCCCGAGCTCAGGACTCTGCTGGCAAGGTAGTGCAATCCGCTGACTTTGAGGAGGTTTCACGGGAGGCCTTGGAGGAGCCCGCTGCGGGTGAGCCATCCCTGCGTGGACCTGGAGAAATGCTCAATTTGGGCGGCCCGGTTTCAATTTTGCATGTTGATTTGTTTGCGGGGACCCGTGCATGGGCCGCGATGGCTGCCATCTGTATTGTGTGTTGAGTTGAGCCACCCCTGGAATGCGAAGGTTAGTAGGGGGACAGACTGCCTTGGCCATGAACTTCAATAGGGAACACCCTGAAAAATGGTTTGGACATGCCCGCCAAAGGATTCAGATGGCTGTGGGTCAAACATACGTACCCAAAATGGAAGCCTGGCAAATGGAAACATGGACTAAAATTTGCGGTCCCACACACATCCGGATGCTCACATTGGCCAGGATGCCTTGGGCAGTTTCCGCGGCGAGATCCAGCAGGCCAAGCACTTGGAAGCAACCCATGGCAAGCTGCACTCCGCATCTTCGGTGACACTCGGGCTGGGTTTTACTGGTATTCTGGGGGTTGTTTGAGAGGTCGGACACCAAAAGCAAAACCGGGGTGGGGGCGCTCAAGAACCTGCAACTTTCAGGGCGCTCAAGGCGGCTGGCCTACCGGATTGCGTTGCCTTCGAGCGACCGAGAGACCGAGCGACCCGTTGCCGGCCTTGGCACCGCGATTTGGCTCGTCAAGGACGGGGAGGGAGTCAGAGGCTTGGCGTTCCCAGAGCTTGGCGCCTCGTGACTCGCGCGAGCGCTGACCTCAGCTTGCTTCGGTTGGGCGAGGGCCAAGGCGAATGGCCGCTAAAGGGCAACGGTAAGTGGCACTGGGCGCAAAAAGTGCGCGGTTTCGGGCGTGTTCACTCTTTCGCTTTTTCTTTTGGGGGAGATCGTTATGTTCCAGAAGCATGTCAGTGGCGCTTAGTCTTGGTCAGGCCGGGGGGGGGGGGGACCGAAGTCATTTTCGGAGCTTCACTGTTTGGGATGTGAAAGTTGCCTTTTGGGGGACCACCCGTCAAAACCGGCGGTAACACCCTGCTTAAGAATATTTATCCTGTTCCCCCTGTTGGTTTCAAAGGGGACCTATCACTATTGGACATATTTTTCTTTTTGGGCCTGAGCAAATGGAAGGTTTCCCTCTTTTTAATAAGCTAGTTGCCCTAGAAAGAACCTCCCCCCCCTCCCCATGTGCCGCACGCGAACCGTGCAGACGTCCAGCCACGGGGGCGTCCGCTTCTCTGAGGCCGATGAGCGTCCGACTCCAGGTTGCCAGGAGCCCACCTTTCGGCTTGGAGCGTCCAGCTGCTTACGCAGAGGTTTTCTTCTCTGGTCTTACCGGGGATCCATCACTACCGCAGGTGATTTTCCCATTTTTTCCAGGGGGCGAAAGGTTTCAACATGGAGGAAACACATGTCAGTTCCCAGAACGTCGCCGGTTGAGTTCCCCGGAGCGCGCCGTGGAACTGAGGTGGACGTGGAAGGCTTGCGCCAGCAGCTGCCCCTGAGCCGCCTGCCTCCACTTGGCCCCAAACCTCGGCAGAGTGTCCTGAGTGAGAAGAGGGGATGGGGGGGCATACCGAGGCTTTCCTTCATTTCCAGTCCTCTGGTTTTGCTTGCGCAGCGATGTCTGCCATTCCGGCCATGTCCAATCGATGGACCTAGGCTTTCCTTCTGGTTTCCCTGATTGATTTGAGTTCACCTTTGGATGGCTGGGAAAGTCGCATCCGCGAGTCGTGCTTGTTTCCTGTGGGCTCTTTTCGCCTCGAGGCCGGCAAGACTCCAGCACAGAAGCCCGCGAGCGGCTGTTCAAGGACGGGACTTGTGTTGGATGGTGTGCATGATGCGCTTTGCGCGGCAAAGAGCCGGGGGTGGTTCATATGGGCGGCAAAGAGCTGGGGGTTGCTTTCCTTTCAACCGCGGGCCTGGCACGGCTCCAAGGTCGGGTTCTGGAAGGTCCCGAAAGGTTCCGGGGGGTTCCTAGCTGTGACCAGTTGGACAGCGCTGCCTGAAGCTTCTGAAAGGTGCAGGCATCGACTTGGGACTGGTTCGGAGGCTGTTGGGGATTTCACCTGGGTTTGTGGAGCTGCGGGGCGGTGACGCAGCGCAGCTCCACATAGAAGTTGGCGCAGTTCAAAGCCATGCCCTTGTTGGTTGCTGGAGAAAACCCTTCTCTCACCAAAGTTCCTAGTCTTTTTGCTGACTGACAGATTGTGCATTTTCAAGTTTAGCTGAAACGGAGCTAAGAGATTGGCACCGGCTTCTCACATTGCCCCAAGCGGGGCCGTGCTAGCCACTGGGAGTGCTCAAGGGCATACAGGAATGCGCACGGAGGGGTGAACACGGAGGCTGCACAGAAAGCTTTGGTTTGAAGCCCCAGGTCCTTCTCGGGCCAGACAAATGACTTGCTTGTGCCCTATGGGTTTGCAACTGGCTGCTCTCGCTTCGCCTTCCGGTGCAGGAGTTGGTCGTGCGAGCCAACTGCCTGGTGCAGATGGGGCAGACCAAGGCCAGCAAGGCAGGGGTCACGGGCTGCGTGGCTGCGTGGCTGCGTGGCTGCGTGGCTGCGTGGCTGCGTGGCTGCGTGGCTGCGTGGCTGCGTGGCTGCGTGGCTGCGTGGCATGGGAGCTTGGGTAACAACCTTAGTCACCAGGGATCACCCCAAGTCAGGCGAGGCATGGTTATGCCATGTTTCCTGATGCGCGGCTATGAGCTTTGCCATGTTGATGTGTGATGCCGTCTTGTGTGACGGCCCTGGAATGCATCCTTTTTATGATGTTGCTGCAAGGTGCAGCCTCGTTGAATGCCTATGAGCTTGATTATCATAGGCCGCAACGCTATGCACGCAGTCTCCGTTTTATTTTTTGCTTTTTGGGGGTTCCCTTGTTTTTCCACTAACCAGGCCTTTTTTTTTGTGCTGGGGTCCGAATTCCAGCCAAGTGGAGGGAGGCATCAGCTGTCAAAACCAAGGCTTTGGGGCTTTTGAGTTGGCCAGGCCAGGAGCCGTGCCTGGATTGGCACGCTGAGCCTGGAGAACTTGAGGCGGGAGCCGAGGGGTTGAGGTCCAGAAGTTAAGACTTGGGCTCGGGCACGGATGAGATCTTGACGTGCTGCCAAGAAACAAGTCAAAGGCAAGGTATTGTATTCCCACTTCAATCTTGAGGGAGCTTGCGAGAGGTTTGACGGCTTGATTGGTAGCCAGGGCCATTTTTTTTAGGCAGCCTCCACACTGTGCTGTGCTCGAAAATGCCTGGCGGTCAGAGGCTCGTTTTTTCCGGCCTGGCGCGAAGCGGGCGGCATCCTCTCGCCATGTCTGATGAGGGGATCACCGGCGATGCCGATATCTTGCAGCAAGAGCTTCCCGAGGGGGTGAAGAAGGAGATCCTCCAGGATGGGGAGGCTGCCACCTTCATGTCACCTCAAGCCGGGGACGAGGTGACCGTCCACTACGTCGGCCGGCTCTCCGACGGCTCGGAGTTCGATTCCTCGCGGGCGCGGGGCAAGGCCTTCAGCTTCACCTTGGGCAAGGGACAGGTGATTCAAGGATGGGACCTGGGAGTTGCGACCATGAGGAAGGGAGAGGCGCGTCGTGGTGTGGGTCAGCTATGGGTCAGCCGGTGGCGTTGTTTGTTCTTTCTCTTTTTTTATCGTGAGGATTTCCTTGGCCGTTGGCTTTGAACCCCAAAGCCTGCGAAGGAAGCCCCAACGGATTCTGAAGCCGTTTGCTTGAAGCGTTGCTCCTTTTCTGCCCCCCGGAGGTGGCCAAGTTCACGCTCGCTCCAGACTACGCGTACGGCGCCGAGGGCTCGCCCCCGAAGATCCCGAAGAACGCGGCGCTGGAGTTCGAGATCGAGCTGTTGGACTTTGTGTCCCGGGACGACTTGTTCGGCGACGGCGGCGTGGTGAAGCTCCTGACCAGGGAGGGCTCTGGCTGGAAGGTGCCGAAGAGCAAAAGCGAGCTGAAGATCGCATTGAAAGCCACCAAGGATGACCGCCTCATTGAGGACAAAGGCCCGGGGGAGCGGGGGGAGCACTGGAGAAACCTTTTCCGGCTTTTGAGGGATTTGATTTGAGGCGTCCGCATTCCTTGAAGCCACAGGTCCCTAATCCAACCACGGGGGATACAGAATCCACCTAAGGAATGACCCATGCCATCCACTTTCGATTCCCACACCGTAGAATCCAAAAATTGGGCGGGGCCGCATAAATCCCCACCCTTCCAACGATGGGGCGCCGGCAACATACCCAAGGTGCGAGGTTCCTTTCTTCCACCTCCATGATTGGAAAAGGTATAATGCTGGACCTCCCGTTTGGAGGGAAGCCACAGGGAGAGCAGCCAGGAAAGGGGGCTTCCTACTGTGGATGGACGAATTCCTGCACCACCTCAGACACCCTGGTTTCGGATGATCCCCCAACGTAAATACCAACAAACCTTCTGGTGTCAGCCCTGGAAACCCCAAGTGGCGCGGTTTATGGACTTCGCCACCATCAGTATCTCGCGCACACTTCCTGGGTCCCGGACTTCACCAGGCTCCTTCGAGTACACCATGGGCTCTGGCGCCTTGGGCGCGGAGACCAAGGCGCTGGAGAAGGCGCTCACCGGCATGAAGCGGGGCGAGGCCTGTACGCTGACCTGCTCCAAGGCCGGGGTGGCCACCCTTTTGCGTTGAACCAGTATGGCTGTGGCTCAAAACACCGGGACCAACATGGGTTGCCCTGGTAAGTCATGGACCAAAACCTGCGTAACCCCTCCTGTTTATTTTTGAGCCACACCCGTATGTCAAGGCAAGGGCAAGGATCTCCTCTTTCTGACTAAGGTACCGGCCGCAAGACATGAATCAATCGACATAAGAGGTGGACACAGGGAAGTGCTCACTGCCAAATGTCTAAGACCAAACTCACTACCCTTTCCTAACCTTTATATACCCTGTATGTATCCATTGGCTTCTGGGGGTAGTGGTTTGGGGGTAGTCAATGTAGTCTTAGAAAATGGGGTCTGCCATGGTCTGCCCAAAATGGTGGCAAGACGGGGCCGCCCTGCTCCAAGGAGTATGCTTATGCGGACCACGACGGCGCTGTCCTTCACTTGGTGTTGGAGGAGATCTATGAAGTGACGGATGTGTCTTTGGCCAAGGACAAATCTATTATGAAGAAGCAGATCCAGGAAGGGGCGGAGAATGCATGCGCCTGAGCGTAGGGTAATCAGGCATCACCTAGTGATGGAGAGTCCTTTCTGACGGCCCCTGTTCAGGAAGGCGTAGCTTAAGACTACTGTGAGCAGTGCGCTTGAGAATCACTCCACCCCTCCTCTAACTTGCCAAGAATGGGCTGTTCACCACCCAGCCTATGGCATTTGACGTCGCTCTAAAGGGTACTGGGTCCCCCGCTAGTGCCCCTTTTCCCTTGTTTGGGGGAGGGTCCCCCTACTAAAATAGACTACAGAAAAAAGTTGGTACCCTTTTTCTGACCCCTCTACTGGAGGACCTAGGGTATGTCACTGGCCGGTGATGTCAAGGGCCAACTCCCGGAGGACGGCGAAGGCTTCGAGCGCCCCAAAGAGTGCTGCAAGGCCAGGCTCGGGCGCTCCGCGGAAGCCGTGGTCTTTCGGCTGCTTGAGCGCCACCCTTAAAGGGCAGGGGTTTGTGCACTGACCCCTTCTTTTTTCTCTCTTTTTTTTGGTTTGCTCCCACCCGTGCTTTTGGATGAAGCAGTCCTTTCACCTGAGTTGCGTGACAATGGACAGCGTCTCCTTTCGCTGCTTTTCTGATTGTCGTAGCAAGCCCTGTTATGAGGTGCGTCAGGTTCCTAGGGTCTCATGGTGTGTGACAGTATTGAAAACTGGGGTTTCCTCCAAAACTATGTCCAGGTAGACCAAACCTGAAACAGGATCTGGGACAAAAGGCAGCTTCGCAAAGGCAGACTTCCCCCTCAACTCTTTCAGCCTTATGCATCCTATCCCCGGGTACGGCCATTCTTTTGAAACACATGGAATGGATTCCGAAATGGTTGGTGGACACTAGTCCCGATGTTGGCCCAAAAACAGTATGGGTTCTTACTTCTAAAGAGGTGGTTGTTTTGCGGGATTGGGCCAGGTGCTGTTTTGGTCAGGGTGCCGCTTTGGACGGTCAGGGCGCTGTTTGTGCTCAAGATGCCGTGGTGATGCTTATTGGCGGTGATTGTTTGGCGCTGCATTCAGGGTGCTGTTCTGGGTGATTATCAGGGTGGTGCATAAGGTGGTGTGCTGGTGATTACTGGCGGCGCTTGGTTGGTGCTGCAGTCAGGGTGCTGGTCAGGGGTTGTTGAGGGTGCTGGTCAAGGTGCTGTTTGGTTTGCTCAAGGTGCTGAGGTGGTTTCTGGTGGCAACGCGGACCTGGTGGTCCGCACACCGCACCTTGCGCCAGCAACTGCCACCGCGAGTTGCAGTAAAAAGCGCGTCGCCAAACACGCACCAAGCAGCAACCTGACCAGCATCCGCCAGGGTGCCGGTGTGTTTGCCGGTCAGGCAAATGGTCAAATCCATCTTGATGCCGTTGAGTTCATTAGGACGCTGCCTGTGCTTGCATTGTGGCGCATGGCTGCGTCCTCATCATGATAGAATCAAATTCATCAGGATGCTGCTGAATGCGTTAAGAAGCTGTTTGTGCTTATATATGTGGCACCTAGGCCGTGGTATCATCAGGATGCTGTCAAAATCACCATGGCGCTTGCTGAATTCGAGAACGGCCCTTTGTTTGTGCTTGTGCATGGCTGGTAAGGGTTCGTGGCTACAGCCTCATCGTGCCTTCCTGGCTGGCGGAGTTCCGATTTGTCCGCGGAAAACGGGGCCATTCTCCGCCAGGTGTCGCTGAAGGTTGAGGCCGCCACGGCACAGGGCGCGCCGGTGCCGGGCTTCGAGGCAAAGAGTCTGGAGTTCCGCCTGGGGGATGGGGAGGTCTGCGATGCCTTGGAGTGAGCCTTGGACCCATGGCGCTTGGGGGCTATGTGGCTGTGGGTCAAAACCAATGGTACCATATTGGGGTGGGTGCACCACCCATTTTAGTCTATTTTAGTGGGGTTTGGGATGTTCACAGGGGGTACGGGCTTTTGACCCATGGCCATGTTGCCAAGGGAAACCCAACCCCTCCCCCAGTCGGGCAATATGGGTGATTTCTTTCTGGCATTCCCTTGCCACAAGGGTTTGGACGACGAAACTCCCACATCTGCGGTTGGACTTGCTCGAGCTATGCTTGGCGAATGTTGTCAGATGTTCTTGTGTTCCTTGTTGCCTTGCAGGATCATCACTGCTCTGATCAGCCATGTTTCCACCATCCAGTTGGGGCTTCTCAGCTGTCCGGCTTCAATGACAAAAGTTCAAGTCCAGGTTTGACCACGCTTCGGATTTGATTTCTGCCCTCTGATTCTTGCCACCCACCCACCCACCCACCCACACCCACCCACCCACCCACCCACCCACCCACCCACCCACCCACCCACCCACCCACCCACCCACCCACCCACCCACCCACCCACCCACCCACCCACCCACCCACCCACCCACCCACCCACCCACCCACCCACCCACCCACCCACCCACCCACCCACCCACCCACCCACCCACCCACCCACCCACCCACCCACCCACCCACCCAAACACCCCACATCCTCCAGCCTCTTGGCCCCTCCCCTATCTCCGAGGCGCGGCGGGGGAGATGAAGCGCGGGGAGCGGGCGCAGCTCACGGCCCGCGGCGCGCTCTGCCGCGACCCGCGCCTCGGCCTGGCGGAGGCCCCGGACGCCGAGGCGCGCGAAGGCCGTCCTGCGCGGGTGGACGACTGGGGCCATGAGGTGGGCCTCTCCAAGTGGTCTCTTCATCCCGCCAGTTCATGTACTCAAAAGGGAGGAAAACACAGGTATCACCAAGAGGCAAAGAACCCGGGACCTTACCCTCCCAACGAAGATGGAAGCGCAAAAAAGGGCCCCTTTCCAAGAGGGAAGTCGTCTTTTTAAAGGGGTCTGTGCACTTGCATGTTAGCTGGTGGGAGGGTATCAAAGTCCGGGGTGGTTGCCCTTCCACCCACCACTTCGGGGGGTGACTGTGAAAATGGTACAAGGATGAGGCCAGCAACATTGAAGGCGGCTTTGGGGGGACGTGGACGGCTGCGGGCGCGCAGGAAAAACCCTAGATTTCAAGGAGCTCAACGGGGCAACTGGGGGTTGGGGCCAGGGCGAGCGGCTGCACAGAAACCTGTTGGTCAGGTTTTTGGTCTACTGATCTCCACTTCCGTTAGACCAGATGGTTGCCACCCATGGCTGGATTTGGTTCCAAACTGGACTCTGTTTCGGGGTTATCAAAAAAAGAAGGGATTCGGTTTCCTGAAGCCGCCGCGTACTTTGAGAACGGTAGACATGACAATGGCCGCTTTGGGTCACGCAGGTGGTTTTGACCATTGAGCTGACTGCCTTCGAGAAGGGTAAGGACACATGGGACATGCCTCTTGGCTACGCGAATAAGGCAACCTCATGGAATTCCCATGGGGCCCAGGCAAAAGCCAGGCCCCAGGCCCCAGGCAGCCAGGCCCCAGGCAGCCAGGCCCCAAACCACCCGGTCCGGGAGTTCCGAGTCTCAGGTCCGAGGAGGAGAAGTTAGACTTCGCCTCGGCTCGGAAGGAGGCGGCGGCGAAGCTCTTTAAGGCCCGGAGGAAAGTCGTGGTTGATCCGCTTTGCTGGGTGAGTTGCACCCCACTGAAGGCGCCTTCAGTCCCCACCTCCACAGAACGCCCAGCCCCTAGGTGATTTAGACCCCCCTTAAGCCTTCACCTGAACAGCTCAAGCCCAAGCATCCCCTATCCACCTTTTGGTGATACTTCCCTAGCCGGTTGGAAGGGATCGGTTCGGACAGCCCAGGTTTTGTGAGATGCGATTCCTGAAAGTGATAAGAGGGTGGGAATCAACCAGCTTGGTATCACAGAAAAGGGTGAATTACTATGCGCCCCTACAAATGAACGGACGCCCTCGAGGGAGTTTCGTCAGATTGAAGGCTTCTTTGGGGTCTGTGGTGATCTGCTTGTACCCAGAGAATCCCCTTAAGCAGTCAGGATGGGATTCTGTTGCGAAGCTGTGAGAGTTCCAACGTACGTGATGCAGTCATGGCTGGGTGAGGCAGGCCGCTTCCAGATGGCCATGGAGAGGTACAAGCGGATACCTGGCTGGAAAAGCGCTTTCCCAGCGCCACGGTACAAAACTGGTCGACCCAGAACCATGCTTCAAGAACTAAGAAGGCGGATATCCGCAGCTATTTATGGTTGGGATCGTCCCTTACCAACCTTCACTTACCCGGGTTTGGATGGTGACTCACAAGTCGTCGCCTTTTGCATTCCGTGGTCTTTTCTGATTTTCCGCCACGTGCAGCAGGCGAAAGAAGCCTTTGGCCGGGTTTGGTCGGTTTAATTTTGCGCCCCAGGATAGTGGACATGTTCAGCTACATCGACTCCTTCAAGGCCGGATCTTGTTGAGAGATGGCGTATGCTGCAGAAACACGAGCCGCAGGGCAAAAGTAGATGGTGCCATTCCCTTTCGTGTGGTTAAGAAAGAGGATGAGTAACAAAAATCAAGAACTTGTTTTTGCGAGCACTCTTTTTTGAAACGGAAGACAAAACACCCCCCACAATTTGTGGCCCAAGTCCATGTTTTGACGAAGCAATGGACCCACCAAAACGGTTGGTGTTCTTTTGGGTTCCCTTGAGTTTCCATTCGACAGCAAACGGGGGAGGGGGCATTGTTGGAAGCACACATTTGGTATTAGAGAAAAAAATCTACCGGCCTTTGGCCTTCCTGTTTGCGGTCCAGCCAGCCAGTGCAATGGCCATGCGACTGTCCTGGGAAAAAGGGGGGACATGCTGACCCCGCAAGTTGCTTTTCCCTCTCAAGTTGCAGACGGCTCCCCCTCCAAAATGGGTCGCAACCCATCAGGAACCCGAGAAAAATCCTGACAAGGGCCTCAATCATTGGATGGCTTGGAGAACGGGGACTCATCCGGGTCCGTTCTTTTCACATAAATGCCACTGGGCATTTCTTTCCCTTTGTTTCCCCATGGTCGTTTTCCCATTTGTTCGAATGGGTGTTTCCAAACTGGGCCATTTTTGGCCCTTGGAGATGGGCAAATGCGCCCTCTTCAGGCCAGGTGAATTCCGTAAAGACTTTCAAGAAGCTCCTCCAATTCCCGTCGTCCTCCCAGGCGTGCTTGTTTTTCTTTGTTTTCTTTTCTTGTTCTTGTTTCTCAGTGATTCTTTTCCCGGGGGGCTTGTCATCATGTGTTGACAGCCAGGGCAAACCGCACGTTTTTGGTTCCATTTCCCTTCGGGTGCCATTTCGGTCACCGCGTTTTTGAGCCACAGCCACTTAGAGGCTTCCGCGGTGTTTTCTTGGATGCTCCCCAAACAAGTCATCCCGCCGCCCCTCGAAAATGGGACACTAGTTTCGAGCCATCGCCATTTCACCACCAACTCTTTTGGGCCATTGCCATTTGGTAGGTGTCAAAATCGGGGGCCAAAAAAGAAGGTCAACATTCCCGTCGTCTTGCCTGGCGTTTTCTTTCACAGTGTTTTTTGTTTTTGTTGGGGGGGGGGGGCGCTTGTCCACATTTCACTCGGGTGCCGTAGGCCCCACTTGGCCGAGCCAGGAGGAGAGCCAAGCGAAGGCCGCTGAGCTGAAGAAGCTGTGCACGCTGAACCGGGCGGCCTGCCAACTGAAGCTGCGGCTGTTTGGGGAGGCCAAGGCGGGCGTTTCTTCCGGTGGGGTTGGTGGCGTGGAAGGGGAAGCCAAAAGGCCAACCGAGGAGTTTCTATTCCTTGGATGCTGTGGCGTTGGTTCTTGCTTTTCTTCTTTCTGCTTTCTTTTTTGCGGGGTAAACGAAGCCTACTTGGGCGCTCGGCCAAGTTAGTAAGTTGTTGGCAATCTAGGTTACAACCCGCTTACAAGTGCCTTCAAGTGTGGTTTACCCTGATTTGGTGGGTTATAACCCACGTGGGTAACCACGTACTAACTTGGCCGAACATCCAAGCAACAGGCCTTCAACGCTAAACCATGCAATGCCCTCAATGTGGTTTCCTTGAAGGGGATCCCTAGGTTCATTCCCAAAACACTTGCGAGCCACAGTTCAGAACCAGAAAGGAATAGGTTGCGTCCATTCTTGGGGTACCCATTTGAAGATGTGCTCCAATGGCACCAAGGAAGAAAAAGCACATTCACGCCTTGGGGGCACCCTTTTGCGATTGCCTTGCCGGGGCCGGGGGGGCGGGGAGCCAAGAAAACTCCCCCCTACATGTCCCAACTTTGCGTGGCGGGAAACGGGCAATTTGTGAACCGTGTTGTTCCTTTTGGAAGAGTGACGTTTGAACGGGAATGGATGTTTCTCAAAATTAGAGACTCCATGTGGTTGGGTTCCTGTTGGTTTTCCTTTAAACTCGACCAAACAAGGACCCTTCTGATAAACACCCAAAAGGGAAACGGCTCTCCGGCTTCCTTGTTTTGCCCCTAAAAAGTCACAATCCATAGGCGGGCTTGCTTTTGTGTTAAATAGAGGTCTGGACAAAGTGGAAACTGCCAATCCCCCTTTTGGATCTCTTTGGGGCACGTGAACAGGTATGGGCTATGTCGCGCAGTGTCTGCTATGTTTGTGTCAGCCAGGTGCTCCGCACGAGCGGCGCCTGGCTGACTTCGCTTGGTGGAGGAATCCCTTGTAGGGGTCGGAGCTTTCTTCTGTTAACCTGGGGGAGTAGCAGGGAGGATATGGGCGAGTCAAAGTCTCATCTCTACTCAGGTGATCCAGATCTTGCAAAGAAGGTGGTTTCTGGATACAACCTCTCCGCAGGCGTGGTACCCGCAGGCTTGGGCCATGCCGTCCGCGGATCCCGGGAAGGGCATCCCTCGCTTCGCAATGCCCCGGATGAGGCCTCCTGCGAAGCGGTGCTCCAGGAGGACTCCTGCTCTGTGAAGGCGCTCTTCCGACGAGCCCAGGCCGCTGGGAAACGCTTCCGGCTTGGAGATCTTGGAGTTAGCCATTTCGGGGGTCCCCTATGGCGAGCCACGCCCTTTTTGTTGCCTTTTGTGTTGGGGGGGGGGAGTGTCTCGGATGTTGGCTGGTTTTAAAAGCATGCACCAGGAAGCCAACCCTTTTTTGGGTTCTGTTATGTAGAGTCACACCCATATTCGCTGTCCTGTCGAATGTGTGTGGTTTTTCCTAGCCTCAAACCACTGCCTCAGGGGCTTCACGTTTTGAGCAGTCAAAGCGAGTTTTCTTTGATCACCTTGCCCTGCTGGGCATCTGCGACTGGAAAGAGCCCCGCAGACAGGATCGCTTTGAACCGCAGGTGAGGAAACCGCAAGGGTAGAACACTTGAACATAGTTTCTTATTGATTCCCCTTGACAATAGGGCCAATTTTCCACCCTTGCACTCAGGGTTTTTGGATACCCCGGTGCACTGACATTTTACCGTGGTGAAGAGAGTGGCATTGTATAGACTCATCAAGTTACTTTTGAGAAATGGGGAGGCTACCAATCCAGCACTTGGGGCACAATTAGTTTTGACTGTGGCTCATCAGCGCCGCTCGACTGTAAACTGCCGGTGCTAGCAGGGGCGCGTAACAGCCGCAAACTGTTAATTTTTATTTTTATGTTTTTTTTGGTTGGAACGACCTACACATGTTTGCACAGATGTGAATGTAAATGACAGGGGCGCCAACCATAGAACAACATTGACATCGCCATTTGTGTGTTTGTGGCTCGGTTTGTTCATTTGGTGGAGGGGAGGTGGGCAAGGGGGCCACCGTTTCCGACGGTCGCGTTAAAAGATCTGAATAATGTTGAGCCCATACTACTCAACTCCAGTTTGTCAATAATTTAAATAGCGGGGGTGTCCAACTGGGTTTAGCGGGGAATCAGACCCCTTTTGGAAGGGAGCACCCCCCTATTCATAAACTGGGTTGGTTGATATGGGGTCAACCTTCTTCCAGTTGGTTCAGCGACATGCTTTTGACGGATGAGACCTCTCAAACGTTGACACTTCATTGCCCTCCCTCCCTCCCAAGAAACTCTCGTTGGCGCGCAACTTGAAACCCCCCGCTTGCGCAGCCCACGACAAACACGCGACGCGTGCGCGTGCGGCGCGGTGTGGCGGGTCGCCGCCGCACTGAGGCCCTCTTTGGGCTGAAGGACTTCGTGGGGTGTGTGGCGGAGGTGACCCAGTTGCCCAGTGGATCCGCTCTTTTTCCCTTTTCTGGCGGAAGGGTTTCCCTTTCAACTCAACCAACCACAAAAGATGTGGGCTCCACTCGCTCCATTTTTTTGGGGGGTCTTGAGAAACGTGGCGGAACCAACCACACAAAAAAAAATAAAGATTTCCAGTGGATCCGCCCTTTTTCTCCATTTTTTTTGGGGGAAGGGTTTCAGCCAAAAAAAGGATTCGCCCCCTTTCCCATGGACATTTCCACGGGTCTGAGGTGAAGAAGGTCTTGGACTTGGAGCCGCAGAACCGGGAGGCCCGGCTTCTAGCGCAGGACGCCGCGAAGGCACAGAAGGAGGAGGACAAGAAGAGCCGCGGCCTCTTCGGGAAGATGTGCCAGGCGGGGTCTTGTCTTCTTGGGCCGGGGCCAAGGCAAGCCAGGGGTAATGAACATAGTGGATTGGTTGGTTCAACTGATTGCTTGGTTGGTTGGTTGGTTGGCTGGCTGGCTGGCTGGATGGCGTGCTGGTTGGTTGGTCTGCTGGTTTGTTGCCTGCCTGCCTGCCTGCCTGGCTGGTTGGCTGGCTGGCGGGCTGGCTGGCTGGCTGGTTGGTTGTTTGGTTGGTTGGTTGATTGGACAAGCGCCCAAGTTAGGCTTAAGCTTACGTGAACCTTTCCTAGCCCCACTGCAATCTGCCAGTTCGGGCAGGCCTCGCGGAGGTCTAGCGGAGGTCTTGTTGCTCCTGCTCAAATGCTGCACCGATGTGCAGGCCAAATCCCAAGCTTCCCCAACCTACGCGCCGCCCACGCTTGAGCCCGAACCCTGCATAAACCAACCCGAAGCCCAGCAATGTAACCTAGAGCCTGAGCCCAGCCATTGGCCCGCTCAGCTTAGCCCAGCCCTCAAAACTCACACCGGCGCCATTATTTTGACCGTGTCTAAGGCTGTCAAAGTCAGAAACCGGGGTGGTTTCCCTTCCACCCAGTAAAAGAATGAGGCTAGTCAGGTCTCCCTGGCATTTGCGAAGGCACCAAGCCTTAGTCCCACTTCAAGGTTTCCTCTAAGGCCCAACCAGCGCAACCCAGCCCCAAACCCCCAAACCCCCAAACCGGCCTCAGCCCTTCAAGGCTTCAACCAGCGGACCCCAGCCCCAAACCCCCAAACCGGCCAAAAATGGACCGCCAAAGACTGACCAGGCGCTGGGCACGGGGCCCATCCCGGAGCCCTACAAGGACAGACGCTTGGAGCTGGACGGGGAAGCGGAGGAGCATGTGGCCTGAGGCACGCCCGGCCTGGTGGTTTCGGCACTGCCCCAAAAAAAAGAAGCGCCGCGCAACCAAGCCTTTTTCTGTTGGTCGGATGGTGGGGGTGGTGGGATGGAAGCGCAGAGGCCAAGCGCAGACATCTTTGTAGGCCAAGGTGAGTTCCCCAAGTTTTCAGACACACATCGATCGTTTCCCATCCGGATGGCACCTGCCGCAGCCTTGCTCAAAGGGGATGCTGAAGCTGCGGGCCCCGCGGGCGCCGCAAGTCTCACCTTGTAGCCCGCACCAGACGGGCTGTAGAAACCCAAAGCTTAGCGCCACGAGCGGTGGAGGAAACATGCTCTTTGTCTTGCTTTCGAGTTTTGGCACTGCCTTTGCAACCAGCGCAATGGCAAAGGAGGCTTCGAATGGCGAAGATGTGGCCTCGTTCCTTCTGCCAGGGCTCGTAAATCCATGATGGTGTCTCTGTGGCATGTTTATCTTGGTGATCAAAGCGCGCCTATAGGCGTGACCAGTTTTTCTTGGCCGAGCCTGCACATCTTAGCAGAGCTCACTAAGCCATTTTCAAACCCACTAATTAAGAACGGCTTCAATCAATCGCAATTCACAATCTTGCTCATGTGCATTCGTTCAGGCTTACGAAAGGCTTACTAAGGCTTACTAGCTCAAACGATAACACGTAGCAAGGCATTGCTGGGCAACCGCACGCTTGATGCGTTGTGTCTTTTGATTTCACCCCCCCCCACCTCGAAGAAAGGCGTCTCCATCTCCAGGCCCCTGCTGCGGCAAGCTTTGGGCTCCAAGGTGGACTGCGCCCCCTGGCCGCGTTTCTGAAGGCTGCCTTTATGCGCGGCTCAAAGGACCCCAGGTTGTTCTTCTGCAGGCGTCCTTTTGATCGGTTAGTTTGACTGGAAATGGATGGGTTCCACCTGGTTTAGATGTAGAAATTGATGGATTGCACCGGTTTAGATCGTTTCATTACCCATTTGCCAAGGGAACCCATCGAATTTTCGAACAGGACACCTGTCTTTGCAAGGCTCCTGGTTCAGATTTTGCCCCGGATGCCTGAAGTCACTTTGTCGACCTTTTTTCCTGCGGGACCCAGGGCCTCAGCAGCTTAAGCACAGCGGCGGAGAAGTGAACCACTTTTGCACGGCCAGTGCTAAGATCCCCACCCCCTTGGACATGGAATTGGGGAGGGGGGTGACCCCTGGAGATCTCCATTTGTGGTTCCATTTTCCCTTTTTATGGGGAAGACTCGCCCCACCCCCCGCTGCTCCTGAAGGTAGGGGGGATTTGCTAAGGACAGCTCAAGCTTCAACGAGCTGGCTCGGCACCTGGGAAGCTGCCAGTGCACCGCATGAGCCTGAGTCACCGGGCGGCCGGGATCTCGAGATCTGAGGCGGACCAAGCTTGCCATGTGGCGAGGACGTGGTTTGAGCCGGTCCATGCCTCGGATGGCACTGTGGACTTGGTTGTCTTTCTGGCGCGCGAGATGCAGGGAATGAGAAATGGAGTCTGAACCCGAGACAAACCGTCCCGCTGGCGGTTTCCTGGTTGTTGTTGGGTGGTTTAGTGGGAAATCCCCACTTAACTGCTAAACAATAATTTGTTTGCTCCCCTGCCAACGTCAACCAAGGTTTCCTTTATTCCCAGGTTCATTCCATTTCTCATTCAAACCCAGCTTTGGGTTGGTTTTGTCAGGTCAGCGCCACGGACCATGAGTGCGTGGACTTGAACCAGTGGCACGTCCTCTTGTTTGCCCTGGCGACCGGCTTGGGCCTGCCAGCACCTCAGCGACCGTCGGTCGGAAAAATCCGTTCGCTCCACTACACCCTGGTTGAAACCATAACGTTTGTTGGTATGGAACATGAACGAGCGCAGGTTACGCCGTTGAAACCACTCACATGCCCTCAAGAGTTGATCTTCCAGGGAATCCACCTTGAAACCATGGTTGAAACCATGGGAATTGCTGGTATTTGCAGGGGAATCGAATCCGAAACCGGGGTCTCTGAGGTGGTGCGGTCAATGGATTTCGCAACCATCCACAGTATTTCACCTTTTTGGCCCATCGATCCCACTTCTCGGGGTCGAAATATGGGAACCCCCCGTTTGGCAGCTTTGAACCTCACCTTGTGGGCCCACTGAAAGTTGGGTGATGTTTACTGGCATAGGGAGCCACCCCCATTCCAGGGCATCTGCTGCACCGTGGCAGCCTTCGAAGAACGGCCGGGGGCACCCAGTCACTTCTGGGCAGTGCCGGAGATTGCCCGACAGTGGGCGTTGGTTTGTGGGGCAAGGTGCGGTGGGCTGCGGTTGGAGGCGTGGTCCAAGGTGAAAAACACGTTTGGATGACGGCGCCTGTGCCAGGGGATGCATTCTCCAGCCAAGAGCAATTCCGAAGACAAACCCGTATCAGCTGGGGATATCTCCTCGGGGAGGGACTGCCTCTCTGATAGCGTGTGCGATGACCTCAATTCCACGACCATCCTTTGAATCGCATATTTCTTGCAACCACTCTGCACTAGAGCACCAACTTGTGGGCACGCTACTTTCATTTGCTGGCGCGGCATGCCGTAAGACCAGCTGCCGAAATGCGCTGCCGTAGGACACACATCATGTTTGGCTGCAAGACGACGCAACCAACAGTATTTCCAGAGTATCGGTTTTGCGTAAGCCATTTCCTTGCGGTGTGGGAGGTTTGTCAGCGTTGGTTTTGGAAAGTCCCCCTTTCTCTGTCTCTCTCGGTTTGTGGGCGTATTGCCAGATATTCAGATACATTCACTAGTGCTGTCTAATGGACGATTTCATTGCCTTTCGTTTGCTGTTAGGTGTATTGTTAAAAGCAGATATCCTTTCTTCTTTTCTTACTGCGCCCAGCAGGGGCCTTCGGGTTTAAAGGCCGAATGCATACGTCTGTATAATATACTGTGAGCTCACCGGTCCGCGGGTAGAATGGCGAAAGTCATGGTAAGGATCATTTGCCTGGGGATCCAGCTCTTATTTCAGGTTTTGGACATGGTAAATATTCTGCGGATACATTCACTCGGGTGATAAGACCTCCCACCTATATTAGCAATGGTCAACGGGGTGCAAGACTGGTCCGAAGGAAAAAACACCCTGCTTCGAGGGGACAAAACCTTGGAGACTTGAGGAACAGAAAACCTCTACACTCCTTGATGGCTCCCAGCCATCCGGTTCCTTAGCTTTTTGGCTTTTTGGGGGTTCTGTGGGCATTTCCATTTACCCACTAAAAGTTGCACTTTTCGCGGAGGATCTGAGGGCCCAGAATTCACTTGCGTAGTTTGGTCTCGTTTGGTTTCTCCCTTGACGCCTGTGGCGGCATTAGGCTGGACCTTGGCCTGGCTCTCAGAATCCGCAGAATGAGGGGGGCTCTTCGAGGCATCTGTTGCTGGCCGGAAGGGGGGGTGCCGCCGTAGAAACTGGTGAGGGGATGCCAACGGGTGGGCTAATTTCGACAACCCCCACCAGGCCTGCTGGTTGTTTGGGGGCGTGTGAAAGAATTGCACCTAGTCATAGGGAGGCGGTCTTGCAACAGGTGCGGCTGCGGCGAAGCCATGACGTGTGTGAAGCAGCACGGTTGGTGCGTGGCTGTGTGTTTTGGTTTTAGTGTCACGATTTTGATGCCAAGCCAGACCAAGCCAGCTCCCCTTGCAAGTGATGACGTCACCGCGACCCACTTTGCTTCCCCGGAAAGGGTCCGCAGTGTGTTTTTCTGTGGCAAGGAACTGCCGGACTTCGCCAACCTTTGCCAACGTCTCGCCACCGGCACCACGAGGCAGCACGTGGAAGCGAGCGACACGCGCCAGCAGAGCGGCACCTTGTGGGGTGTCAGATGTCTGTGCTTGGCAACCTGATTTGACAGAACGCAGGAATGCATGACAGCTAGAAACATGGCTGTCAAAAACACAACTCGGTGATTTTGCGGGTGCCGCGTGAGAATTCTGCAACTTGCTTGGGTTGGTTGCCCAACCCCGTGCAAGGAAGGAGAGGAATCTAGTACGAGCTGAGGGCACTTGGAGTCATTTCATCACTGCCCTCTCCAGCCAGGCTTTCCGACTACCCCATACCGGAGGCGCCTGGCTGTAGAGATGTGCGGCATGACCTTCATCAGCTTATCCCCCAATGGAAGCGCCGAACAGTTGCTGTATTGGAAGACGGGTATTGTCTCACTTGATTAGTGGGAGTAGTGGTTTTCATTGTGATTTCTGTGCATCACACATGATGACCGTGCTGAAAAGATGTGGGGAAGGTGCAGCCCTGGCTCAATTTTGGGTCATATAGAGAACGCACTATATGTTGGTGCGTCCAAGCATCCGCCTCAGACTAGTATGGATGGAAGGAAGGATGGATGGATGAATGGATGGAAGGAAGGAAGGATGGAAGGAAGGAAGGAAGGCAGGAAGGAAGGAAGGAAGGGAGCTTCTGGCAGACCATTTTCCTTGCGCTGCTTTGGGGCGTTTTCCCCCTCAGAAGTAAAAGTGACACAAGCGTTACTGGTTCAGAGGCCCCTTTTCTCGCCGAACGCTTCAGGGGTCACAGTCGCTGGCGCATTCTGGTCAAGGGAGGTTTGGTCCAGTCAAAGAGATTTCGGTTTAGTCAGAGAGTGGTGGCATCTACCCCAATTGCTTAGTGGTGCCCTTTTTGTCCCTTTTTCCAGGAAGGGTGCCCCTTTCAACTCAAGTCAGAAAAGGATCGATGTTCTTGTTTTTCTCTGGAAATCCACTTCCGGCATGGGCCTTCCCGGAAGGTCTTTGGTCTGCCGATCTGAGCCGATCTGAGCCGCAGGCGGTGCAGGAGAAGCTCCGGTCCTGGGCCTCTGCGCCTTCAGAAGCGCCGCTGGACATGGAGGCGCCCGATGCGGATCGGAAAATCGGAATCGGCGATGGGGTGGGAGAGGTGGCTGGGGTGGCTGGGGGGGGAGAGGTGGGCTGTTTTTGGGATAGGCTCGGTTGAACATAGATGGGTTCCAAGCTGGTGCCAGCGCGGCTTTCTCATGATTTTGTCAGTGCCAGCCATATTTTCCCATGGTTGGGACTTGGGAGGATGGACGGGCTTCGGGCGGATTCGGCCGTTTTGGGCTGCCTGAGGGTGCTTTGCCGACCTGGCAGGGCTAGAAGTTTTGTCGCCCAATATGATTTGACCCTTTCATTGGGGGACCTGCCGGGTTCCCAGTTGGGGCTGGGTGTACCGTCCCAACAGACAAGCGCTCGCAGCTAGACTGACACTTTTGTTTATTTTAAGTGTTGCTGAGCATGAAACCTCGCAGAGGGAAATTCCTTTGGGGCAATTGCAGCTGCTCTTTGCCGCGCCGCAAAAAAGCGGGGGGCAAAGCCGAACTTCCCCGAGGTGCTCAAACGACTCGTTTGAGTGCCCCCCTTGCTTGACTGCTATTGGATTATTGGGTTGGGTCTGTAGACTTTAACTGTTTGGTTGAAATCAAGTTGGGTTTTCCACGAAACCCATTGGGTAACGGATCTTTAGACTTGAACTTTTTGGTTGAAATCAAGTTGGGTTTTCCACGAAACCCATTGGGTAACGGATCTTTAGACTTGAACTTTTTGGTTGAAATCAAGTTGGGTTTTCCGCGAATCCCATTGGGTAACGGATCTTTAGACTTTAACTTTTTGCTTGAAATCAAGTTGGGTTTTCCACGAAGCCCATTGGGAAACGGATCTTTAGACTTGAACTTTTTGGTTGAAATCAAGTTGGGTTTTCCACGAAACCCATTGGGTAACGGATCTTTTGACTTGAACTGTTTGGTTGAAATCAAGTTGGGTTTTCCACGAAACCCATTGGGTAACGGATCTTTAGACTTTAACTTTTTGGTTGAAATCAAGTTGGGTTTTCCACGAAACCCATTGGGTAACGGATCTTTAGACTTTAACTTGTTGGTTGAAATCAAGTTGGGTTTTCCATGAAACCCATTGGGTAACGGATCTGTAGACTTTAACTTTCTGGTTGAAATCAAGTTGGGTTTTCCACGAAACCCATTGGGTAACTGATCTTTAGACTTGAACTTTTTGGTTGAAATCAAGTTGGGTTTTCCACGAAACCCATTGGGTAACGGATCTTTAGACTTTAACTTTTTGGTTGAAATCAAGTTTGGTTTTCCACGAAACCCATTGGGTAACGGATCTTTAGACTTTAACTTTTTGGTTGAAATCAAGTTGGGTTTTCCACGAAACCCATTGGGTAATGGATCTTTAGACTTTATCATTTTGGTTGAAATCAAGTTGGGTTTTTCCACGAAACCCATTGGGTAACGGATCTTTAGACTTGAACTGTTTGGTTGAAATCAAGTTGGGTTTTCCACGAAACCCATTGGGTAACGGATCTTTAGACTTGAACTTTTTTGTTGAAATCAAGTTGGTTTTTCCACGAAACCCATTGGGTAACGGATCTTTAGACTTGAACTTTTTGGTTGAAATCAAGTTGGGTTTTCCACGAAACCCATTGGGTAACGGATCTTTAGACTTTAACTTTTTGGTTGAATTCAAGTTTGGTTTTCCACGAAGCCCATTGGGTAACTGATCTTTAGACTTTAACTTTTTGGTTGAAATCAAGTTGGGTTTTCCACGAAACCCATTGGGTAACGGATCTTTAGACTTGAACTTTTTGGTTGAAATCAAGTTGGGTTTTCCACGAAACCCATTGGGTAACGGATCTTTAGACTTTAACTTTTTGGTTGAAATCAAGTTGGGTTTCCATGAAACCCATTGGGTAACGGATCTTTAGACTTTAACTTTCTGGTTGAAATCAAGTTGGGTTTTCCACGAAACCCATTGGGTAACGGATCTTTAGACTTGAACTTTTTGGTTGAAATCAAGTTGGGTTTTCCACGAAACCCATTGGGTAACGGATCTTTAGACTTGAACTTTTTGGTTGAAATCAAGTTGGGTTTTCCACGAAACCCATTGGGTAACGGATCTTTAGACTTTAACTTTTTGGTTGAATTCAAGTTTGGTTTTCCACGAAGCCCATTGGGTAACTATCTTTAGACTTGAACTTTTTGGTTGAAATCAAGTTGGGTTTTCCACGAAACCCATTGGGTAACGGATCTTTAGACTTGAACTTTTTGGTTGAAGTCAAGTTGGGTTTTCCACGAAACCCATTGGGTAACGGATCTTTAGACTTTAACTTTTTGGTTGAAATCAAGTTGGGTTTTCCATGAAACCCATTGGGTAACGGATCTTTAGACTTTAACTTTCTGGTTGAAATCAAGTTGGGTTTTCCATGAAACCCATTGGGTAACGGATCTTTAGACTTTAACTTTCTGGTTGAAAGCAAGTTGGGTTTTCCACGAAACCCATTGGGTAACGGATCTTTAGACTTGAACTTTTTTGTTGAAATCAAGTTGGTTTTTCCACGAAACCCATTGGGTAACGGATCTTTAGACTTGAACTTTTTGGTTGAAATCAAGTTGGGTTTTCCACGAAACCCATTGGGTAATGGATCTTTAGACTTTATTATTTTGGTTGAAATCAAGTTGGGTTTTTCCTTGAAATCCATTGGGTAACGGATCTTTAGACTTGAACTGTTTGGTTGAAATCAAGTTGGGTTTTCCACGAAACCCATTGGGTAACGGATCTTTAGACTTGAACTTTTTTGTTGAAATCAAGTTGGTTTTTCCACGAAACCCATTGGGTAACGGATCTTTTGACTTGAACTTTTTGGTTGAAATCAAGTTGGGTTTTCCACGAAACCCATCGGGTAACGGATCTTTACACTTTAACTTTTTGGTTGAAATCAAGTTTGGTTTTCCACGAAACCCATTGGGTAACGGATCTTTAGACTTTAACTTTTTGGTTGAAATCAAGTTGGGTTTTCCACGAAACCCATTGGGTAACTGATCTTTAGACTTGAACTTTTTGGTTGAAATAAAGTTGGGTTTTCCACGAAACCCATTGGGTAACTGATCTTTAGACTTGAACTTTTTGGTTGAAATCAAGTTGGTTTCCCATGAAACCCATTGGGTAACGGATCTTTAGACTTGAACTTTCTGGTTGGAATCAAGTTGGGTTTTCCACGAAACCCATTGGGTAACTGATCTTTAGACTTGAACTTTTTGGTTGAAATCAAGTTGGGTTGTCCACTTTGTTCCCTCAAAAAGTTAAAAAAACAAAGAGACTTTTTGCAGGGGGTTGGGCTGGGTTTTCCATTGTTTTTTCCACAACAAGTGAAACATTGGCTTGGTTTTCCATTGTTTTCCACTGGTTTTCCATTTTTTCGCAGGGGTCGTTGCAGCAACCAAGACCTTGGGTCAGTGTTGACTGACAGGGCGCTCCGAACTTCCAGCTGTTCCTCCAGCGCCTGGCGCCGGGCTCGAGCGCCGTTTTTTTCTTTGTTTTTCTTTTCTTTTTTTTCTTCCTTTTTTTTTTCTTTCTTTCTTCTTCTTGTTTTGTTACCTGTTTTTCTTTTTCTTTTTCTTTGTTCTGTCTGTTTTTTTTGTGTGTTTTCTCTCTTTTATATTTTTTTTCTAGAATTACTATTGTTATTAGCATTGTTATTATTACTCTTGTAATATAATTATGACTATTAGTTGTTTTTCTTTCCAGCGCTTGCCTGGTGAGGAGAGGGGTCGGTGGGAGAGGTCTGTCAAAGGATGTAGGATTTGGACACCCCACCCCTTTGGCAGGTTTCAACGGAACACCTTGATTTTTTGGATGCTCAAATGGCGAGTTTGATGGCGCCTGGCACCGCAACGTGGCTTGGAATCAGTATCTCAGGACAGCGCAATAGGGGAGAGAAAGAGAGAGAGAGATCTGCCATAGGAACCATCTCTCCTCTTAGCCTGCCTTGCCTTGCCTCTTTCGGTTTTTCTTGTTGAATAGGGCTCCCTGTAGTTCTCTTCAAGCATCCCCCCCGACAAGAAGCTCACTTCAACTTGGCCAGGCGTGCTTTTAAGCCACAAGATGACAAAAAGGGAATGCTGAAGGTCACAAGCCAGCTGCCCTACTGGCATACAGCGGAAGAAGAGCTTCAAACCCGCAAGAGGCCCGGGCTGCGTTGGCTTGTGACCACGGGTTCGGCCTAGGGCCTAGGAGTCTGGGTCACAGCCATGGGCACGGGGCTCATGGCGAAACAAGTCTCTGAAAAAATGTGGATGACTCAACCGCGTTGGCGTTGGTTCATGTTTTGTTTGCATTCTGCGAAGTGTTGGCTCTCTTGATGGCAAACAGAAACCAGCCAAGCCATCCAAGGATTGCGGATGGGGTACCATCAGCTGCCAATATATGTCCTAGTGCTTTGTTTATTGCTTGGCACGAGCTTCCCATAAAGCGCGGTGCACACGAAAAAGATGCGGCCATGTCAAGGCGACCTCATCAGCAAGTTTCTTCCATTCAGCAAGGCTGCCCTTATTTCCCCGCAAGCCTGGCCTTTGAGTGGCTCTCTGTTGGTATCCCTTCTGCTTCTTCTCCCTCATTGCCATGCCTCACAGCTCCGTCACGTCGGTAACCAACCAACTGTCACCTCTGAGCCCACACCCGCATGGCCCGGACAATTGGAGGCTTCAAGGCTCCATGTCCTGGCCAAATCAATAAAGTTATCTTCCCCTCTTGGTTTTAAAGGGAACCTCTCACGACCTGTGATGTGTTTTCTATCAGGGGGCTTAAGCAGATGGAAGAATACTGGCTCAACGCCTTAAGGGCAGTCGAGTTGCCTCCTGAGTTGCTTGCGCACTGCGCCACTGAAGCCTAAAGGTCTCAGAACGCAGCTACTCCCGGAGTTGTATACTTGCCGTGTATCGAGATAATAACGCAATATTGACTATCTTCAATACTTCATTTTTTGTTGGCGTGGCCCTCCGCCAACACCCTTCCCCCCCCCCAAAAAAAAAAAAACACCATCCGCCGCCTTCTCTGGAAGTTGGAACCCCGGCATCCAGCCACCCCCACAGGCGGGAAACCAACAGAAAGTGGGCGCCAGGGCCTTTCAGCTGCTGAAGCTCATGAACAACACGCCCTCCCTGCCCAACTCGGCCTGCCTGGCAGCCTTTGGATTGCCATGGCCGGCCCAGGTCTCCATCGCGCCTGAAATGGGCGCCATTCGGGTGTAGTATCCTGTGTGTTCGGGAGGCTCCAGCTATGTATGCGGAACTCTCGCGCCGCCAGATTTGCAAACCCCAAATGCCTGGCCCAGGCACAGGTTTTTCATAGGTTTTCCAGATTCCAATTTGCCAACCCTTGGAACCAGCACTTGTGTTTCATTTGGAGGATACCCTTTTCGAATGTTAGGGCAAAAGGGGTGGAACCTGATGTTCGAGTGTAGCTTATCGGTCTGCTTTGGTCTGGGATTTGTGGCGTGGAAAGTGGAAAGATGGCTGCCCATGTCACAATCCTCTGGCCTTCAATGTAACATGTGCACTGAACCTGACGAACGGACCTATGTTCGAGTCATGCAAAGTGGGCGTCACGCTTTTCCCCACCAAATGCAATCCCGGAACCAGAGGACTGCATCTAGAGACCCCTCTTCAGGTTCCACGTGTGTGGGGTAACTTGCAGCAAAATGCCTCTGTGCGCCAGGTGCCGGGAAAGCTCACGCCGTCGCCCGCCCAGCCCGGCCGGGGGGGGGGAGGGCAACCGTTCCCACTTCCATCTTCCATCGCTGGAACGCTGGAATCAACTTGGGACATGAAAAGTGATTGGTGGACATAAATCCCCACATATCAGATGTCCACCAAAGAGTTCCCAATTCAAATTTATACCCACAGCCACCCTCAAAAATATCTAAGATGCGGTCTCATGGATGCCAGGGAGGATAAGCATCCCTAGCCGGAGAGATCAGCCTTTAGGACCCTGGGCGCCCTTCTATAGGCAGTTTTCACGGAGCCAACAACCCGCAAGAGAAACTGAGTAGATCCTTAGATTCCCTTTTTATGTGAATAAATAAATAGATGACTAAATTGATGAATACATATATATATATATAATATATATATATATATATACATCGATATTTGTACAGGCTCAGGTTTAGCGTCGTATACCAAGCTCTTCCGTTTTTTTTGTTTTTGAGTCTCGGGGGTGGGGTGGGGGGAACCGAGGCGAAGCTCTTGCGCCAGCGTGGCGCCGCTGCTGACTTTGCCGCCCTCGCAGTGGCAGTCCGCCACCAGGCGCCAAAAAAGCCGCGGGGAACCAAACGCGGCTGTCGGTGTTGAGAGCCCGCAGGGTGCGGCAGGGTGTGGTGCTCGCAGGGTGCCATTAAGCAAGTTGTGGGAAACATTCCTGCCACTGAAGTGCTGGGCTGAACCGCAGGTTATGACTATCACTGCATAAGGAGACGAGTTCGAGCCATCCCGGCTTTCCAAGGCTGAACCATCCTATTCGGGCTTCCCCACTCCCATTCAGTTGCACCCCACATTGGTTGTTCAATTTGCTGCCGCGTGGTTTGAATATGCCGCATGCCCTTCCAGGTTTCCTTCATTCTCAACCAAAATGTCCAGCTCGGCGAGTGGTTTAAACCACTCATCGGTATGGGGAAACCGGGACTGGCCGCATTTTTCGGGTGGTTCCCGCCCGGGCATCCGGTTCCTTGGGGCTAGGCTTTTGCTCGGGGTTTCGTGGGAGTAATTCACCCGTTTCACCGTCATTTCAGTCGCCAGAAGTTAGGCTTTCAGAGGAATATTTGAGGACAGCCCAGTTTGGTTTATCCAGATGAAGGGAATTGCGCCATCTGCTTTCACCCTGGTGTAAGACAAGGGCATAAATGGCATAAAATCATTAGGTATGGTTAACTCCTTTCATCACGACGAAGTTTCGTGTACGAATCACCCGCAAAACCCTATTCTAATTCTTTAGGCATCCTATATTATTTCGGGGCCACTATCCTCATCTTTCCAGTCTTCCAATTTTCCCTTGCTGGGTGCTTAATTGCCCACATGTTGATGTTTTCGCGGGATGGGTCATTGTACGGTTTTGAGAACCATTCGTTCAGCACCCAGTCGTGACTGCTTAAGCACCATAGGCGGAGGAACACCAAAATGGGTGTTTTTGTTTTTCTTTTTTTTTTTTTGGGGGGGGGGGTTGTAAATAGAGACAACAAGCTGGTCTCCAGGATCCCCTTCAGCGAAATGTGCTTCGGAGGGCAGGTTGTAAAGCAATCCTTGGCATGCCTTGCTGAAGAGCTGCACCATCAGAAATATATATCTATATACGTATATACATATGCATCTATAAATACATGTATATATATATATATATATGCACGTATAGATCAGCCTTTTGTGAAAGTTGTTTTGGGCTTGATCCAAGATCCAAGATGGCACAGAGCACGTTTTTGGAATTATCGGATGCAACTTCGGGGGGTGGACTCAAGATCCGAGATCCAAGATTGCAAGTAAACGTGTTTGTGCAGTCTTTTGATGCTGGATCTTGGATCCAGCCAAGATATTTTTGTTGTTCGCCCTATTTGTTTGATTCAGGAAGTGCCAAGTGTGGCCCTTCTTTTGAGGGGAGCAAACGCATACATTCCGCCGTTTGACCTTGTTGAGCAGGGGCACGGTGATCTGAGAAATGCTGAACATACTGCAAATTACCGCATTTTGCCACGGAGCAGATCATTGTTGTTTGAGACACTTTCCTTTTTTTTGGCTTGGCTCAATCCGTGCTTAGTTAAAACCACATTGGATTAGACAAGGAAATTCACCCTATTGAAATTGAGTTTGATTTCAATTTCAACTAGCAATTGCAATATTGGTTTTCTCCATGTGTTGTTCTGTATTCCAGATGCATAAGGGCATGCAATTGGTGAAAGTTGAATTTGGCTTGAAGTTGAAACATCCTTTTAAATTGGATCCGACAGTTGTAAATCGAATTAGCTATGCAGTGTACTACGCAACACTTTTTTTAGACACATAAAACAATTGCTTTCCAAATTTGCCTCAACACAAATTGACTTAGATGCTAAATACAATAAACCTGCAAATGCAACTCAGAATGCAAATGGAGCTGCGCAAAGACACGGATCATTTCACAAATTCGTCTGGTGGTCAATTTCAAATGGCAACTTCGATGGGAATAAATGACAATTTGCTTCGACTTTGCCTGCAATTCGATGGGATTTCAAAGAAAAAAGCAACTCGGATAGGAATGATTTCCTTTCCCCCACATTGATGGTTTGTTGATTTCCCTGCTAAACGACATAGTAAGCACAATGATAGCAGAGCAGTTACAGGCACGTTGAATCTGCTAAAGTGTACCTCGTGTGAAACATGTGTAATCACTCATGCCACTTTCGAGCAGCCTGATATAGGAGCTCCTTTCCAAAGTTGATGCTTAGCTTTTGTTTAGTTAGAATAACGGGCTACTTTAAGATTGAGTTGCATGATAATCTTGCAGAGCCGTTTGAATAAGGCAGGTCCATCAGTGGGGGGGGGGGGGTAACTATGTATATAATGTCATGTATTTAATATGCATGTACGTGCAGTATAACGCAGCTGATGTACATGCATACCATAGCATCAGGTGCGCAGCAAGGGTGATCGGCCCTGAACCGCTGGGTCCAGGCGATCCTTCCCGGAAAAACGCAGAGAAGCCAAGAGCTCAGAGCCAAGCGGCAGCGAAGCCCCTAGTGTGTAGGTGGCTTTTTTCCCAGTCACTTTTTGTGGGCTTCACCTATCCCAGGGGTGAGTTTTTTGGTGTGGTTTACCCACAGGCTAGAAGCCCAATGGCTGCGGTTTCCCCTATCAACTCAGATTTTTTGCCCGCCAGCTGAAGCCCGATGGCCGCCCTTGTATTTTGGTTTTGGTGTCCCTTCAAGCCAACTCTAGAAGCCGCGCGTTTGGAACGCCGAGCGAAAACCGCCATGGGGGCTACGCCGAGGTGCCCGTGGCACCGAAGTTTGTGTGGCCCTTGACCACGCGGCCTGGCCGCGAGTGCGAGTCGCTTTTGGGACGCAGATGTCGCACGAAGTGAAGTGATTGGGAACCACTTATGGCCTCAAGAAGTTGATTTTCCGGGGCATCCACCTTGAAACCATGGTGGAAACCATAAGGCTTCTTGATATTTGCGTTGGGGAATCGAATCATTCCCTTTTGTTCCTTGCGTGGTGCAAAATGGTTTTCGCAACCATCCACAGTAGCGTTCCTGCAACGCATGTGCTTCAGCGGTTGGGCTTCGCGGCTGAGGAATTGATGCAGACTTTGCCTGAGTGCCGGGAATCGCCGAAGACGGGGGGCACATGTTTGCCTTCAGCGTGAGCACTTCGGAGTTGTGAGCAGTCAGGTGCCACCAAGATTCTCATGTCACTTGGGCAATGTCACAAAATCTCCCTGGCTCACACCGCGCGGCGCAGTACGAGGCGTCCACGCCGCCCGAAATCAGGACGAATTGGTCTTTCGGGCTCCTGAGTATTAGGGCAATGGGAACACCATGCCCAAGACATCCCCTGGCCTTTGCCAAAGCTAGCAGGCCGAGTGGATCCCAATACAAAGTAGCCGATGCAGTTGCAGCCGCTCCATTTCTATGTTTCACCTTTGCCCGAAGACCGGGCCCAAATGGTGCATTCGGGGGCTCTGGGGTGGGGCCGCATCTCAGCTACGCAAGGCATAGGTTTTTGGCGGTGGACGCGGTGGGAGCCCAGGTGCCGCCGATGTACTCCGCAATCAAGGCGCGTAGCGAAGGTTCTGAGCTGGTCCTTCGGGCTGGGGAAGGTGTCAGGGGCGGGCTGGGGGTCGAGTGAAGCGCGCCCGTGTCCAGGTCGGTGGGCAGCGGCTTTATAAGCTCGAGGGGGGGCCCAGAGGAGTGGTCTGCAGCGTCTTCAATTCTTATGGGTCTCCTTTCGCAACCTCTACGCACCTGTGTCTGGCTTGAGGGCCCCAACGCGGATTTTGCTCCACAAATCGCTGGCAACTTCGGCGGGCGGCGCCCTGGGGTCAGCGAGCGCCACGGCCGGCGGGACACCGAGGCCATGGAGGGTAAGGAGGTGGCGCGGGCGCCGCGGAAGGCGGGGATCGGAAGCTGGGGAGATGTCCGCGTGTGGCGGGGGTTCCGCCCTGACTTGGTCAGTAAGACCCTCCCACCAGCTCTTTAGACCCCTGTAGAAAGACGACTTTCCTTTTGGAAAGGGTCTTTTTGCACTTTCATGTTGGTTGGTGGGAGGGTAATTAATGTCCCGGGTTCTTTGCCTCTTGGTGGTATCTGTGTTTTCCCCCCTTTTGAGTACATGCCAAACTGGATAAAGAGACCACTTGGAGAGGAATGAAGCGTAAGGTGGGCGCGGCCCTTGGGCATATGGCTCGATGAAAGCTCGGGGCTACGGGGTCTCCTCTCCTCTGGGCTAAGGGTTCCTGGAACGGCTCCGGGGGTTGCGGTTGCCGGATGCCGCCTGGGCTAATTTTTCACAAGCGCATTGTGCGCTCCAAGAGGTCATATTTTTGTGGTTTTGTTCGGGTTTCGTTTTCCGCCAAAGCATGTCGCAACCGGTTGTGGGTCTTGAGAATGGAAAGACCTCCATGAACTAGCCCTTGTGCTTTCTTTAGGGCCATCCCTAGGTTCATTCCCAATGCCGCAGCATAGCATAGCTCGAGAATGCCTGTGCTCTAGTTGCTTGGGCGCCGGGGCCTCAGCAACCGCTGGCTGGGGCGTTGGGGTTCGAGCCCGGGTTGACGAGTCTTGTTGGTTTGCCCGTTTTAGGCGCACCTACGAGGTACACTTTTTTCGGGGCGGTGAATGGCGGCGAGGATCAAGTGAAGGTTTCTCCTGCCGATGCGGGAAGGGCATGTGAGAAAGCAGAGGGCCAGGGTTTGAGAGACCAGGCTGGCCCCAGCGCCCCATGGGGGATGATGCAGACTGCCTGGAGATGCCGGGGCCGCTTGGCTGAGAAACCCCGGGAGGTGAGCTCGGCAACTGACCGCAATATCAAACCCCACAAGAAACAAAACAACATCTCACCAACCAATCCAACAGTTTCCATGAATTTCTAGAATAGCCATACAAAAGTGAAACAACGCCAAGAGCAAGTACATTTTAGCCCTATTGGGTTGCAATCAAGTTGCTCAGTCGGTTTCGTTGGCGACCACGACGTCCAAGTGCCGGGCGTGAGGCAGCCGTATGCCCTGGCCTTGTGGAACCTCATCATCCGGCCACCCCGCAGGCCAGGTGCGCGAGCCAAATGCGAGCGTTAAACGTCAGGGAAACCAACTAGCAGGGATACAGGCGGAGCCAGGGATGCGCACCTAAGTTTGAGATGGGAAATGGCGCCAATCCCCCCATCTCCCCGCTCCCGAACCCCCGCTGGTTCGTTGGGTCAGACCGCTGCTGGGTGACCGGTCAGGTCAGACCGCTGCTAGGTCCCCCAGCTAGGTGCCCTTTTCCTGTTTCTTCTTTGGGGGAGAGTTCCCCTGCTAAAATAGACAAAACTGAAAAAGCATCGGGTACCAACTTATTTCTAGGTTCCCCTGTTAAAAAGCCAACAGAAAAATTGGGTACCAGCCTATTTCTAACACCTCAAATCTGGAGGAGGCTGGGTGACCGGTCAGGCGCTATGACCTCCTGCGCCTGGGGCCCACGGAGTTCCGCCTGTGGAGCTGCGGGGTCAAGCGGGTGGCGGCTTGGCTGCCACGTTTTCGGCGGGTGAGTTTTTGCCGCGGGGTTTTTTGAGGCGGTGCGGGCATAGGTGTCCTTTTTGGCTGGTTGAAAAGTAGAGGGCGATCCCTGGTTGACTTGGTGGTTCAATCGACTACCAGGGCCATCTATTTTCCCTAAAAGGACACCTATGGGAGTAAGGTTAACCCCGGGTTTTTATAAACCCCTGGTTGATTTTGATTGGGGGGTGTCCCCTTTTTGTGGTTATTCAGATCACTTTTGGAGGGAACCTGCCCCCGAATAGTGGGACGGGTATGTTAATCCGGGGTCAACATTAAAATTGGCAAGGCGTGCGGCGTAGGTTGTGGGATGGCACGTGTGGCCCGGGGTGAGGGGTGCGGCCTCGGTGTTTGATCAATTCTTTCTTCCATTTGCTTAAGAATATGTGTTATTTTCTCCTGCTGGTTTAAAAGGAATCTGTCACTACCGGTTTTTTTCCAGGGGTCTTAACCAAATGGAAGCTTTGGTTTCTGGTTTGGAAGCACGGGTGTCCAACAATTGCGTGCTTTTTTGTTTTTTCTTCGCAGGTCCGTCAGGGTGGCGCCACCCCCCTCTGTTTAGCTTAGACACATGTTTAAGCCACCACTCCTCTGCGCAACCTCCTTTTGCTTTTTTAATGGGGCAACCAGGGTCTAGATTCAGGTTTCCCAGAATCCCCTACTTAGTGGTTTGGATTGGTGTTTTGGGGATGTGAACCCCTGGTTCTGGTCTTGTAGAGGGTGTTTCTGGGGCTTAGCCCTCCGCTTCACCACCAAACCACCTATATCCACCCTTTTGAGGGAAGCTGAAGCCAGGGTCTGGTTGTTTAAGAACATTTTGCAGCTATCCCCAGCATCCAAACCACCCTTTCTTCATTCTTGGGGAAGATATATGGAAGCTGAAAAAATCAGGGTCCAGGGTCTGGTTGTTTAGAGACATCTTGCCACCCACCCAACTATCCACCTCTTTGAGGGAAGCTGAAACCCGGGTCTGGGGACTGGTTGTTTCACGCCAACCCGAGCTCAGGACTATGATCTGAACTGCAGCCGAGGGCTGAAGCTCAGGCGCCTTTGTCACGGGGGTCGAGGGCCCTGGAAGTTGACATGGTTGTGTCTTGTCTTCGGCCAGAAAACGCCGTAGGGTGTGCACAAAATGCCTTTTGTTTGCCTTTAAAAGGCACACAAGACGCCCCTTCTGATTCCTTGAGGCCCAAAAGTTGTGGTGGTGTTGAAGGGGAAGATTCCGGGAAGATAAGGATCACACATCATTATTGACCCGCATGGAGCCCCAAAATCGGTGGTTCCCAACTTCAGGTTCTCCTACAGATGCACGGGGTTAGGTGCCAATCCCCTTTTAGGGACCGCCGTTTTTGGTTTCCATATCCACCTGGAGGTCAATTTCAATGGCGTGCCTGGCTCCAAATGTCGGCCCCGGATCAAACCCTGCGAATTGGTAGGGGGATTCTCCAAAAAGCGCGAATCTCCTCCAAAATGGGATCGGGACGGTTTCCCTGTAAACCTCAATTCAGGGCATATGTTTGAGGATGTGGCCTGGAACACACATACATATGACTTTAATGGACCCAGTCATTTGTCTGTAATCTGAGTTCAGCATGATTGGCCCAGAATGATTATATCTCCAGAAAACCAGAACTTCTATTTAATATAAGCATTACATTGCATGGCGGTCGTATGATCTTCTTTTTAGTAATGCCTGGCTTGTTTGGAGGATTTGGAAATTATTTTGTACCTATCTTTCAATGATCTCCAGAAGTGGTATATCCTAGAGTCAATATTTTTTCTATCATAATTCTTTTACTTTCATATCTTTTCCTAATCCTTTCTTTAATCTCAGAATTTGGAGGTGGTACAGGATGGACATTATATCCACCATTATCCACTTCTTTTATGACTTTATCACCTTCAAGTACAGGACATCTTGTATTAGGATTATTAATCTCTGGTATATCTTCATGTCTTACATCTCTTAACTTTTGGACAACAATTCTAAATCTGAGATCTTATTAAAGACTATCCCATTATGTCCTTTCCCTTTCTTGATTACAGCTTTCATGTGTTTATTAACATTACCTATCTTATCTGGTACACTTCTTTTAATGTTGGGTGATCTTCATTCTAATACACCGGTACTGATCATGAAGTAGCTTCACCCTTACGCATCAAAAAAAAGGGGTCACGGCGTTAAACAGATGTTGTAGCTTTGTAGGGGGATGAGACTGTGAATGGATCCCCAAATCTCGCTTCGCGCCAGTTGGGATGAATCCCTTCGCAGGGTGTGTGTGTGTGTGTGTGTGTTTTTTGTTTGTTTTTGTTTTTGTTTTTTTTTTTTGGGGGGGGGTGTTCGGAGCATAGGTGTCCTTTTTGGTTGATTTGGTTGAAAAATAGAGGGCGGTTCCTGCTTTACGTGGTGGTTCAATCAACTACCAGGGCCATCAATTTTGCCAAAAAGGACACCTATGGTTCGGAGGGGTTCCAACGTGGACGGGCCAGGTGCTCGCACTTTGTGCCGGAGCTGGGCGAGGCAGAGGCAAGGCCCTGCGCTGCTCGGCCAGGTGGGCTTTTGCCGGGGTGAGCCAACAGGGTAGCAGGGTTCGGCCCCTTAGTTGGCAGTGTTGGGGCCAAATTTAGCGGAGCAGTAGCATTTTTGGCCATCAACTTATCAACTTCAGATGTGGCAGTGGCAAAAAATGGGTTTGGACGACTGCCATCCTTTTGACAATGATTGGAAAAGCGGCAGACCCCAAGTCATGGGCCTTGCGCTCCATCAAAGGTCCCTTTTGGAAGCACTCGTTCATCACTGGTCTTTTTTTTTTTCTTCGATGGGCGGCGCATTTGGTTGGGTTCCTGCGTTCCTGAGTTGCGGGGCCGGCACTTAGGTCATTTACCTGCACCAGAACGCGTCCTGCAGGCTGGAGCTCTGGGTCTCAAATCGCGACGTGAAAGCATGGGCCATCGCGTGGGAAAGGAAGCTATGGCGCCCGCTGATGCTTCAGCAGATCCGAAGGCTCATCCTAAAACTGGGCGCCTCCGATGGTTTCTTGAGGGAAACCAAGAGGAAACTTGGCGGCTCCCGGCCATTTCCTTGGCTTTTCAGCTTTTTGCACCTTTCCGTGGGGATTTCTCCATTTCACCCACAAGTGAAACTTTGAGGGGATCTGAGGAAAGCCCACAGAAACTAAGCATTCGGAGTCCGATTTGATTTGGACCGGCACGCTGCTGAGGTTAGAAGCCTTGCAGCTGGTGCCTATGTTCCTGCCGCTGGGGATCTCGCTGCCGCCTGGCTGCGATAAAAATCGCCGGGCGAATTCTGGGGGCGCAGCGCCAAGGCCAAGAATTCCCAGGGCGAAGCGCCATATTTTTGTTTGAAACGCGTGTGCGTTTCAGACCGAAATTGGGGGACAGTCATCAATTTCCCTTGGTGAGACACGAGCAAATTGTTCAGGAGGGTGTCTATTGTTGCAACCACCTGGATCGTCAGTTGCTGCTGCGACTGTTTTTAGGGTAAAGTGTCTGCAAAAAGCAGCCAGAGGGCTATCTAGACATTTAGTTATAGACTCTATTTGGTCAGGGCTCCTTAAAAGATACATTTTGCCCATTTGAAACATGGCTTTTTCCACCACAATAAAGGGAAACCACCATTTACAAGGCAATGTTCAGGTGTAAGGCTCCCTGCTGGTCCATGCACTCGGGAGGTGAGTCTTGGCGCTTGGTGCCAAGGTTCTGTTTCGATTTCGCCGGCTGCGGGGAGAGCGACGGGGACTACATTTCTCTTGGGTGGCTCCTTGGATGCAAAAGTGCAGATCGCAGCACTTTTGCAGCTCTTTCCCTGGCCCCCAGCCGTCCGGCTCCTTAGCTTTTTAGGCTTTCAGGGTTTGGTGGTAGTTTCCATTCAAAACCCACTAAAAGTGAAACTTTTGGCAGAGGATCTGAGGGCAGCCCAGTTTCTTTAAGATGTGCGGGGACCCGCTGGATATCAAGACTGCCGCTCCGGTCAGATTCGAGAACATGAGCCAAAGCTCATGGGCAAAGCTCATTGAGCATGCCAGCGCAGACCAAGGTTTGAAAGAGATGATCTAGCTGATGTTGCTGCTTGGCTTAAGCAAACCACAAGAAGCAGTCGCTTGCATTTGTTCATTCGCCTGCTTTCTCCTGCGGTGGGTAAGCTTGTCACATCAGGATTCTTGGGTCCGCAGTATCTAACCCAGCCGCATGTTTGACATGACCACGCTGGAAATAGGGATTTGTTGGATTTATGGACCTGGTGGGTTGATGGGCGGTGCTTGGGCCGCCCTTTGAGTGGTTCCCTCCACCTACTGTTGATGCACGAAATCCATTTCGCACCACCTCAGAGACCCTGGTTTCGGACGATTCCCTTGTAAATACCAACAAAGAATGGTTTCAACCATGGTTTCCAAGTGGTGCGGATTATGGATTTCGCAACCACCCAAGAAACAATGGGAAACTATTTGTTTGTTGATATTTACAGGTGAATCGAATAATGCCCAAGGTTTCTTAGGTGCTGCGGTTTATGGATTTCGCAGCCATCCGCAGTATGGGCTCTCGACCAATCGCGCCCTAAGAGACTTGGAGAGACGCAGGTGGAACATCTCCGAGCCTCCGGGCGGGTGTCCTCCATCGGCCTGCGCCTGGGCGACAAGGCTTCCGGACGGTTCCCTGTAGAACCCAGCTCCGGGCATGCCAGTGTTCCTGTTTGGTCATTTGAAGCTGGTGCAAAAACAAATCATAACAAATCAGCTGCAGTAATGTGAAGGGAGCTCCAGAGTGAAATGAGCCAAACAAAAAGCTGCTTCAGTGACTGTTCAGGGCGAAATTGCAGGCCGAGATCATCAAGTTAAGTCGCTCCAAAGGGAAGCGATTGGCAGCTTGGGCTCCCCGGGAGCAAGGGATGTTCTCATAACCCCCAAAGTTTCTCCTGCTTCAGTTGGCTGGGCCCATGAGCAGTGCCAAAGAACCCTCTGTTGGCCATTGTAGGTTCTACCACCTGGTTAGGGGTGGTAGCAATCCCGATAGAAAGCATTCACAAGTTTACAAGCGTGTTCATAAAACGTCAATGGGTTTTGAGCGCTGCTCACGTGAGTTCCCTTTGGAGGTGATGTCACTCAAGACCTGCTTGGCCAGTTCCAACTGAGGTGGGGTCGGTCCATGGGCGCCGTCACTGCGTTGCTGCATGCGGACCGTGATCACTCCATCGCAGGGATGGCCCGACACTCAAACCTCCCGTGGGGTTGCTGGGGTCCCTGGAAGACCAGTGTCCTCTAAGGGCTCTCCATAGTGGTAGGGTAAAGGTGGCCACCAGTGTTGACCAGGGGTCTGGAACCCATCGAATTGAGCTTTTGTCATGGTTGCCACCAGTTTTCTTTGAAGTTCCAAAAGCCGTGCTCAGATGTCTCGTTGCTGCGTGTGTCGAAAGCACCGAAGAAGTTCCAAAAGCTTTGCCTTGATTCTGGCTGGCGGGCCTAGCTGGCAGGCTGCTTGGTTATTTGTTGATCTATTTAAGCAGTGTTTTAGGATGAGTTCGTTCCATGTCACGTCCTTCGGTTTCATGTCATTTCATGTCCTTTCATTTCAAGGCATTTCATTTCAAGGCATCTCATTTCATGGCATTTCATTTCATGTAATTCACTTTATGATATGTATATATGCCATGTCAGTTTATGGATGGGATGGGATAGGGTGCGGTGGCATGGTACGGGATTGATTTCAGTGCTTGATGTGATTTGTCTTGTATCGATCTGTTTTCATTGGTTGATTGGACGAATGGGCGGCTGGATCTGACCGCATTGCCTCCTGAAAGTACCACGGCTGCGGCAAAGCCAAGACGTCTCAGCGCTGCTGAACAAAGAAACTCCAAGAGTTGCCGGAAAGACTTGCCCTGAGTCCTGAGGTGTTGGACAGCCCATTCTGCAACTTGCGGCAGCTCGCCGGTGAACTTGCGCAAAGCGCGACTTCGCTGCAGTTTCTCTGAGCATACCTGCCTCTCACTCGCCACACCCTGGCGCCTTGCCAGTGGCATGTTTGTTTTCCAGGTGCAGCACTTCTGCTCCTTTGTCCCAGTCTTTGCCCCAAACCGCTGGCAACATTTCATCATACCCACAACAACAAGCACAATCATATGTTTTAAGTCCCGTACCAAACATTATTGATTTATGGATATCTAAACTCGCTCTCTCCACCTTTCGCACTAAAACGCATCTCCACCCCCACTAAATACATACTTGCCTTTTACTCGCCACACCCTGGCGCCTTGCCACTTTGCCCTAAAACGCCTTTTGACCCACCGCGCCTTCACTCCAGAAGGACATGGTCTCGGTTTTGGAGTTCCGGGGCGCTTTCTGAGGAGTACCTGTCAGTGAAGGTGCCCAGCTGGCTGCTTTCTGGCGCGCTGGCGCTGGGCCGCATGCGAATTAAGCTGCTCGGCGTTGGTTTCTTCTCTTTTTTTTTGGGAGGGGGTTTCCCCCGTTTTTTGTTGTTGTGCGTGTGCGTGTGTGTTTTTTTTGGTGGGTGGGGGGGGGACAGGGGGGGGGGGGGCGGTGGGGGACAGGGGTGGGGGGGGGGCCCCATGTGACGGGGCAAGCTTGGAGCCGCTTAGACAACACGCCTGACGTAGCCGGGAGCTGCAATCGGAATTGCATTGCGCCGTGCCAAGGTTGCTTTGCAACTTTGACATTGACGTGACTCAGATGCATTGGGGACCAGTGCAATTTGCAGAGAAGTGCTTGTCAGGTCATTTGGCTGGCTGAGTTTGTTCCTGGTGTCTTCTGTTTGCGCTGCCCGTTCCAACAGTTGTTTTTCTGTTTTTTGTTTTTCCGCAAACAGCAAAGCATTGGGGTTCTAACTTGAGGTATAAAGAATGGGAAAGTGTGACGCCGGTTCCGGTGTCCTGTTTTCCGCTTGTCTTCCTGTCTCCCAGTCTCTCCGGTCAGATGCCAGATGCTGTGACGCTGGCTCCGGGGTCGTGTCTCCCGCTTGTCTCCCTTTGTCTCCCAGTCTCCGCGGTCAGATGCCAGATGCTGTGACGCTGGCTCAGGGGTCGTGTCTCCCGCTTGTCTCCCTTTCTCTCCCAGTCTCCGCGGTCAGATGCCAGATGCTGTGACGCTGGCTCCGGGGTCGTGTCTCCCGCTTGTCTCCCTGTCCTGTGTTGTCTCCTGTGTCTCCCCGCGGTCAGACTCCCGCTTGTCTCCCTGTTCCCAGATGCTGGGGTCGTGTCTCCCCCTTGTCTCCCTGTGTCTCCCCCTTGTGTGGCCCATCAGCAGAGCCCTGTCGAGCCTTAAAGTACTTTTGTTCTCGATAAAAAAATTCTGACACTGATTGCTTTGCTCAGGATTCTGAGCTGCTTGTTGGAATCACCTCTTTCTCAAGTGCAGGTTTTGCATCCTTGTTTCGCATCAGCAGAGCCTTGTCGAGCCTTTAATCTGTATATTGTTCTCGATAAACAAATATACCGCGACATCTGCCTGATTGCTTTGCTCAAGATTCTGAGCTGCTTTTTGGAAGCCGGTGTGTCCATTTTGTTCTCGATACACAAATGTACCGTGACATCCGCCTGATTGCTTTGCTCAGGAAACTGAGCTGCTTTTTTGGAAGCTGGCGCATCAGCAGAGCCCTGCCGAGCCTTAAATATGTACTGTTGTTCTCGATAAACAAATACCGTGACATCTGCCTCATTGCTGTGCTCAGGCTTTTTGGAAGGTCAAGTGCAGGTTTGCATCCTTCTGGCGCATCAGCAGAGGCCTTAAATATGTACTTTTGTTCTCGATAAACAAATGCCGTGACATCCGCCTGATTGCTTTGCTCAAGAAACTGAGCTGCTTTTTGGAAGCCGGCGCATCAGCAGAGCCCCGCCAAGCCTTAAATATGTACTGTTGTTCTCGATAAACAAATACCGTGACATCTGCCTGCCTGCTTTGCTCAGGCTTTTTGGAAGCCAGTGCTGCACTTCCTGATCAAGTGCAGGTTTGCGCATCAGCAGAGGCCTTAAATATGTACTTTTGCTCTCGATAAAGAAATACCGTGGCTTTTTAGAAGCCGGCCGCACTTCTTGGTCAACTGCAGGTTTAAATGTGTGTCTGTTTTCTCGATAAACAAGTATATTGGGACATCCGGCTGATTGCTTTGCTCAGGGTACTGAGCTGGTCAAGTGCAGGCTTGCATCCTTCTGGTGCATCAGCAGAGCCCAGCCAAGTGGCCGTAGCTGACTGGTTTGCGTCCTTGTGGCGCATCAGCAGAGCCCAGCCAAGTGGCCGTAACTGACTGGTTTGCATCGGTTTGCATCCTTGTGGCGCACCAGCAGAGCCCAGCCAAGTGGCCTTAACGGCGCATCAGAGCCCAGCCAAGTGGCCGTAACTGACCCAGCAAAGATGGCACCGATGTGTCCTCTTCCCAAAAAAGGGAACTATGTGTTGCTCACATAAGCTACTCAATTTCGCACCTTGCATGAAGGAGACAAGAATTCTTTGGGTTACAAAGACCTGTCATGTTTTTTTTTGCTGTTTGGGGTCGAGGCTGGTGTAATTTAAATGTTTTAAATGTTTTTCTTACTTGCCCAGCGCGAGAGAGGGAGAGAGAACCCGAGGAGCTCTCTCCTATTGACCATGTCGGCAATACGTTCATCCCAGCATTTTTCTTGCACGGCGTGGACGATGAGTCTCGGCTTCTGAGAGCTCACAAAGCGGCGGCTGTCCCACATCACATGTGTCGTTCGAAGAACGCTGCGTGTGGGCCATGGGGATATGCAGGGATCCTTGTGAGCTTGTGATCTGAACATCCATTGGGCCAACGCTTGAGCTTCTTTTGGTCGAATGGCTTACGTGGGACCCGCATGGAAGCAAGCCAATGCTACATGCCTCCAGAGCGCATCCCTGCGTCTCCATGTGGCCGGACAAGCTGGTGGTAGTCATGCATGTGTGTGTGTGTGCGTTCTTAGTGGCCCAAGCAACTTGCAAGGGTCTTGGGCCTCAGGACTTCATCAATCCGCAGCATTCGCAGAAACTCCACGAGGCGAGCTGGGCATGTCCTTTTTCTGAGGGCACCATCTTGTTTTGATGGTGTTGAAGGGAAACCCAGAGGAACGCCTCCATTTGGTCCCCCAACAAAAAGATGTGCCATGATGTGCCCACGAGGCAAGGGTGCTGGGGCATCGAGCTTTGCAAGGGAAGTGGGACACGTCCAGTGCTTGCAATCATTTGCCCGGGGTGTCTTGAGGCTCGGGCGGCTCGGGTTGGATCTGAGCAAAAGCTTGAAGGGCCCCTGACATGAACATGGTGCCGGGCATATCTCGGCCTCGCCTTTCTGTGCTGTCCAGGCCTACACTGGCGATAAGGAGTTGGAGCCGCTTTGCGGATATTGTGCCTGGCAAGACTCCTCCCAGCGTTGAAGGCTTGGCTTTCCTCGCGCAGCCCCGCGCGCCCAGGATTGTCGCAGGGGATCACAACACGCAGCGAGACATGCACGTGACGCGCAAGTCGGCCTCTCACCTGCACTTGCCTTGGCGCATCCGAAGCAGCCAAGAACCCAATCCCTCAGCTGCCCAAAGCGAATCGACCTTTCAACCTGTTGATTTTCCGATTTGATCCATTTTTAGTCATGTCCACAAAGGGTTAACCTGTACCTTTTATTTCTGGGTCCTTTGGCCAACTGAGAATCCCAGACAGTCTATATGTTCTTCTTTTAGGCAACTTTCTTCGAAGGGCCTGTGGCCGTTGATTTTGCTTACGTAGACCGCAACCCTCTCTTGTCATTCCTTTTCGGGCCCCCGTGGTGCATTGCGTATGATTGTCCCCTCCCTGGCTGCATGTGTGGGGTTTTTGTCCTTGTATGTCTTTTTGCTGGAGTTAAAAATGGTGACTTGAATCCAGGGAAGGTTCGGGTGAATGCCAAAGCATATTGTCTCGGCCGTTCTGCTTTGGCCGCGTCGAAAAGAAGCAATTGTAGAATGCGATCCAATGCCATCTGGAACGACACTGATGACTTTGACGCAAGATAACCCACGGACCGATAAGGATGCACCTTCGTTCTCGAGGGGGAAACCAACAAATAAGCCACCCATCTTGAGTTTTTCCAGAGCTACCCAAGCTCCGCCGTTTTTCCTCCCGAGGTCTTCTTCCTCATGCAGGCCCTCCGGTGCAATATGTCGCCTTTGGGCGAGGGGAGCCTCGCATCTCTGCTAGGCTGGGCTTGTGCTTCATGGCCGTTTCTCCTGCCTTCAAAAACAAGGAGGTGTTTGGTTGCGTTTGTTTAGGCGTTACCAAAAAAGGCAGAGATCCCGTTCAAAACCTGACAAGGTGAGTCTGGGATCAACAGCCACTGCACTTTGCTTGCATGTCGCCTGCCCTGTGGCAGAGGTCCAACAGTCCCTAGTCCCACGCATTCCCCGCAGGTTTCGATGCCGGCGAAGTAGACTCCTGTGTGGATCGCAAGGCCGGGGCCAAAAGCTTTGGATGTGGGGCATGTGGGCATGTGTGCAAGCTGGAGATCCCTACAAAATGGTTGGTTTCCCTCCGGTTTTCCCTTTCGTTTCCCAAAATCTTGGTTTCCCTCAGGTTTTCCCTTTCGTTTCCCAAAATCTTGGTTTCCCTCCGGTTTTCCCTTTCGTTTCCCAAAATCTTGGTTTCCCTCCGGTTTTCCCTCCGGTTTTCCTGTTCGTTTCCCAAAATCGTGGTTTCCTCTCCGGTTTTCCCTCCGGTTTTCCTGTTCGTTTCCCAAAATCTTGGTTTCCCTCCGGTTTTCCTGTTCGTTTCCCAAAATCTTGGTTTCCCTCCGGTTTTCCCATTCGTTTCCCAAAATCTTGGTTTCCCTCAGGTTTTCCTGTTCGTTTCCCAAAATCTTGGTTTCCCTCAGGTTTTCCTGTTCGTTTCCCAAAATCTTGGTTTCCCTCCGGTTTTCCCATTCGTTTCCCAAAATCTTGGTTTCCCTCCGGTTTTCCCTTTCGTTTCCCAAAATCTTGGTTTCCCTCCGGTTTTCCCATTCGTTTCCCAAAATGTTGGTTTCCCTCCGGTTTTCCCATTCGTTTCCCAAAGTGTTGGTTTCCCTCCGGTTTTCCCATTCGTTTCCCAAAATCTTGGTTTCCCTCCGGTTTTCCCTTTCGTTTCCCAAAATGTTGGTTTCCCTCTGGTTTCCCCATACGTTTCCCAAAGTGTTGTTTCCTCCGGTTTTCCCATTCGTTTCCCAAAATCTTGGTTTCCCTCCGGTTGTTTATCATTCCCTTTGTTTCCCAAATCTTGGTTTCCTCCCGGTTTTCCCTTTCGGTTTTTCCCAAAATCTTGGTTTCCCTCCGGTTTTCCCTTTCGTTTCCCAAAATGTTGGTTTCCCTCAGGTTTTCCCATTCGTTTCCCAAAATCTTGGTTTCCCTCCGGTTTTCCCTTTCGTTTCCCAAAATCTTGGTTTCCCTCCGGTTTTCCCATTCGTTTCCCAAAATCTTGGTTTCCCTACGGTTTTCCCTTTCGTTTCCCAAAATCTTGGTTTCCCTCAGGTTTTCCCATTCGTTTCCCAAAATCTTGGTTTCCCTCAGGTTTTCCCTTTTGTTTCCCAAAATCTTGGTTTCCCTACGGTTTTCCCTTTCGTTTCCCAAAATCTTGGTTTCCCTCCGGTTTTCCCTTTCGTTTCCCAAAATCTTGGTTTCCCTCCGGTTTTCCCTTTCGTTTCCCAAAATCTTGGATTCCCTCCGGTTTTCCCTTTCGTTTCCCAAAATCTTGGTTTCCCTCAGGTTTTCCCATTCGTTTCCCAAAATCTAGGTTTCCCTCCGGTTTTCCCTTTCGTTTCCCAAAATCTTGGTTTCCCTCCGGTTTTCCATTTCGTTTCCCAAAATCTTGGTTTCCCTCCGGTTTTCCCTTTCGTTTCCCAAAATGTTGGTTTCCCTCCGGTTTTCCCATTCGTTTCCCAAAATCTTGGTTTCCCTCCGGTTTTCCCTTTCGTTTCCCAAAATCTTGGTTTCCCTCCGGTTTTCCCTTTTGTTTTTCAAAATTTTGGTTTCCCTCCGGTTTTCCCTTTCGGTTCCAAAATCTTGGTTTCCCTCCGGTTTTCCCTTTCGTTTCCCAAAATCTTGGTTTCCCGGTTTTCCCATTCGTTTCCAAAATCTTGGTTTCCCTCAGGTTTTCCCTTTCGTTTCCCAAAATCTTGGTTTCCCTCAGGTTTTCCTGTTCGTTTCCCAAAATCTTGGTTTCCCTCCGGTTTTCCCTTTCGTTTCCCAAAATCTTGGTTTCCCTCCGGTTTTCCTTTTCGTTTCCCAAAATCTTGGTTTCCCTCAGGTTTTCCCTTTCGTTTCCCAAAATCTTGGTTTCCCTCAGGTTTTCCTGTTCGTTTCCCAAAATCTTGGTTTCCCTCAGGTTTTCCATTTCGTTTCCCAAAATCTTGGTTTCCCTCCGGTTTTCCTGTTCGTTTCCCAAAATCTTGGTTTCCCTCCGGTTTTCCCTTTCGTTTCCCAAAATCGTGGTTTCTGTCCGGTTTTCCCTTTCGTTTCCCAAAATCTTGGTTTCCCTACGGTTTTCCCTTTCGTTTCCCAAAATCTTGGTTTCCCTCCGGTTTTCCCTTTCGTTTCCCAAAATCTAGGTTTCCCTCCGGTTACCCTTTTCGTTTCCCAAAATCTTGGTTTCCCTCAAGTTGTCCCTTTCGTTTCCCAAAATCTTGGTTTCCCTCAGGTTTTCCCTTTCGTTTCCCAAAATCTTGATTTCCCTCCGGTTTTCCCTTTCGTTTCCCAAAATCTTGGTTTCCCTCCGGTTTTCCCTTTCGTTTCCCAAAGTCTTGGTTTCCCTCCGGTTTTCCCTTTCGTTTCCCAAATTCGTGGTTTCTGTTCGGTTTTCCCTTTCGTTTCCTCGAATGTTGGTTTCCCCCTCAGGTTTTCCCGTTCGTTTCCCAAAATCTTGGTTTCCCTCAGGTTTTCCCTTTCGTTTCCCAAAATCTTGGTTTCCCTCAGGTTTTCCCTTTCGTTTCCCAAAATCTTGCTTTCCCTCAGGTTTTCCCTTTCGTTTCCCAAAATATTGGTTTCCCTCAGGTTTTCCCTTTCGTTTCCCAAAATCTTGGTTTCCCTCCTTTGGTTTCACCAAAATCTTGGTTTCCCTCCGGTTTTCCATTTCGTTTCACCAAAATGTGGGTACCCCCAAACAATGCGCCCAACTGCCTGTGACTGAGCACACGATTCGATTCCAGAAGCTTGTCAAAGTCAATCACCGGAGTTCCAATTCATATCGTTGATGGCAGGGTAACGTTGCAAGTGTGAGCTGCTTTTCGAGGGTTTTCCGGCGTGGCTAGGTGCTGTCTACACGGGTTCAAGCAGAGGCCTGGCAGTCGGGATGGCCGCCATGGAGTCGGTTGGACGCAGGTTCCCGTGCCAATTGGCGCCGCCAGGATCTAAATCGCCCCTGTAGGTGTCTTTCCTCAGGGCTTAGACACATGCCCAACTCTGCAAACCTTTCCGGATCTTTCCGGCTTTTCCGTCTCAGGGCGATATGGGGGCAAAGTTCACCCAAATTTTGTCCTCAAGCCACACCCCGCCAGGCAGCCAGACTTTTGGCCACCTCGAGTCCAGTGCCTTGGCTGGGAATGAGGGTTCTCAGAACCCTCCTGATGAGAGACCCTCAGAGAGTGCTCAGAGCCTTGCTGGGGCTTTGGGCTTTTGCCATCAAACCTGCGTTCAGCCCATCCAACTGTTGAATTGGTGTTGAGGGCCACCTCTGGGAACAAGCAAGCGCCAGTTTCGAGCATCACACCATATTGCCATGCAACCATGTAGTTTGCAAGATGGCAATCCTGCTGGCAATGCCCAATTTTGCCGACTCGGCCAACAAAATGAGCGCAGGGCGTGGGAGAAACCAACCTGCAAACACGGCCGACCTGCAAACACGCGCAGAACTATACACTTTCCAAAAGTCTTCGCGTGTTGGGCCAAGGCAATGCGATTCCAGACTTAACCAATCTGAGTTTATATCCACCTGCGTACGCTGTTCTGGTAGGCTGGCCGCTGCCTTTTAGCTGTTGCTTTGCAGCCTTACCTTACCTGGGTCGGCTTTGGATGGCCATCAAGCCGTAAGTGCTTGGACGCCTGTACGTTGCCTGCCCTGATATTCCCCTACAGGAGTTGAATGCTGTTTCCAGATTATGAGAGCAGGGTCGGCTTTTCCAGTGGTCGGGTTCAAGAGCAAAGGCCGGAATCACCATCGCAACAACTGCCATAAACATGCCGCATAATCACCCCTGCAATCTGAGTGACCAAACCACGAGACCTGCCCGAGGATGCTGGAGAGAGAGAGAGAGAGAGAGAGCAAGTTTTGCCCACTTTCCGCACCATCCTCCTCAATGCACCCTAAGAGTCACCAGTCGCCTATTGGTCTGCAATGGCTCCCAAACCCCAAACCGCGTGTCTCTCCAAATCGCACTGAACCAATGGCACGGGTGTCCTTTTTGGTTTCCCCTTTAAATACCTAACCCGTGGGTTGAGTTCCTCTTTCTTTTTCTGTTTTCCCCAAATTAAGGACTTGACACCACCTCCCAAAAGCGGCCCTCCACTTGGCACCTAAGAGGCCGAGAGGCCAAGACCAAAGAGGCGCCCGCCCAAAACGGGAAGCTTCCCCATTCTTTCCAGGGATCAGAATCTTTCCAGAAAACGATCTTAAAACCCCAGGGGAAACAGCTCCGGTTTTTCTGAAAAGAAGGATGGTTGAAAAGAATGGACAAGGAATGAACCCCAAGAAAAAGCGGCCCTTCTTCCACTTGAGCCACTTGCTCAAAATCCGGGTAGATGAAGTTTAGTAAGGGACGATCCCAAGCATATCTGATTACGTGGTTCTGGGTCGACCATTTTAATACCGGGTTTTGATTATGACTCACTTGGCACCTTTTCGAGGAGCGGAAGGGCATCCGCCTGCGGGAGGCGCAGCGTGTGTCGCTGTCCTGTCGCCTGGAGGGGGCCATGCAGCTGACCCGGGCGGCCCGGGGCCCTGGAAACGTCCAATGGGTCCTGGTTACTTTGTGCGAAGGGAAGCCGAAAGAATACCCTCCCTCCAACTAACGCGGAAGTGCAAAAAGCAGCAGGACCGTTGCGAAGTCATGATGGGAACCCAGCCACAGAATGGGGTTTCGCTGCATGAATGGAGGCTTAGGAAGTTAAAATACGTTGAGATGAACTGCTTACAGGCATCAAACAGTATCCCTGCATGAAAGCCTCCGAGCCATCCGAAGCTCGACGTTTTATCATATTCTGCATGCATGTGTATAATTATGTGCGTGCGTGTGTGCACGTGTGTTTTGGCTAACGTGTTGGCGCGTTGTGAATGCCTTACCTTGTGGCGTTGCTTTGCCTGCTTTGTTTGTTTAGTGTCATTGCTCTCTTTGTTTGCTTTGTGTGTTTTGTTTGCTTTGTTTTGTAGTGCTTTAGTTTGTTTTTCATTGTTTTTTTTGTGTTTGCTTTGTTGGTTTTGTTTGTAGTGTCTTGTTTGTTTTGCGTTGGTTGGTTGTGTTTTGTTTTCTTTGGCTTTGTTTTGTAGCGTTTTGTTGGCTTTGCATTGCTTTACACTGCTTTGCATTGCATTGCTTGCTTGGTTGGTTGTTTTGTTTGTTTGTATGTATGTATGTTTTGTTTGTTTGTTTGTTTGTTTGTCTGTTTGTCTGTCTGTCTGTCTGTCTGTCTGTCTGTCTGTCTGTCTGTCTGTCTGTCTGTCTGTCTGTCTGTCTGTGTGTTTGTGTGTTTGTCTGTCTATCTGTCTGCTTGCTTGCTTGCTTGCTTGGTTGCTTGCTTGTTTGTTTCTTTGTTTGTTTGTTTGTTTGCCTGATTATTTGTTCGTATGTTTGTATGCTTATTTGATATTTGTCTGCTTGCTTGTTTGGTTGCTTGCTTGATGCTTGCTTGCTTGGTTGCTTGCTTGGTTGCTTGGTTGGTTGGTTGCTTGGTTGGTTGGTTGCTTGGTTGCTTGGCTGCTTGCTTGGTTTGTGTTGCTTCTTTAGTTTTCGTTTATTTTGTGTGTTTTCTTTATTTTGTTATGCTTATTTGTCGCTTGTTTGGTGTTGGCTTATTTTGCATTTTGTTTGTTGTGGCGTTTGCCTCAGTTTGGCGTGCCCGTTTGTTGCCCTCGAGCACTGTAGGGAGAACTGTTTGTCACATTTCGTTTCTCCCCGTAGTTTTGCCGAAATGCGGGGGGGCTTCTTGGACTTGTGATGTGCGCAGCTGGAGCCTGAAGAAGCGACTCATGGTGTTGAGAACGATGGCGGCTTGAAGTTATTCATTCAATTTACACAGCTCAGACAATGTGCAAGTCCGCCTGCAGAAGACTCATCAACACTTCCCCACGGCCCGTGGCAATTTTCCACTATTTTCCTCTCACTCAAACGCCGGATCCTTCGAGCCAAGTCGTTTCTTGAGCTGAGGGGCAGGGGACAGACTTCCACTCGAAAATCGTGCAAGCTGCATGATTGCTAAGGGCTCGGAAGCGGGCTACTGCTTCGGGCTGCTGCCACAAGCCTCGGACTATGGTGGTGAGCCTTGGCAAAGGGGGGGCGAGCCTTTGGCCTTCTGCTTTGCGAGCAGGTGAGCAAGGTGGAAGGGTCAGAGTGAAGGTAAGCCCTGCCTGGCATGCCGGGAAACGTATCAAGATGCTTTTGCTTGATTGTCGCAACCACCGTGGCTTTGTCGTTCATGCTTCCGACAATGACCTAGGAGGTGGCAAGGGTCTTACGAGCACGGGGAATCCCAACAATTGCAGTCACATGAGTCATACTGCCCATTGGCAAATCGCTACCTTGGTGGTGAGAAGGGCCTCAAAGTCAAAACGTCAAAACCCAAAAGCCTTTGGTCAGCTGGATGTTTCGTAAAAGTGTGGCACCCTCACTAGTGGTACTCCGTGGTTTGCTTTTTGTTTCCCTCTCAAACAACTAGACACGGTCCCCCACCCCCACAATGTGCGCTTTTGTGACAGTGGGATTTTAAGTTTGCGGGAAAAACTGGAACAGCCCTCCCCACCTTCCACAACTCGCGGGGCTAGCGTTGGGTTTGGACGGCCAAGGCGAACCGGCCGCCCGTGGTGATCTTCGCGACCATGTCCCCGAAGGGGCTCAGCGTTGCGAAGCCGCAGGGGGGGGAAGGGGGACAGACTGACGGACCGTGGGGAGGGGGATGGAGGGGGAGGGGAGACAAATTTGTCTGGCAAAACGTCATGCTGTGTAAATTTGGCAACAGACTTGATGTAATTACCCCAAGTAATGTTCTGGCAAACAGGCGTTTCGCTAATATCAATGACTCCGGGTATACTGTGTCTGATTGGCTTTCATAGCGACTCATGCTATCTTTTTCTTTTTGGGGGGGTGGCGGGGGGTCTGATGATCTCACGGAATGTCACTTTTTCGGGAAGGGCCAGGCTTGTCAGCAAGGGCATCTTAAGATGGCTTCTTGGTGGGACAATCATACCCCCGACCATGCAGACCTACGGGGTGGGGGTGCTTGGCCCTGCAGCCGGCTAAGGTCACGCAGGCCGTGGAGGGCCGACCCTTGAAAGTGCTGGGGCAGATGGACAGGGCGCGGCTCGGTCTGTGCGAGATTGCAAGGCACCATGAGGTGTCACCGGGCGGCTGGCTGAAGCCGGGCCAATGCATAAGGTACACTTCTCATGTTATAGCATAGACCGTGCTGATCCGGCAGCGTGCGGAGCGTCCATATGGCGCGTGCTGAGGATCGAGGTAGGCATGCCGGTGCTTTTGGTGGCCGAGTTGACTGCTACTTGCCTGAAGTGGCTGCCACCTCCTGTGAGGCTTGAAGAGGGCTGTTGGAAAAGCGTATGCCAGGGAAGCTGTTGGAAAGTTGGTGGTTTAAGAAGCAAAGTGGCTCCAACCATGACATCGGCAATTGAGGACAACTCCAACCACGACAGCTTCTTCGCACCTCCGCAGCCGACGACCTTGCGCCTGTCCCTAGGTGATGGAGGTGCAGAGATCCTAACTTGCATTCAGGTTCCTACACCACACCAAGTCGGGAACCAGCTGCTGTTTTGGGGTGTGTTCCTTTTCTTGCACCATTTTGACGCTTGCAGTGAACAGGCCAACGTTAGGATTTTTTGCCGATGAAAGCATGCGTTAGCATACATTTTGTGGCAAGTGACTGACCAAACTTCAACTGAGGATCAACCTAGCGCTGAGCGAGGAGTACAAGAAAGACGGGCAGCTTTGCTGCTGAGGGTATTCTCGAAACAATCAATCCGCACATCGACCTCAAACTGTGCATGTTTGGAGGAATCCCATTTTTGGGGAACCAAACTTTTGGATTCCGCGTAGTAGTTCCCATGCTTTTCGCAGTCGCTTGCCTTTCACTTCACCCGCTCGCAGGGGCCTCGCTTGAGGTCTCCTTCTGGGGCCTTTCAGCTTGCCCCTTGTAGTCAGCAGGTGGTTTGGGGTCCTTTTGTAGGCTTCCACCTGGGTTTTCTTCCCTTTGTTGGAGGGTTTCCCTTTCAAATCTGCCAAAAAAACCTCGTTCTTCCGCCGGGGGCGGGGGGCGTCAGGAGCAAAGAGGCGTGGTTTGGGGTTAGGATTTGTTGGGGGCACCCTTCTACTTGCCCACCCAGCTGAGGTTCTGCTGGCCTGTGATCATGGGAGGGGATGCTGAAATCTTCGACGTTGACAGCAAGGCCCGGGGCCCATCGCTTCGCCCACGTTCCTCTGGTGGCGTTGAGGTCTTCTGGGTGCGCGATGGTCAGCTCATGGTGGCTCAGGTGGTACCACTGAGAGAGAAGCATGAGCACGAAACGACGGCCAGAACGAGCCCGCTGTCACATGGGTGGGAACGAGCAGCCAGAACATCGACTGAAGTTGGCCTAGCCTTGACTGCTGTTGGGTTGGATCTTTAGCCTTTAACATTTTTGGAAATCAAGGGGTTTTCCACTAAACCCACAAAAAGTTAAACTTGTGCAGAGGGTCAACAGAAACCACGAAGCTGCTTTTGCCAACCGCCTGCCCCCACCTTGAGTATCTCAACACCTGCCCTGTGAGGACCTCATGGGCCGGCAGGCATCTTCCGAGGCTCCGGGGATTCGGGGAACCCGACCTCGTGCATGTGATTTGGCGGTGACTGGCCTTTGCACTTGTTCCGTGATTTCCCATGGGCAAACCTCATGAGCATCCATGGCCCCCCCCCGATTACTTCTAATGGGCTTCAGGCATTTCAGGCTGCGAGGAGGGTTTAGAGATTTGGGTCGCCGCTGCGATGACCCTGGATTCTTGGCAGCGTTTCAAGCAGCAGGCGATTGTGTTCGGCCTGTGCTGCACTTTCCGGCCCGAGGGCAGGGATGGTACAACCATGTTGCCCCCGCCCCCCCCCCCTTCGGGACCAAGATGCCTTGCCTTCGACTCTTTGCAACCATTGTAGGGGGTATACAACATTCACCCAAAGCATGATTGCAATCCAGAATTTGGGGTGTGTCCTTACCCAATTCTGGTTTCAAAAGGGAAACCATCGAATGGACATCATCTTGGGGGGGTGCCCCGATGGTTAGGCAGGGCTCCTTAAAAGATACATTTTGCCAATTTGAAACATGGTTTTTTTCACCAAAATAAAGGGAACCACCATTTACAAGGCAATGTTCAGGTGTATAATGTAAGGATCCCTGAATCATGGGAGGGGTTCATTAATCCTGTTCTCCCTGTTCTCCCTGTTCTCCCTGTTAGGGGTCATTCCATTTCCCATCCGCTGGACCACAGAAAAAGAAAAAGGCGAGCCCATTCGCTTGCGGCTTCCCGTCTCCAGGCTGCCGGCCAGGCCTGCGCCGGCTTCGCGGGTCTGGGGTTGCAGGTGCACCTAAGCAATGTAGATCTGTAGCTATATCTTTACTGCATACATCTGTAGCTATATGAACATCTCATACACGTATCACATATGAGTACACAAACACAGACACACACACATATATATATATATATATACACACATATGTATATGTATATTTGCCTGGGCAAAGTTGACTGTTGGCAAAAAAACACAATGCCGAACAGATGCCCCGTTTCAGCTCTCAATTTTGCTGCCTGGCTTGCAGCAGGCCCATGGCACATTCCTTGGCCATGGGTCAAAAGCCCGTACCCCCAGTAAACATCCAAATCCCCCACTAGCATAGACTAAAAAGGGTGGTGAATTCACCTACCTCAACAATGGGATCCCATTGGGAACACCCACAGCCTCCTTGGCCTTCCCGCCTTCCGTGCGCAGGGCCGGCGGAGGCGCAAGAGCCAACTCAGCAACGGCTCGGATCGCTCCGAGACCCGTGCGGCCGGGGCACCTAGGCATGGTCTGGCACATATGGGTGTGAGTCAGAATTGAACCACCAGGAATTGGACCGCAGGTTTTAGTCGATGTTTCCATTTTCCAGTTGTTGTTTTTTTTTGGGGGGGGGGTACCTATTTTTGACCCATAACCATATCTTCCAGGGGCTCACCTGCAAGGAGGTGAGCGACTGGTGGCCAGGGTGAGCATGAGCCTGGTGGAGCAATCCCCATGGCCTTTGTTTTTGAGTGTTTGCCACGGCCACAGGTCTTGGTTTTAAGGCCTCAGCGCTCTTTTTTGGTTGAACAGAGGAGGCCTGACGCCCAACCTGTGAAGGAAGAACGTCACTAGATCGGTGTTTGGATGGTTCCCTATCGCTGTTGATTTGCGGCATCGGTTTTTTCTGGCAAGCTCATCAAAGTTACCCAAGCACATGAAAGCTGTTTTTAGGTTCCAAATGTATCCAGCTATGCAAAGTACAACAAATCCGTGGAGCTTAACCCCTATTTCTAGCAGAACCATTCGGCCCACGTAGGTTCTATCAAGGAAATGTTTGGGCTCAGGCGATTTCACAGACGGAGATTCCTCGAATCCCCAGCGTTCTCAGATGAATGATCACAGTTTACCTTGCGATGGCCAGATCGTCAAGCAGATCCCGTCGTCCGCAACACCCTGTTTCCATAGGTGTCCTTTTTGGTTGTTCTAGTCGAAAAATAGATGGCTATTCCTGGTTTACCTGGTGGTTTAATCAACCAGGGAAATCCATCTATTTCCCCTAGAAGGACGCCTGTGCCTGTTTCCTTTTGGCGCCCTTCCGCTTGACAGACGCTTCCAAGACGTGGTTTGGTCCCGTTTGCGTTTGCAACACGGCTCTTGGTACTGACGGGCAGGACCTGTTTCGCAGCGATTTGTCGCATATGGGGTTGTCTTTTCCACTTTTTGGGTGGTTCCAAAGTATAAAGCTCAAAGGACCCCCCACCAATTTTTTTTTGGGGGGGGTGTTTCCTGAAAGAAAGAAGAAAAAGAAAACACGCCGACCCCCCGCAGTTTTTTCGGTTGAGCCTCTCCCCTTTCCCTGGCTTCATCTCCTCATCCCAGTGCGATCGATCGAGGTGCCCAGCCCGCCGCCTGAGCCGGCGCCCAGCCACGAGGTGACCAGCTGCTGCCGGCAGTCCTAAGCTTCAGACGGCCGGCGCGTGCGCGCAGGGGGCGCCCGAAGATGCCCGGAGGTATCGAAATGTACGAGGTAAGACCTGGTATTTCTAGGGGTTGGCTTCCTCATTTTTTTTTGAGCCAAGCTTCTTTTCGAAATCCGGCCGTTTTCCCGGGGGTTCCCGGAGGTTTTCTAGAAAGAAGGATGCCTGGAAAGAATGTGGAAGGTACCCCTAGATGAATGCCCAATGCATGACAGAAAATGGGTTGGGTGAGAGCTATGGAAAGGTAGGGTGTGGAAATACCTGTTGATGCCCACTCCATTGAGCTGAGTGAAGCTGTCGATCGGGTTCTTTTTGGGGATTGGCCATGGCCAGAAGGGGTTTTCATGGGACGTTCGGCAAACTGCTGGTTTGGCCAGGCCTGGGGTGGTCAGCTGGAATCAAGTAGAAGGGCTGGCTCAATGGCGAACCGTGTGCACGGGATCTGAAGCAAGGGTTGTTGAAAGGCATGCAAGGAACGGTTTTGACTCTGACTGCAACCCTGGATGCTCCCGTTCTCCGCAAAAGTAGGGATTCTGGATTGGGACTCGGCCAGGCCTCGATTTTCAGCAGCCCAGTAAAGGAACGGGCCACGCCTCTTGGATCGATCCTGGCGCAGTAGGCGCCCAAGTTTCACGCGATGCATGACGTGGCTGGCACAATGCTCAGCCGGGTGCGGGGAGTTGGTGGGCACTTCTTGGCCCGCAGGCAAGTCCCAAGGGCCAGGCGCGCCAATTCCGGAGCTCGAAGTCTACTGGACTCATAAAATTCTCGCGCCCTCGGGAAAGCTAAGAGGAGCTTCGGGACGCAAACGCCCAAGTGCCTTCGCTCGCCCGAGCCGAGCGAGCTGGCCGCGGCTTGGTGCGAGGCTCGAAGTGACTTTGGGGCAGAGGACCCCGGCAATTCAGCAGCGCGTGCCTCTCATGCGAAAGTGCAAAAATGGCCATGGCTGGTTTTGCACCCACCCGACATGTGCATTTTGGTTGCGCGAGCATTCTACTCCTGTCTGCGGACCCTAGGCAATAGTCAACCGGTGGTTTCCCTTGATTTCCCATTGCCTGCAAGCGGGCTTTCAAATCAAGCATCTGCATGTAGATTCCCGTCTTACACAGAGAAATTGTCTGGGAAGGTCTTTGCCTCTCGAGGCCCTTCCGATCTTGAGACGGGCTTCAGAGTCCGTACTTTTGGGTGTGTTGTTGTCTGGGGCCCGTTTTTTTGGAGTGGTTCGAAGGGAAGAATTTCGGACCCATTTTGGGGTCCCCCAAGTTGGAAGAAAAGCCCGCAAACCCCTGGCACAACCCCCTACTTCATGGTTGTGCCCCAAGTTCGGGGGTCCAAATCATGGTTAGCACCCTGAAGAACCTGGGGTGCGAACAGGGCCGGTCATCCACATCGTACTGAGATCCAATCCGAAAACCTCCTACTCAGGACACCTTGATTGAAGACAAAATCACTCCAGTTGGCCCTCCCGAGCGACCCAAGCGGCCAAATTCCACGGGCCTGGCTTATCACCTGAATTGCACCAACTGGCACGGAACTGCAAAAGGCCCTTTCCAAGGGGAAAGTCGTCTTTCTACAGGGGTCTGCGCACTTCCATGTTAGCTGGTGGGAGGGTATCAACCCCTGGTATCAACCTCTGGTATCGACCCACGGCAGGGCCCCGCTTGACGCAAATTTCGGGATTTGAGCCCCTGGTTCGGCGCGGGCGCGTAGACCCAGATCACTTTTTTGTGCCCTAGGAGAAAAAACGGCCCTAGGAAAACCATCTCACCACCTCTGCCGTGTGTCTCCGTGTTTTTTTTTTGGGGGGGGGGCCGGTCTCTGTGTGTGTGTTTTTTGGGTGCCCACTGGTGCCGATTTGTTCGAAGTGACGGGAACGCGACAGCCGGAGGTGGAGGTCCTGGAGCTGGAGTTGCTGGACTTCCGGCCGGCTTTCCCGGGCTCAGGAAAAAACGACCCATTCGGCTGAAAACGAAAGAGGTTTCTTGGTGGCGCCTTTTAGATGTTTAGCCTTTAGGGTGTTTCACAGAGACGACCGACAGCCAAGCAGATCTTCTTCTTTTCTTGGGGGGGGGGGTTATCCCCAAAAAACGGGGCCAGTCTGCGTATATCAACCCTTGGTTGAATCAGACAGGTGTTCTGTGCTTTGTTTGCCAAAGACGGCCAATCCTGATGGTTCTTAGGAAACGTGATATATCCTTAGTTGGCGCTTTGGCTTGGTGGTTTGGATTTGGATTTGAAGCCCTCACTTTTGTAGAGGGTACATGGAGTTTACCCCTCCGCCCCTCCGTTTCACCACCAAACCTCCAATCCAACCAAGGTAGAGGGAAGCTGACTATAGTTGTAGTTGCGCCTTTAAAGGGACAATGATGGTCAACGGGTGACCAGCAAACTCTCTTGCCCCTTGGCTGTGACACAGCGCTGAGGCCGCCCGACTTCACTTTGCGCGTGCGGTGCGGTGGTGGTCTCTATGCCCGAGGCCACAGCAAAACTTCGGGCCCTTTTGGACCGACTGTTGCGTGGGTTTACTTGTTTTTCGTTTGGAGGGGGGAGAGTCAATATGTTTTTGTTTTTGTTTTTTTTTTTTTTTTTGGGGGGGGGGGGTTATTTTAGCGTTCGTTCTTGGCAAACGTTCGAGGGGTCAAAGGGTTTTGGCCTTTTCGCCCTTTTGACTTGTTCTGGGCAGGCAATGGTACGGAGCAATGCTATGTTAGACAGTATAAGCCCTGGCCAAACCAGCCAGGGCGGTTCAAATCCACCACCGGTGACAGCCTTCTAGCCGCCCCATGGAATCCTCCAATCGTTTGTTGGCCTTTTCGCACTTTTCTTGCTGGGTGCCCAGCAGGGAATGAGCAATGGAGTGACCCTTATAAACCATCCCCGTACGGTTTCCTAGGGGACCAACGCCTGGTTTCATTCCATTCCACATTCCCCATCGCACCTATCGCACCTCTCGCAAGCTTGTGACTTGTCACATTGTTTGGGGTCGTCTTAAAGCCAAAGTGTCTTGGGGTCGTCCTAAGACTTGGGGCCGGTGTCTTAAAACAAACTTGGGGCCGTTTTTTTTTTGGTTCATGTGCCAAGTCTTACCTGGCGACCGCCTTCGCACACCTAGCCCACCTGGCGCGCTCGGTTTCGGTCGCTCGGCTTCGCGGAGCCGAGGTGAGGACCTTGGGCCGGGACTTGGCAGAGGCCGCCGGGAGCCCAGGCACCGCGGGGCACCGCGAGGCACCGGCACCGCGAGGCGGAAAGAAGCTGGGAGAAGCCCGGGGAGGTGGTGCCAGGCATTTTTTTTTCACCTGAGTTCCGTTGCAGGGACTCGAGTGAGCCACTTTTTGAAAATGACCGCGTCTGAGTGGTAAATAAAAGAAGTTTAGGGACTTTTGTTGGACGAATCCACTCCGGATGTGAGGAATTGTGGTTCTTTCTGTTTTGACTTGTCGATGTCTCTTTTCAATGTTTGGTTGCCCTTTGCTCTGAATTGGGATGATCAGGGGTGCCCTTTTTTGGGGATGTTTCCGGACTTTCCCCCACCGGTTTCTATTTAATCAGGGCACTTCTACTTTGGGTAAAGGGACCTTGGTTTTTCCTTTCAGCCGTTTGCCGTCCGGATGCCATGCACCAAAAGCAACGGTCTCAGGTGGGGACCGTTGGCCACGTGGCGTTGCAGCCTCAGATTTCTCAGGCTCTGAACCCTCCTGCGCGGGTGGTTGCCATTTGGCTTTGTACGAGTCCCCATGGCTTTCCAGGGTTTTAATTGCTTTCCAAGTCCGACCCCAAGGAGTTCCCATGGCTGTTCAAGGTTTTTGCTTCTTGAACAACCCCCCAAGCAGCAGCCTCAACAGACACACGCCGCTTGTTTTTTTCGGCGGAAAACTCCCCGCGCGTCGATCCCCAAATTTCGTCCGGCTGAAGCACCTGAAGGTCGCTGCGGCGCAGCGCGGTGGGCGACTTCCGCGAGGTCGCGAAGTGGCCTTTCCGAGAAAGAAAATGATGGTGGCCGCCCAACAACTCGCTGCCTGAGCTCCTGGACTTTTGAACCGTTTTGCAGTTTTGACCAGTTTAATGTTGTAAATGAGACGCCTGGACTTGTTTGGGTTAAGTTACTCAGGAAGCTTGCCTGGGTCAAATGGCTCCGGCGCGGCCAGTTTGGCCGAAGGTCCTTGTGTCAGCTTCCAATTCAGCCTGTCAGCCACGGAGGTGAACGTGCAAAGGTGATTTTGACAAATGTAAGACAGCCACCAGACCAGACTCCATCATGTGAAGAGACAGGGAGCTCACAAGTTGTCGGGGAGTTGTTGCATTGCGCGAGCTGCCACCCGATTTCCATGTTGGGAAAGAAGTTACGCCGTTGGGGGAAAGAGAGACCCTTTTTCATTTTCCCACGAACTGATCATATGCAGGGCACAGACGGATCCCAATGGATCAGATACTTGTTAAAAAATGAGACCTGATAGCCTCATAATCCTTGTGTGAAGAGTAAACATTTAAACGCTTAGAAGATCTTCTGTGTTTCATGGGACATGGTTCATGGGACATGGTTTCTTGCCCGCCGTAAATTCCGGCGCACTGATGCTCCCACAAGCCTCGGCAGGCCTCGCATGGCCGCGCGTTCGATGATGCAAGTTCAACGCCTCCCAAACGAAATGCCCAACTACATCTCCAATGCGGGAGATGCAGCCAAACCTTCTGGCGCAACCAAGGCGTACGCGTGACGTTTGCAGGGAAGACGCCCAAGACCAGGCAGCAAAATTGCAACTTGGAGTGCGCAAAAGGGTTTTGTACAGCGAGCATTATCGTGCGGCTCCGCCCGACCAGTAGCGTGGATGTACAAACATGAGCGGAAAACAACACCCGGAGTCGGCAGATGGCAGTTAATTGTCTTTGGGCGGCGGGGGAGCTTCTGTTGGAAGCTGACGTCCAACAAAAAAACGGCGCCAGGCAACGAAGGCAGCACCACAACTTGGTTTGACCCAGGCCAAGCCAACAAGGTGTGAGCCTCGCAGCTGGGCAGAGAAGAAGATAGAAGCTAGGCCAAACGAAGGGGATCCATGGTGTTGTGCTGCGCTCGAAAGTCAGTGAAGGTGTGCAGATGTTTGGACTCACAGTCCTTGCCAGCCTAAGAGGTGTAAGTTTGGGCGCCTGTTGGGAAGGCTTTCTTTGCCGAAGTCGCCGCTATTCCAAGATTGGCTTGGTCTGGGGCTTGCGAGTCTGCGAGTGCAGGCAGACTGCCTGAGCCTGGAGCAAGCGCAGATGCCGGAGAAGATCGCCACCAGGCCGGGGGCGAGAAGAAGACCTGGAGGGATAGGGACCTTGGCTTGTTTTGAGCTCCTGGTAGCCACCCATGCTGAGCAGTGGGATTGAACAACTTCGGGCTCTTTTGAGGTAGCTAGGCACACAGACGGTGGCGTTGCGGCCACGCGGAAAGGGAGAAAGGGAAAAACGAAAACGAACACCTGAGGAGCATCCGTTGCTTCCAAATGAAAAATGGCCCTATGGCTCGCTCCCCGTGCTGCGCATCCTGGTCGCCTGGCCTGCGTGCACGTTGAAATTGTTGACACCCTGGCCAGAAAAGGAAGGGAAGCAACACATGCCTGTGTACATGCCAGCTATACAAGCCACAAGCCATGAATCGGAAGGAGACAGGCGGATGCCGATGACCGGAACACCAAGCCATATGTTGTCTCAAGGTTTTTCACAAAGGAGCAGGGAGGGAGCTGGATCGATGCGATTCTCTGGCAGAATCTTCGGGCGATGTGGATGTGCACAAGTGAAACTGCATAGGTTTATACTCTTACCCTTCCAAGGGTATAAACAAACAAACAGACAAACAGACAGACACGCAAACAAGCAAGCAACCAAGCCAGCCAGCCAGCCAGCCAGCCAGCCGGACCGGTTGCAAAGAAGCCTTGCAACCGGAGCCTTCCCAATGGCCACTTGAATCATGGCCGTGGTTCTGCTTGGGTTGCCAGATGGCTGTGGTCTCACAAAAGTGAATGCCCCAAAATGCCACCAAGAGGTGTATGGAAACAAAGACTCAGACCTGCGCTTGGCCCTAGCTCTTAGCTTCAGCCATATCCACAGGTCATTTTTTGGTCATTGAAGTGTTCCCAGTGTTTTTGTCACGCTCCCACAAAGCATCGCGGGCCTTCCAGACCTTCCAAAGCAAATGGGAAGCCCCTTGGGTCAAAGCCAACGCCTTACGCACTGGAAGGTTGCTTGACTGCTGTTGGGTGGGATCTTTAGACTTTAACTTTTCGGGAGATCAAGGGGTCTTCCACTGAACCCACAAAAAGTCCAACGTTTTGCAGAGGGGTCAACAGAAACCAAGGTTTTTTTCGGCCAAGTAGCTCCCCTCAACTGGACAATCCTTCCACCAGAACTATGATGGTGCCCTGAGCTTGATCCGAGCCACGGCTCGCCAGGCTCAGGCGATGCAAGGTGAAGCGCCCCAGGTTTGTGCCTCGGGTCAGAGGGGTGAGTGACGTGGGCAACTGTCTGTGGGATTGCTGTCAGGTTTCTTGTTCGTTGCAATGGCTCGTGACACCGGTTTGCTACTGGGCCGGCTTGGATAACCCCATAAATGTTTGTGTGTGTGTGTGTGAAGCGACCTGGTTCGACACGGGCTGTCAGGAGACGCGCCAGGAGCGCTGAGCGCGGAGTGGCAAAACGGAGCTGGGGCTGAGCTGGGGATGGGTCTGTTGGCACATGTTGGCACCTGGACTCAAAGCTTGAGGCAGTCGACTCGGGGTCAAACTCACCCTTTTTCACTCTGGGAGGTTGTGGATGGCACTTTAGTAGGATGAAGCCTGCGCTTGGGTCTTGGGAGTCGAGTCTGGGAGTGCTTTGCTGCGTGAATTCGCGCACTTGCCAGTGTCTTTAGGATCCATGAAGCGATTTCAAGGCCAAGACTGGAGCTTGGGGGGTTGGCAGCTCTGCGAAGAGAATAGCGATTTCCGCCAGCTTTTGGCCAGGAGTACGCCATCCAGAGCCTCCGAATGTTGCAACGGGTTTCGTGGTTCGATGGTTTGCTCCCACCTGCTTCCTTGATGGGGTGCAGTTTTTGTTTTACTATTTTTTCGTTTCGGGTTTTGGCCGTGTGAAAACCGCGCACCTTCACGGGCCCCGTGGAGGTCGCGTCTCGCGCTTCGCGCTTCGGCGCCATGTCCCATGCCTCCCATGCCTCCCATGCATCCCATGCGAACCAGGGCTCCGTCGCGGAGATGGCGCTGATGCCGCAGCTGCCGGAGCCGGCGGCACGGCTGCTGGCGCCACAGCCCTCCAACTGGAACATCTTGAAGACAATGCTCAAGAAGCACATCTACGTGGCCCGGAAGAGGACGCTGGTTGCAAGCTTTGTTGGATTCAACTAGACCCTGGTTCCCTTAGGGAAGCCAAATGGAGGGTGGTTGAAACAAATCGTGATGTAAACATGTTGAAGCGTGTGATCCGATGTTGAAGGTAGAGATTGGGGGGGCCAGAGGGTAGGACAACACTTTTTGTTTCTTCTTTTTCTCCAGCCTGGATCTGGGGGGGTTCTAGCAGGCCTTTGCACTCTTATGATTAGGGGCGCTGATGTGTCCTTGGTGCTTTACGAGGCGAATGTTGGCAAGCCAGTAGCCTGGAAGAAAGCCGCGTTGGTTCCGACAAGCGAACCCGCACCTCAACAAGTTGGGGCGCAGTCTCCTGTTTGCACAGCATAAGTTGGCCTTTGAACCGCGCCTCCGGAAATGGCATGCGGAGGAATCAAGGCCTGAAATCCGCAGTTGTTTGCCCCTTTTAGCCCTATAGGGTTGTCATTTGTCTCCAGGAACTTGACAAACGTGCGACTTTGAAGAAGTCTGGTTGAGAAAGAGTGGCTCCGTGAAACAGTAACGGAAGCCCGGAGGAGACGTCTTCTCACAAGTGTGTGGCCAGCCGCCCTGTACTGCGTGATCAGCGTTATTCTGTACCACGTCTTCGACTCCCTGGATGTGGGCGTCGTACGCGCCTTGCTCTTGGCGCTCATCATCCCTTTCTACTTGGTGTTGGCAGTCATGGGCGCTTTGCAATGCGCCATTGTGGAAATTGTGACTGAGAAGGAATCGAAGATGAAGATCACTCAGGAGATCTATGGCTTGACTGCCTTCATGTACTGGCTCTCTTGGGGGGCATATTTCTTTTTGGTTGCACTGATCTGCATGGTGGTGATCTATGCCATGTTGACCTTGGCAGCACCTGTGGTGGCAAAGTCTTCGCCGTTGCTGGTCCTGATCTTGCTGGGGGCATCCTACGTGCAGCAACTGGAGTTCGCGGCAATCATATCCATTTTCTTCAACAAGGTGCGAAACCAATTTGCCGGGTCCGAACGAATCGCGGGTGTCAGCCACAGGTCAGTCATGTGTGTAGCATCCCAGAACCGATTTAAGTTAGCACCGAACTACGTAGATCCTTTACTCCTGGGCCAAGCGTGCTCCTAATTTCGGACCTGCGGGATAGCATGAGAGAGAGAGAGAGATCCTTCCATCCAAGACTCGGCGATCCCCGAAAGCTGAACATGGCATAGAAGGCCTCTTGGAAGAGATCTCTTTCTGGGCGTGTGGTGGGATTCATCTAACTGACCTTTTGATCTATCCCTAGTTCTGGCCCCACTGGAAATTGTCCCAGGGTGTCTGTTTCGGGTCGTCAACCCTCTGGCTTTGCTGGTCATGTCGTGTAGGGTCTTCCCACCATCGGGGGTGCAGAGGCCCAGTAGTGAGACAGGGGTCCCTGTATTTCCCTTTTTGGTGGCTTTAAACCTCACCGACGGTTTTTTGGCCAATTGAAGGTGAGCTTCCCTTGATACAGGTGATGTTTTGAGGGGACGGTTTTTGGAGCCCTGTGAGATGACCCGTTTCCCTAGAGACTGTTCTCCAGAAAAAAAAATCGGCGACTGGAGAGCTCCGGCATTTTTTGGTCCGAATTCATGCACGGGCTTGGTTTTCTGGCCCCCGGCCTGTCCAGTTCCTCGGCTTTTTTTTGGCTTTTAGGATGCAGTGGTAGTTGCCACTTCACCCACTAAACTTTTAGGGTTTGGTGGTAATTAGTTTCCACGAAGCCCCACCAAAATTGTGAGTCGCTTTTTCGCCGGGGATCCGAAAGCGGGCGCCGCCGGGCCGTCGGGCGATCCGCCGCCCGCTTTTTCAGGTGCAGACCGCCTCCGCCCTGGCCAGCGCCCTGACCATCGCTTTGATCTTCCTGGGCGAGGGCATGCAGGGCTGGCTCCGCGACGAGCCCCGGATCTGGTGGTACCTGGGCAGCTTGCTGCCCAGCGTGCCGCCCGGTCGCAACACCACTACGGCGAGAGAAACTTTCTTGTGTGTTTGTTGTTTGTTTTCTCCGGGTGCGAGCCTTCGACGCCCCGTCCCGTTTCGGGATTTGGAACCCTGCGAGGAAAAATTGGAAGATGATTCATCTTCGGTTTCAACTTCCGGTTTCCTACACCGCTTTTGAAGCTGCTTTTCTTTCGGCTAAGAAAAGAACAAACATAAAAAAGAAAGAAAGGAGTGGGTTTATGCTTCTTCTTCGGCTTCTTTTCTAATCCTTTCAGCTTCCACTAGCTTTCAAGCTGTTTTTTTGGGGTGAAATGGCAGCGGTCTGGGCGTCTCCGGGCAGTTGGCTTGCGGAGGAACCTCTTCAACGGCTTCGCGGCGCTGATGTTCAGCGAGGCCTTGTACTACTGCGATGCCCAGGGCTGCTACCAGGGGATGACCTTGAAGACTCCTGCCAAATGGGTGTGGCTCAAAATTAACCGGGAGGGGCAAACCGCAGGTTTTGGTCCGTGTTTCCACTTACCAGGGTTCCACTCCCGGTTTTTATAGCCACAGCCAAATAGCGAATCTATTTTCGAGTCATTTTTCCAAAGTTTGGCACAAAGAAGGAATGGATTGGTTTGTATTTTTTGCACTATGTTTTTCCCAAAAAGGTGTTGTCATACTGTGGATGGCTGCGAAATCCACAAGCTGCACCACCTAAGAAACCCTGGAAGGATGATTGCCCTGTAAATACCAACGAACGTTATGGTTTCAACCGTGGTTTCCAAGTGGTGCAATATTTTGTCCATCCACAGTATTTCGAGTTGTCATGTTACCCAAAGTTTGGCACCAAGAAGGAAGGGATTGGTTTGTACAAGATCTATTGTTTTTCCTTGTGTGTGTGTGTGTGTTTTTTCTCCCTAGATTTTCCCGAAAGCGTGTTGTCATACTGTGGATGGTCGCGAAATCCACAAGCTGCACCACCTAAGAAACCCTGGAAGGATGATTGCCCTGTAAATGCCAACAAACGTTATGGTTTCAACGTGGTTTCCAAGTGGTGCAAGATTTGTCCATCCACAGTATGGCTGTGGCTCAGAACAAAAGAGCTAGGGCGAACCGCAGGCGTTAGTCTTTGGTTCCATTTGCCAAGGTGCCATTTTGGTAACACTTTTTTGAGCCACAGCCATAGGTTTTTGTGTTGTCATGTTCCCAAAACGGCACCAAGAACGAATGGATTGGTTTGTGCAAGATCTAGGTTTTGTTTTTGTGTTTCTTGTTTGTTTTGCCAACTTGCAATGTTCGGAAACAAGCGGTGGAATGAATCGGCTTGTGCAAAATCATATTTTTCACATTTTCAGTTTGTAATTTTCCCAAGGGAAAACAGGAGAATGGATTGCTTGATGCAACAATTCTACACACCGATTTGGCACCCAGGACTTTGTGGGTGAGCGAGTTCTGTGTGACGCCCTATCGCCCTGGCAGCGCCGATTGCGCTACCAAGTTCCCAGTGTTTTCGGCCGGGGAGTCATTGGTCATGATCTTGGTGGCTTGGTTCCCAGCCATACGCTTCCTTAGACTTTTCGACTTGTTGTTGCAAATCCATGCAACCCAAAAACGTTGCTGGCATTTTTTGCTGTTAAACATAGATATAATATAAACAAACGCATTGGGTTTTCACAAGGTAAATCAAAGAAACCACGCTTTAAGCCAGGAGTCATCGAACCAAGGTGGACATCTGTCTCTACGCCTTCGTGGCTTGGTGGCTGGAGCAGGCCGGGAATTCGGCTTTTGCCGGGCCAAACAAATGAGGTGTGGCTTGAACTGTGGACCCAACCAAAGGCTCTCTTGCAAAAGGGCGGGGGTTCCTCCCAAAACTATTTTTTTATTTGGTGTGTGCATTGTGTGTGTGTGTGTGTATTTTTGGGTGACGTCTTGCACTAAGGAAAGCCTCAGTTTCTTTTTTGCAACTTGGGTTCAAACCTCAACGGGCTCCAAGCCTCACACCCGCGGGTCTCGGGAATCACTGTGTCCGGGGCGCATAGTTGATTGCCTGGGTCTTTAAGGGAATGGTTGGAGGGCTCATCTCCATGTCGTACCGTCTGAGGTTTGTTTTGGACATCTTATTTGTGGATTCCCAGATTTTCAGGGTGCCAAATGAGTGCTCACAGAGTGCAAGAGGTGCGGCATTTCCCAGATTGTTGGCAGCAAGCAAGATACTGCCACTGCTTCTCCGCTCATTCGCCAAAAGTGCAGCATCTTTTTTCAGGAACCCATTCCCAACAAGACTCACCTGCAAAACGTGTATCACTTTTTGCCAGGGATTCGGGCAGTACCAACCCAGAGACAAGAAGCAAGAAGCACGTGGTTGTGGGAACTTATATTTTTAGGGCCGCTTCCTGTGATGCCTGGAGGAATCCCCTCCAAGGTAATGGAGTCATGGAGGCGGGGATCCCATTGTTCACATACGACAGTGTTTGTTTCCGGGCTTCTGCATCTGGTCAAACACAACATTAACTCCGGCAAACCAGCCAAGCGTGGGTCAAAATTAAATCACCGGAAATTGGACGGCAGGTTTTAGGTCCATTTACCAGGGCAAGCCATTCTGTGGTTGCCCTGTTTTTGGACAAAATCCTGCACCACTTTGAAACCATGGTTGAAACCATTGTTTGTTGGTATTTACTTAAGATAATCGATTCATTCCAGGGTTTCTTGGGTGATGCAAGATGTCGTCCAGCCATAGCATGATTCTAGAGATGCCTCAAATGGCTGTGGGTCAAAACCAATGGTACCATGTTGGGGCAGGTGCGCCACCCATGTTAGAACCTATTTGAGTGGGGGTTGGGTCCCGTTCACAGGGGCTAACCGATTTGGATCTTGACCCATGGCCGTATTGGTCAACATGAAAGCACCAGAAAACCGCAGATTTCTTTCTTGTCCTTTCCATTGACCAGGGCAAGCCTTGGGGTTACCCTATTTTGCAACCAAATCAGGTGTTCCGAAGCCCTGAGGTCTGGCAGGGAGACTTTGGTCGGGCCAAACCTTGGCTCTTCTGCCTGCAGCCCGCCTACATGTGCCGCGGATGTTGGTTTGACGGTCATTTAATCACCTGGGGTCAACGAACGAACAAGGAATGAATCCGGGTCTCTGAGCACTGAGTGCGCGACCTCTAGGGAGTTTAGGTGGCCAAATGAAAAAGCACAGCAACAACTTGTGTTTGGGGGGCAACGGTGAATTGGCGGTTTGGACCGGTGGATTGGTGGTTTGGTGGTGAGGGATGTCCCTTTGGAGACTGCTTTCGCCTGGGGTCAACGGTGAATTGGTGGGGTGGAGCCCAATCCGTTTGGTCCTTTTAGGGATGGATTTTCACTTACCCTCTACAAGAGCCAGGGATTCAAATCCATCTCCAAACCAACAATCTAAATCACCGAGTCCGGTTTTTGCTCAAAAGTTCCAGCCCAAAGTTCCAGTCCAGTCCAGTCCAAAATTCCAGTCCAAAATTTCAGTCCTGTTTTTCCTTTTCCAGTCCAGAAGTCCAAACCAAAGCTCAGGTTGGAAGAGGTTCCAAGAGACGGTTCCCAGAGGGTTCAGACACGTGAGGTGCCCTCGCAGAAGCCGCGAGAGGAGGAGCTTCACTAGCCTGGCACAGCAGGACCACCTGAGCCTTGGTGAAGCGATTGGCACCAGCCGCGCATTCCACCATGGGTGGCTCCCAGCCATCTCCTCAGCTTTTTAGCTTTTTTTTTTTTTTTTTTTTTAAATAACACTTTTCAGCTCTTTAGCTCTTTAGCTTTTTAGCTTTTTAGTGTTTTTTGCTTTTTTGTTATTTTTTTTGTTTTTGTTTTCTTTAAAAAATCAAACAAATAAAACAATAGCCCACTACAAGTTGCACTTTTAGCGGGGGATCGGAGGACGGCCCATTCCATCGAACTCGGCTCCGTATGCCTATAGAGAGCTTGCCGATTCGGGGGTAGAGCTCGGTATAACGAGCGAAAGCCATGGGATAACGAGCTTTTACGTGGGGATCCCTGAAGTCAGCTTCTGGAATTCTGACGCGGGTCCGTATGGAATCCAGGTCTCGGTCCGGAGGAAGGTCCCGGGATTAGTCTGTTCTGATGGTTTTTGCAAGGGTCCTTGGGCTTCCCTTCAAAATTTCAAGATAGACGAGCTTACGCAGCGGTCGTGTTGGGTCCGTGGGTTTCCAGGGATCCTTACGTTTTGTGTTTGGGTTTACCTTTCCAGCGAGAAACGCAGCGGTAAGGAACCACCTCGCTGAGAACGACGTGGCCATGAGCATTCGCAACCTGCGGAAGGTCTTCAAGGGAAAGGCCGGCGCGGAGGTAAAACAACAACAATCTGAAAACCAACCAAGTGCTGGTCATGTTCAACTCACTTCCCGAGTTCCGTTTCGCACTTGCGTCCACCTTTTTTGGACCACCATTTTATGTAAGGCAAGCCAAAGTTGGCTGCTACTGGGTTCGGGTTGGATCTTTAGACTTTAGACTTTAACTTTTTGTGAAATAAAGGTGTTTTCTACTAACCCCCCCAAACAAATATATATATATATATATATTAGAAAAACAAAAAACAACTTTTGCAGGGGGGTCAACAACCAAGCAGAGTTGTTGTTTCTTTTAAGCCGATCCACTCAGGTTTGGGTTTAAGTAGGGGGCAACGCAATGCACGCGGCATGCGAACGTTTCAGGTGGCGGTGGATGGCATGGACCTGGAGGTGCGAAGGGGGGAGATCTTCGCTCTCCTGGGGCACAACGGCGCGGGCAAGACCACCTGCATGCCACTGGATCCAAAATCGGTGCGGCCTCGCTTTTCCATTTTTTTGATTTTTGAGGGGTATATCCGCTCTTTTTGGTGGTTGCAACGGAAAGATTCAACCGGAAAACCACCATGATACATATAAATATATATATATTATTTTATGGGGGGACCCTAAAAAAAAATCCACAAAAAGACCAGCCCGGCGCCATTGTGTTGTTCCTTCCCATCTTTTTTGTTTTTCCTGATGTACGTTGGAAAAAGGTTTTTTTTGGGTTGGGCCGGTGTCCAGTCTTTTCATCCATCGTGCTTTGCAAACACATGAGGGTTCCGTGAGTGTTTACCAGTTTTATGGAAAGATCTGTGGCCCTACTTGTCTCTGTGAAGCACGCCCCAGCTGCGGGAACATGATGTTCAACTTGAACAAAACGGGATATCAAGGGAACTCTGCAATGCTGTTTTGGCAACCTTGTTTGGCCTTGCTTTCAGCTGTGCAGCTGTGGCTTTGTCCATGATATGCTCCTTTGACTTTGGGGGCCAGGCCACTTTGGATTTCAACCACCTACGAGTTCTCAATTCACCAAGCCAAAAACAACTTTGTCTGTGCCAACTACCCTTCCATGGTGGTTGTTGGTAAACATTTTGCATTTTTGCTTATTGTGGTTTAGGGAAATTCCCACTTAACTGCTAAGAAAAGCATAATCTTTGCTCCCCTTCCAACGTCAACCAAGTACTTCTCTTAACATACGGACGGGCGGGCTGGGTTTTGTTTGGTTTTTGTCCGACACGGAACTGGAGACCTGGAGGCCAAGAGGCTTCTTGGCAATGGGCTTTGGCAATGGGCTTTGGCAAAGGGCAACCAAAAGCCACCAGACAAACCTACCTCTTTGATAAACGCATAAATACCGTCGGTGGACAAATCCTTTCTTGAAAGTGTCTTTCGTTTTTTCCTGAGAACCTTGACAAATGAGGTGTGTTTTTTGGGGGTTTTGCCTGAACATCAACCAGTCTAGGGGTACCTTCCCAATTCTTTCCAGGGATCCTTTTTTCTACAAAACCTCCCGAAACCCAGGGAAAACGGCCGGCTTTTGGAAAGAACGCGCTTGAAAATCATGGACAAGGAATCAACCCTTAGAACCAGACGCTTTTGGGTGCTTTACACACACAACTGCCACACCAAGCCCCAGGAATTGCGTGGTGGGCCTAGTGCCCATGACGAGCGGAGATGCCACCGTCAACGGCTTCGACGTGCGCACGGACCTGGACGCGGTGCGGAGGAACATCAGCGTGTGCCCGCAGGACGGTTGGGGGAATTCTCAGAGACATAGGTGTCCTTTTTTGGTTGGTTTGCTACAACAAATAGAGAGAGGGCCCTGGTTTAGATGGGGTTTATTCCATTTACCAGGGCCATCGATTTTTTCAAAAGGCCTATGCTCAGAGAAGTTACCCTTGGGCTAAAGCTGATTGAAGAGCACCATTCTGAACCACATTCCGGCTGCCACAGGAGGTTACCCTTTGCATGTTTGAGGAAGAAGCACCCATGCCCCTTAGGGACGTGGCTGATGCCCACCCGCCCACCTCCTTGAACAAATTTTGAAGACATGTTGCGAATGCGTTCCTTTCGTTGGAAGCCTACGCTCGAGAAGACGACTTGGGTGACCCTTTCGTCCACTCCGCCTCCAGGTGGCGGATCTCGGGCGTCGAGAAGTCTCATTGTTCACATGAACCAACCGCCCCCCAACCGCCCCCCAACCGCCCCCCAACCCCACCCCCCCATGAACTCGGTGCTCTGCCAGCACCGCCGCCATGCTTTCTGGGTTGTCGACAATGGAAGTTGGCGGCGGAACAACTCCTGCCAGCACGAATCCTCAGCTCACTCCGCTGGGATGGACAGTTTTGGGGCAGCAAAAACCTCGGGTTGTACAACCCGCGCGCCGAGAACAACAAAAACACACACGTGTTGCCCAGCCGCCGCCGGCATGTTGCCTTGTGAGGACAATCCATTGTACAACGTCTTTACGGTCCGCCAGCATCTGATGTTCTTCGCCAGCTTGCGCGGGGTCAGCGAGCAGCTTCAAGCCGCCAAAGTCATGGAGGTCTTGACCGCGCTGGGCGCCAAAGCTGAGATTCGTGTTCGGATGAGGGCATTGGGCTACCCATACTTAAAAGGGGGCCTGAATTACTGGGTACGAAAAAAGAAAAAGAAGGTTCCTGCTTGTGCCAAAAGATAGTTCTGTGTATAGCATCCTAGAACCTCTACTGCCGTTCGGTTGGATCTTTAGACTTTGATTTTTGGATACCAATCATATTTCCGTTTAACCTCCCAAAAAGACAAACTTTTTGCTGCTGGATCTACAGGACCCAGGGAACCAATTTTTCAGAACCCAAATTCATGTCACCCCACTCAGCTGCTCAGGTAGCAAGTGCTGGTCTATTAGCGGCTTTTCACGACTCCGTGCCACCCAGGGCTTCATTTTTGCAGTTTTACCGCAGGTCAGGGACAGGCTGCTAAACACCAATGTCTGGTTGCACATACCCTCAAGACTGGCCTTGCAATTTGGCATGTTCTCAAGCTGGATGTGTGGGACCATCCAGGTATGTACCCTAAATTACCATCCTTATAGATGGTTGCAAGCCGGCGCAGGCTGATTCCCGGCATGCAGAGGCAAGACCTTAGACATTCCCATTTAACTGTCCAAGACACACACGCACACACAAAAAAACACACAGACACACACACACACACACACACACACACACACACACACACACACACACACACACACACACACACACACACACACACACACACACACACACACACACACACACACACACACACACACACACACACACACACACACACACACACACACACACACACACACACACACACACACACACACACACACACACACACACACACACACACACACACACACACACACACACACACACACACACACACACACACACACACACACACACACACACACACACACACACACACACACACACACACACACACACACACACACACACACACACACACACACACACACACACACACACACACACACACACACACACACACACACACACACACACACACACACACACACACACACACACACACACACACACACACACACACACACACACACACACACACACACACACACACACACACACACACACACACACACACACACACACACACACACACACACACACACACACACACACACACACACACACACACACACACACACACACACACACACACACACACACACACACACACACACACACACACACACACACACACACACACACACACACACACACACACACACACACACACACACACACACACACACACACACACACACACACACACACACACACACACACACACACACACACACACACACACACACACACACACACACACACACACACACAAAACCACACCAAGAAAGACATGAGCACCTAGACATTCCCATTCAGCTGTCCAAAACACCAAAGAATCAAAAAACAAAAACAACACCAAGAAACACAACAAAAAACAACACCCCAAACTTTCTTTGAAAACCATCTCCACGGTCCAACAAGCGTAAGCTGAGGTATCCCGGAGAAGGTGGATGACCTGTGCACCTCGCTCTCCGGCGGGCAGAAGCGACGGCTCTGGGTGGCCACGGCTCTACTGGGGGAGACCCCGGTGGTGTTCCTGGACGAGCCGACCAGCGGCATCTTGACTGCACTTCTATGGAGAGAGGATCACGGAACTCCAAAATGAGTAGTTCTCATTTGGGTTTCCTTCCGTCCCAAAGCGGGTACCATGCCTGTTGTTTGTTTGACAGCTATTGGGTATCTTTAGACTTTAGAAATCTAGTTGAAATCAAGTTGGGTTTTCCACTGATCTCCCAACAAGTGCAAAACTGTGTGCAGGGGGGTCAACAGCAACCAAGGCATGGACCCCTCCTCCCGGCGGCAGTTGTGGGAGCTGCTCCTGCGGATGAGAACTTCAGGCGGAATCGCTGCCGAATCGCGCGATCGCGCAAGCGGTGCGACGGGAAGAATCTCCGACCTCGATGGGTGAAGTACCAGCTCTTTGATGGGTATTGATTTGTTCGTCACACTGGCGCGGCTACTTGCGCGGGTTTCGCGGCCCCTATCCACGCGTTGCATCCAACAGCAGACAACTCTGGTTGGAACCAAGAGCTGGTAGGTCAAAGTTCCCTAGAATCCTTGGAAGATGAGCTATTAACAAACCCGCGCTCCCATTCAACGCCGTGGATCCGTTGAGTTTTGCAAGCTGCAGTCAAAGACTCGCGTGTGGTCTTGTTTTTTTCTATTTTGGAGGTGCGACTGTTGCAACCCTAGATGGTGCAGATAGATAACCTGGAGTACCTCCAAAGTTGCGGACCCACAATGTATGACTAGCCAGCAGTTTTTTGGCGCCCTTCAATGAAGGGCGCTTGACCGTGTTTTTGAAGCGAGGGCACTTGAGGCCGTGTCTGTGCCCTAAGTGACCCTTTGATTCGTTTGCCAAGCCCTTTTTGGTGTGATAGAAGTTGGGATCCTGTTGAAATCGAACAGCTACCCGTGTCGAAATAACAACTGCCACATTTGATTTGGGCCGACCCGGAATGGCCCGAACAATGGCGTTTTGAGTGACAAAGCGGGTGCAAATCGAGGTCACTTTCCCCTTGAAAAGGTCGCTTCCGCTAGTGTCGGTCCCCCTGGTGTGAGTGTCATTCGCGTGTCGCTGCGGCTCGATTTGCCCAGCGTCGGTCCCCCTCTGTGTGAGTGTCATTCGCATTCACGTGTCGCTGTGGCTTGATTTGCCCGTACTGGGGAGGGATCTGCTGGGGAGGGCAACCTTGAGGGTTTAATTGCCTCTTTGATTTAGGAACCTTCTTTTCATCATAGCACCCAGAAAATGAATCGAGGGCACTGAAAAGAAGCTGGAGAGTATGGCATGGGGTTTCTCAAAGGGGCCCGTTTCCTTTATTGTCCTTTCAAGCCATCGAATTGGGTTTCGCCAGAAAACAGGAAGACAACATGTACCCGTGCGTCTACGAAGTTCATTTGGCTTTTCAAACATGGTTGGTTGCATAGATCCAACCCATGTAAACGATGTCCGCCAGCGGGCGGTGGATGGACAAAACACCCAGCACCCACCTTGAAACCATGGTTGAAACCATAACGTTTGTGGGCAGTTCCATGGGAATCGACTTCTTCCCTTGCGTTTCTCTGGCGCTGCGGTGTCTGGATGTCGCAGTTGCGCTTGGTCTAGTTTCGCCAAAGCGTCAAGGTGGGTTGGTGAGACACGGTGAGGCCGGTCCATCATCTTCACCACGCACTACCTGGAGGAGGCGGACGTGTTGGCGGACCGAAAGGCGGTCTTGGCGCGGGGAAAGGTGCAGGCCGGGCCTCAAAATGTGAAGGGCGAATCAGATCGTCGAACCCCTGTGAAAGCCAACAAGGACAACCAAAAGGAGAACGGGAGCTAAAGTCAATCTCAAAGTTTGTGCGGGAAAATTGGACCTTTTTCTCCCCAGCGTTTTTTCTCTTCAATAAACTACTTAGAGGCTTCAGCCATGGTCATGGGTTGAATATTTGGCGCAGGCCTGTGGCACCTCCCGGGACTTAAAGCTGCAGTTCGGCCTGGGCTACAACCTCCAGGCGCGCAGCTTGCGACGCTCCCGCCAGGGCCGCGCCGGCCCGAGGGGGCTGAATTCGGGCTGGAGGTTCACCGAAGTTTTGGGCAGATTTGGCGGGTTCCTTTCCTATTGGTTTGTTCCAGTGCGTGGCTGAACATGTGATTGCTGGTTTGGTTTGGTAGGTAGGCAGGCAGGCAGGTATATGGCTGTGGGTCAAAACCAATGGTACCATTTTGGGGTAATTAGGTGCACCGCCCGTTTTGGAACCTACTTTAGTGGGGAGTGGGTAGGTCGGCAGGCATAGATGTCCTTTTGGTTGTTTTGGTAGAACAATAGATGGCGATTCCTGGTTTACCTGGTGGTTTAATCATCTGCCAGGGAAATCCATCTATTTCCTCTAAAAGGACGCCTATGTAGGCAGGGAGATCGGCACGGGTAGCTACGCAGCCTGCAGGTGCAGTTCACAGCTGCCCCCGGGACCAGTGACCTGCAGGCCGGGTCTTCCGAAGCTTTGGGAAATTTAATTAGCTGTTCGCTTTGGTCAGTGAAACCACCAGGAGTTTTTTGCGCAAATGTCTCGGGTACTCCCGCGTTTTTTGAAGACGTGGGAAGAACAAACATGGATTCCCTTTGGGCTCGCTTTTGACCAGTCTGCAAGCCGTTTAGGCCTCTCACATAGTTGCCTCGTCAGGGCGGAGGTTGCATGCCTTGCATCATTAGCGTCGGTGCGGAGAGTATGGTTTGCCCAGCTTCGCCTGATATCAGTGAGGGATTGGTGGCGGTTTTGGCCTGCCTTTGTTTTGAGCCTTTTTGGGCTTTGCCTCAAGGCAAATGGGGCTTTGGATGTGCACGCGCATTTTCCTTTGATTTGCGCCTCGGGCTCGCGCTTTGAAAGGTGCCCCTTTTAAGGCCGGGTGAACGGGAAAACATCCCCAGCTTTGGACTCTGGTGCTGTTCATTGGCCTGGCAATGGGCCAAGGTGCCTTGGTGCGCTCTTATAGGTTGGAACATGCATACTTCCCTTTCCCTTGCTTCCATAGTCCAGCACATTTCTCAGAAGATCCTAATGGCGAAATGGCCCATGGAACCTTCATGGGTCTCAGACATGCCAGGGACATTGTCAACATGGTTGCTTCCTCTTTGTCTTCACGTAGTCAGTGCCGTGAGCTCGCCTGCTCCGCTGCAGCCCAACAGGGTCTCCCAAAAGGAGTTTCCTCTAAACATAATGCTTTGCTGGGTGCCGTGCTGAACTAACCTGCAGGAGAGCAATACATGCTTGTGTTGCTGGTTGCTTCTTCTCCAGGCGATTCAACAGCATAGTAATATATGGCTATTTGGGTAACGGATCTTTGGACTTTACCTTTTTGGTTGAAACAGCTCGGATTTCCAGAATTGCTTCTTGGTCGGGGCTGTGGCTCAGGGCTTGCTCAGCCTCATCCGCAAGCACGTGCCGAGCGCTGCGCAGCGGGTGGCGGCGGAGTCGAGCCCATCCCTGTCAGCGGTGGAGGATTCCATCGTTGCGGTCACCTTGCCATACCAAGAGGCACCGAGCTTCGGGATACATCGGACATTTCCAGACGTGGCATGGTTGTTGGGAAACATGTTTTACATTTTGCTTATTGTGGTTTGGTGGTCCCAGTTGCCTTCCATCCGCCAAATATGAAGCACGCCATGCAACTCGGAATCGAGCTAAAATGGGTAAATAATTGTGGATTACGGGAGCCCCTCATCTTGGTTGACGTGGAAGGGGAGCAAAGATTTCTTTTTGGTGGTTAAGTGGGGATTTCAATCCCTACCCACATGCTGCGGGCCTGCGGCGAAAGCACTCTAATCACTTGGCCACAATCATTCACAAGGTTTCAATGCCTGTTTGCATATCTTCGTATAAGTTTGGCCAGCCGGCCCAGCCGGCTTTCCTCGGAGCCTTCTCATGAAGTTCATCATACGGGTCCGAATGGGGCCTGGACAACAAGAAAGGGATTTGCAGACAGATGTTGATATACCCTTTGCTCTTAAAGCAAAAGTTGAAGGGAAGTTCGGAGATGTTTATATACCCTTTATACCGGGGGGGCGGGGGCGGGGGGGGAGAAGAATGGTTCAGCGCATCACTGGCGCAAGGTTTCCAAGTTCGGGCCCATGCTGATCGAGCTGGACGGCTGCAAGCAGGCACAGAAGTGGGCCGTAGCCGGGCCGTAGGCAGGGGCAGAGACGCAGACACAGACACGCAAACAGACAGCACACAGCCACAGAAGCACTTCAAACACCAGCAAATACCCAGACACAGGCACAAAGGCGAGCACAACCACAAAGACAACCACGACTGCAAGCACATCACTTGAAATGCGGTAGATTGATTTGGTGTGAGATGTGCCTTTTGCCACCCCCAGAAGTTCAAGGGCAACGGATGCCACCTTTTTGAGCTGTTTTGGGGGCCGTTTTGCTCCGTTTGAAATTCGTCAGCTGCCAGGCATTTGCCAAAGCCCCCGTAAAGCACAAAATCTAGGTCCTCCAGTAGTGCCCTTTTACCCCTTTTTAGGGCACCCTTATTCTAACCTGTCTACTGGCGGACCTAGAAATGGAAAACCCACGTTCGCCCTGCCGCGCCGCTTCTCAAAAGATTGCCTCTTGGCGCGGGCCGACCGGCAAAGCCAAGCCTCGGCCGTGGGCCAAGATGCGCGGCTTGAGAAAAGGCTTGAAGGCTTGTGATTTCAAACTGGACTCCCTAAAAGATACATCTTGCAATCATTTGAAACATGTGTTTTTTTCAACACCCAAATGAAGGGAAACCACCGTTTTACAAGTTGCAATGTTCAGGTGTATAATGCATCCGGATCCCTGTCAAAGTTGCTGGAGCAAGTGACAAAGACGCGGCTCCGAACCAGGCCCTGGTTTTGAGCAAACGCGCTCCGATTCAAAGAGTCCACAAGTGGGGAGTCGTGGAACATGTTGCATCTCTTGGGCATTTTGCATCTCTTGCCGGGCGGCTTCTTTTTTTTTTCCGGGAAAGGGGACTCGCATCCTGGAACGTGCTTGTTTGGATCCATTTTGGGGGATCCAATTTTTTCGACCGGCTGCCTACTCCATGAGTTTGCCCCGCCCGAGGAACGGCAGACATGGACAAGACTAAGAACGCCATGAGCAAGAGCCTCAGTGCAGTTGTCCTCAAGCGATATTTGTGTTTTTGTGCATTTCATTGAGAAACCAGTCTTGCAGGGGGACAACCACACAAACAGTTACAACTGCGCTTTGCGACTGCCTGGTGAAGCATGTTTTTTCAGGGTAAACCCGCACACGTTGGGCATCGTTGCTTGCTTGGTACCAGTTTTCGGGGAAACCAAAGGGAAGAAGCAACTGCGGAACAGGGAAACGCAAGGGAAACAAACTTGCTGGTTCTGGAACGACCCCGAACGAAACCATCTCCATCTCATGTGGTTTCCTTCATTCGGGGACACCTGACTCTGGGTTCATTCCCAATTTGCACACCATCCCACTGGTGGTTTCCTTGCCCAGAGGCTCCCGATTGAATTCGGGGCTTGAAAGGAGACCCCCAACCACCTCCAGGGTGTCTAATGGAGGGGCCAGGAGTCTCTGGGTGGGGAAGTTTTTGGGGTTTGCGTTCCTTCCCAGGGTTCCACTTTCGGACTACCCCAAGATAGACCTAAACCCAGGTCTCCTTTTGGGGGGGAATGAACCACTTGGTTGAAGTCTACCCTAGGGTAGTCAAGAAGTAGAACCCTGTTCATTCCCAACTCCCACACCATTTGACAGCTGGTTTCCTTGGGGAACTTCTGGGTGTGCGTTCCTTCCCACGTCGACCCCACCGTCCTTCCCGACGTTTCAACGCCCCGGGGCTCGGAACCAACGGCCAGCGACGCGGCCGGCGACGCGGCCGGCGACGCGGCCAGGCCCGGAGGAGCAGCTGGAAGACCTGCAGCGGCGCTTCACGCTGCTGGAGGGGGAGCGTAAGGCGGGAGGTTTTTGGTTTTTTTTTTGTGTGTGTTTTCCGGTTTGGAGCCCTCCTGGGGTCCTGGGGAAGGGAGGGGCGGGGGGGTTCTTGGTTTGGAGCCTCTTTTTTTTGGTTTTCTTCTTCTTGATTGTTTTTTTTAGTCTCTTTTTTTTTGTTTTTTTTTTGGGGGAGTTCTTTTGGTTAAGAAATGATGCGAAGGCGCCGGAAGGCCACAAGGCCATTCATACTTCGCCATAAGCTGTGGGTGGTTGCGAAATCCAGAAAAAACCGCAGCACCGAAGTCAGAAGCCATGGTTGCAACGAGAGCGTTTGCTCTGGTATTCACAGAAAAGGGGCTTCTAAAACCATGAGCAATTTTGGAACAGCTAGGGGCGAGGTGCTGGCTTGCGGCGGCAAGGGGCCCGGTGGGTTTTGGTTGGTTGCTGTCACCCAGTTGCTGGAAGACAGTGAGAGCGGATGCTGCCTGACCTTCGCTGCAAGAAGGCTCTTCCCTTGGACGGTATCTTTGCTTAGTTTCCCTTTTTGTTTCATGGTTTGTTACGTGTTGCCTTGTTCAAAAGGCTGCTAGGGGCCCCGGGTTGACCGGTGAGATTGTGTACAATTGTGTTTTTTGCTTGCTTGCTTTCTTGCTTCCTTGCTTCCTCGCTTGCTTGCTTTCTTGCTTCCTTGCTTTCTTGCTTCCTTGCTTCCTCGCTTCCTTGCTTTTTTGCTTCCTTGCTTCCTTGCTTCCTTGCTTCCTTGCTTCCTTGCTTCCTTGCTTCCTTGCTTCCTTGCTTCTCGCTCCCTTGCTTCCTTGCTTCCTTGCTTCCTTGCATCTTCGCTTCCTTGCTTCCTTGCTCCTTGCTTCCTTGCTTCCTTGCTTCCTTGCTTCCTTGCTTCCTTGTTGCTTGGTTGACTGGCTGACTGGTTGGTAGATTGGTTTGTTGGTTAGGTAGGTAGGTAGGTTGGTCGGTCGGTCGGTTGGTTGGTTGCTTGCTTGCTTTTTTGGTGTGTTCGCTTGCTTGGATTTTGCTTGCTTGTTTGCTGGCTGGCTTGCTCGCTTGTTTGTTTGCTTGCTTGCTTGTTTGTTTGTTTGTGTGTGTGTGTGTGTGTGTGTGTGTTTGTTTCTTTGTTTGTTTGCCTGTTTGCCTGTCTGTCGGTTTCTCTGTCACTGTCTGTGTGTCTGTGTCTCTGTGTGCGATAGTCGCCAGGCCACGTATGAGACCGCCAAGCTGAACATCCAGCAGAACAAGGCCGGCCGCTTTTGGCTGTCCACCCTTTTCCCGGGACCCCAAAGAATGCCAAAAGGGGACGGATGATCGCCAGACCCCTGCAGCCACTGGTTTGCCCTGAAGCCAAAACACTGGATTTTCGCGCGATCCCTCGCCAGGAGATCATTGCGCAGATGAAGGAGGAGAACAAGACCTTGAGGCGCGTCATCCCCTTTCCAGGGGACACTTCCCCATTCCTTCCATGGATCCTTCTTTCCAGAAAACCATCAGAACCCCAGGGGAAACAGCTGGTTTTGGAAAAGAACGATGGTTCAAAAGAATGGGGAATCAACCTAGACCCTTGCCCTTTGATCACCCCCACACGCCAGCGTTGCCAGGAATCAGATTGCCGTGCTGCGGGATGAGAAGCCCCTCTCTTTGGAGAAGACCATGGAGGAGACCGTCACAGTGGAGCCCCGGCTGCGAAGGAGATAAATGTGGCGACCGTGGAAGGGTCAAAACTTGGAAAAGGCCCCAGGACTAAGGATCTTGATTGCTTGGGCCGGAGGTAGCTAGCCTGCTGAAGGGGAAAAATAAGGGGGAGATGCTGATATTTGGCAATCATGCCAGTTTGCAACTGGACTCTTTTCAGCTCTTTGGACGGCAAGACATGGCGCAAGCACATGCACACCACCACCACCACCTCACCTATTTCATATTCTGACACCAGAGGTCCAGCCCCAGAGGTGAACACATGGCAGATCTTTTCCCCCACAGCCGAGCCAAGGTTCAGAACCTGCAGCGCAAGCCTGGGCCTCTGAGCCAAGGGACGGAGGTCGAAAAGTTTCGCTCCGGTCGCAAGGGGCCGCGAAGGGACAATTGACACTTGCAGGGGGTGCTCTCCTTTTGTTCTTTTTCATTTTTTTTGTTTTTTCATCGTTTGTTTCTTTCTGGCGAGAAGGTCTTGCTGGAAACGGTTCGATGGGGAGATAGACTGACCGTGCCCCATCAAACGAAATCTTAAAAGGTGAGGCTCACGATAAAGAGGGAGTGCAGGGGTCCGGAATTCCTGGGGTCCGTAGTGACTGGATGCAAAGCCGTTTCCGTTAGATGAGCTCTAAGGTGTGACCTCATCAAGAACGACAACCAGAAGAAGAGGGAATACTTGGACCAGCCGTGCTCTGAGCGAGGTCAAGGTGGAGGGACCGAAGTGAATTGCTTTTGCGGATCTTTCGAAGAGACCTGGCGTTCGCGTTTGGGCCCTGGGTCTCAAAGAAAGGCCAATGGAAGTCAATTCATGTCCTTAGTGGTCGAGTTCCAGGAACTTGGACGCTTTGGCTCAGCCGTGGCCCCATTGGTTGTGCGCATGGCTCAAGCGAAGCCCCGCCAGCGATGGCGGCCAAATGCCCGTTCTCGGGCGATGCGGAGGATGCCTCTCTTTTTGATGACCTCTCGGAGGACGGCCCTGAGTTTCCGCTGCCTGAAGGCATAAAGAAGGACAGGGTTGAGCATAAAAGTGCTTTGTTTGGGTGCAAACAGATTTGGGGAGGACCCCCTTGTCATGTACACAGTGTGTTTGCTTTGGGCTTTGCCACTTTGTAGGTGTTCATCCTCCATCTATGTTTGATCCATCCCTTTCAGCAGTTTCCTTTTTGTTGGGCGGGGGCGCGGGGCAGCCTTCTGAAAGAAAAATCTGAAAGAGAATGGGGAAGTTGCCTCCTCCAGACAGGTCCTAGACATGTTTTGTTGAACACCTAGGGAGGAAACTAAAGGCCCACACACAGACACAAGCACAACACACGCACAAACACAAACACACAAACAGAAACACAAACACGCAAACAAACAAACAAACAAACAATCAATCAAGCAAACAATCAATCAAACAAACAAACAAGCAAACAAACAAACAAACAAGCAAACAAGCAAACAAACAAACAAACAAACAAACAAGCAAAACACAACAACACAAAGACACAAAGACACAAAGACACAAAAACACAAACACACAACACAAAGTATAAACCACAAAGACACAAAGACACAAAGACACAAAGACACAAAGACACAAAGACACAACACAACAAAAACAAACACACACACACACAACACACAAAAACACAAAAACACAAAAACACACCACACAAACACAAACAACACAACCACAACATGGAAACAACACACACACGTTTCTTTCTTTCAAGGAAGTAACACAACCACACAAACACATGCACACACACACAAACCCAAAGAACCTTCATTAGAAGGGTTACTCAGACGGGTTGTGAGAAGATTTTAGGCGGGGCTGAAGATTTGCAGATTTGCCCTGACTCATCTAGCTCACTTGGGTGTCCGAACCCTGGCAGCTTTCCCTGCGGCTTTTTGGATGTCCAGTGCAATGAGTAAGCAGCAGGTTATAACTTTGGTGATACGGGCTGATCCAAGTTGTCCCCGTTTGACCTGGGTACAACATAGCCCTGGGAACGTCCAAGACGTGTCCCTGAGGAGATCCTTTTTGAGGCGGCCACCTCGGAGTGGAAGCAGCCGAAAGCCGGGGACCAGGTGACGGTGCACTTTGTGGCCTCTGTGGGGGGCCAGGAGATCCGGTCCACCCGGGAGGAGGGTGAGGTCTGCAGGGAGGGCTTTTGTCTGGGGGTTGGTCTGCAACAGGGATGGGAATACATGGTTGTTGTTGGGAATCATTTTGCATTTTTTGCTTATTGTGGTTTAGTGGTTGGAATCCCCACTTAACTGCTAAAATTTAAAAATATTTGATCCCCTTTTAACGTCAACCAAGAATATTGGGAATTTGTGATTTCTATCCAGGGGCAAGCCAGATTCAATTGGTTTGGTTACGGGAACATCTGCAGCAAAATCGCCCCAAAGCCCCCGAAATTAGCGGTTTTCCGGCAGAATGTCCTGTAACCCAACCCTTTCACAGCTGATGTTCTGGGGAACCGACATCCCTGAGGCGGTCACCTTGCTTCTGGGCCAGGGGGACGCTGTTTGCCCTGGGCTGCAGCTGGGCATCCCCACCATGCGCCGCGGCGAGCTTGCCAGGTTTTCGATGACCCCGGAGTATGGGAAGGGAACGCTCGAGCCCAAGGACCGGAAAACGACCGATTCGACTCGACCCGATGAACGTCGTTTGATGGAGGCCAAAAGGAGGAGCTTGCGACAGGACGTACTGAATCAATCGCCCAAGCCTGGACATCCCCAACTGGGTTTGAACCGTGGTTTAACGGTTTAACTGGCCATGGGTTATAGCCTATGCCTCCATTTTGGGGCGGATGAACACCCATGTACCACCTATTCGGATGTTCACCAGGGAAACAGGGTTTGACCCACAGCCAACTCACTCCCTGAGTTCCTGGACTTCGAACTTTTTAGAAGGCCACTTCGGAGTTTGGCCTTCGCAAAAGCCAACAGTTGCAATCGCAGGCCCCAAACTCCACCGAGACCTTTGTCTACGAGGTGGAGTTGGTGGCCTGGAAGGCCAAGGTGGGCGCACCTAAAAGGGGGGTTGGAAAGGCGGCGAGTTGTTTGTTCTTTTGGTTTCCTCTTTCGAACCCCACTAAAAAAGTGTAGCTTAACTGAAGAGGGAGCCACACCTGGGGCGTTATCCCGTTATCCATGGAACCCCTTTTCATGGTCGTTGTCGGGAAGCATTATTTTTTCTTATTGTGGTTTAGTGCGAAATGCCCACTCAACTGCTAAAATTTATTTGCTCCCCTTCCAACGTCAACCAAGTTTTGAGGGCCAGTTCAAGATCGGCTTCCTTTTCAACCCGCCCCGGGCTATACCATGAGGTGGATCGTTATCCTTGGTTTTTTTTATTTGTTTTTTTTTTTTTTTTGGGGGGGGGGGCGTACTCCAATTTGGGCCCACAGAAACCGCCCAAGATCGGCGGTTCTTTGGCCCCTCGCGCCTCGCTCTGCCAGGTGGACTTGTTCGAGGACCGGACGGTGCTGAAGACGGTGGAGCAGGAGGGCAGCGGCTGGAAGCTGCCGAAGTCCAAGGACGAGGTGGGCCTGGCGCTGCGCATCGCCCGAAACGGCCAGGTTTTGAAGGACGCGCCGGGGTTTGGGGGGGTTTGGGGGGGGGGGGGGTTATGGGGGGTTTTGGGGGGTTTTGGGGGGTTGGGGGTTTTTGGGGGTTTGCATCCTGGGCGTTGGGGTGGCAAACGGCCAAGTCTGGCAATGACTTTTTCAGCATTTGGGCCCTTGAGGTCCCCTTGTAGGAGAGCCCCCCTAAACAGGGCACCAATCCAGAAAAGGACACGAAAACACCAAGTTTTGTTTCTTTCTGGGCCGATGAGACGGCGGGTTTTTCCCCCGCCTTTCCCCGTTTTTGGTTGCTGGCTTGGGGGATCCGGTGGTGAGGAGTTGCACCACCTGGAGTACACCCTGGGCTCGGCGATGTTTTCGGGGGCCTCCGTAGTTATCGACCGGTGCCTGCGGACCATGAAGCGCGGGGAGGTGGCGGAGCTGCAGTGCAGGCGGGCGCTGGACCTGGGCGCAGGGCCGCAGAAGGAGCTGCAGATCCTCATCACCCTCAAGGCTCCTTCCGAATGGCAGAAAGATTGTCAGATATTCATTTCTTCCGCCTCGGGGTTGCTGGGCAGGGATTTCCCGGGAGTTATTTTTGTTTTGGGGGTAGTAGGTGCCCCACTACATTATTTGTTGCCTTTGAACATGGTAAAACAAGGTAAAACCACAGGTGTGTGAGCGCGTTCGTTGAGGTTTGCCTCGTAAAGGGACTGGGCGCGTTTCTCGAAGCAAATTTTGGTTCACCAGCGGCATTCGCCGAAGGCGGCGGATGTTGGTGAAAAGGCCTCGACCAGGGTCCGTTTTGCAACCGCCTCGGGGTTGGGCAGGGAAATTCCCTCCAGGTGCCCTGGCTTGTTTGTAGGTGCCCCACTAGTTACATCCTTTTGTCGAGGGGCTGCAACAGGGAAGCAAGCACCGCCCTTTTGTTTTTTCGTGCGCCGTGTTTTTGCGATGGGCTTTCCGGGCACCCAAAAAAAACCACCGCCACAAAAAACATCGGGGTGCCTCGTTGTCCTCAGCCAACTCAGCCCAGCGCTTGTGCGGGGGAAGGGTTCGAAGCCGTCGCAGAGGAGATCCACGAGACCCGGGACGTGTCCTTCGCCAAGGACAAGAGCCTCATGAAGAAGCAGGTGGTCGAAGGCCAGAGCATCGACACACCCAAGGACTTCGGACTTCCACAGGTCACCGGTTGTTGTTTTTTGTCTTTTTGTTGGGGGGGGGGGGGGCGGCGGCGGTGGTGTGTCACCATTTCTTGGAGGGCAGTTCTTCTAGTTTGAGTTATTTTGAAGGGAAGTACAGGGAAACCACAACCTAAAAAGCAAAAACAACCACACACCCAAATCGGAGGACTCCTCAAAGAAGTTCCTTTCAACTCTTCAGGACGGAAGCAACGTAAGCCTGATTCTCAGCCCAGCGAGCTGCTCTCAGAACGTGGCTTTCGAGCATCTTGGCTGAGATGGGGTTCCTATGGACCACTAGCCCTTGGACCACCCCAGAGCTGTTGGTGGGGCATCCTGTTGCTGGAGTACACTGTGCAAGTTCCAAGGCTGAAGAAGCTGTCAAAGAAGCTTGAGCGTAAGTTGTGTTCGATGAAAGCGGAGTGAATCATTGAAGTGGCCTTAGCTGCAAGCAGCAGCCAACCCAGTCAGGATTTCTTTCCTGCTCTTGGGGGTCCGAGTAAGAATACATTAAGGGGTCCGTTGACCAAATGTCCATTCGACCGGATCTAAGATGTTGCATATGGTGTCAGGATGCATGGCAGGGGTTATTTGTTCCGGGCCTGGTGTCCCCACTCAAATCTCATGGGAAGGCCGGTGCAACTCAGGAGCAAAGTGCTCAACTTCGTGTGCGGAGACGGAGAAGTGCCAGATGCTCTGGAGTTTGCAGTGGCTGAGATGAAGAAAGGGGAGAAGGCCTGTGGATGCTTCTGAGTCGAATCCGAAAGAAGCTGTTGACATATGAATCGCTCGCAGACGAGCAGCGTTGCTTCTAGTCGGTTCAGGTGCCCTTTTAAAACTCTGGCGCCTGTTGCCACTATGCTTCCCACCATGCTAAGGATAAAAGGAGTTCACCGCCAACCAGCGCCGATCAGAGGTTTTTGTTGGGTAGACCTTTTTGACCTTTTTGAGTGTTGTTCAAGGAACCGAAGCGGACACCGACTCCACCCAGAAGCTTAAGGCACCGTCGATACGTCAGGCGATCCTCACGGTGAAGCAGCCGACGGATCTGGCGGCTGACCTGGGCATCGACGCAGGGGAGGAGCTCGCTGTGAGTCTTATGCTGGAGGACAGTCCTCAGCATCCCCGCTATGCCGATGTGTTTTGCTTGGGTATGGGGGCCCCCATCTGGACCGGATTGGGTGAGCCGGTTTGCGCCAGATTTCCCATGGATTCCCTTTACCATGTACACTTCCCAATGGTTTTCAGGTGGTTGAATCCAACTTCCCATGGCTTCCCATGGCACAGAGGACTTCGAGCAGGTGCCATTGCTGGGCTCCTCCCCGGAAGACAACCTCCAGCCACTCGGCTCGCTCCCACGCCCACGTTTTTTTTTGTTTTTTTCTCACCTGGGGTAGACTTAGGATACATGTTACATTGGATGTATTGTTTTTTGGATGTTTTTGGATGTTTTGGATATTTTGCAGTGACTCAAAGTGAAGCAAGCAATAGACTATGCATTCTATAACTGGGCCTAACTCCGATCATGACACAGTTTTTGAGTCGTTCTCTCAGTCGCCCCATCAAACTTCAAAGGTTTTGGCACAGCCGCAATTGACGATATTGGCCTTGATTCTGCCGTTTGTCTCTCTCTCTCTCTCTCTCTCTTTCGCTCTCTCGCTCTCTCTTTCTCTCTCTTTCTCTACTTTCTCTCTTTTTCTCTCTCTTTCTCTCTCTCTCTCTCTGTCTCTCTCTCTCTCTCTTTCTCTCTTTTTCTCTCTCTTTTTCTCTCTCTCTCTCTCTCTCTCTGTTTCTCTCTGTCTCTGTCTCTCTCTCTCTCTCGTTCTTTTTCTCTTTCTTTTTTACTGCTTTCTTTCTTTCTTTCTTTCTTTCTTCCTTCCTTCCTTCCTTCCTTCCTTCCTTCCTTCCTTCCTTTGATTGTTTCTTGCTCTCTTTCTCTCTTTGTTTCTTGCTCTCTTTCTCTCTTTCTTCCTCTTTCTCTCTCTCTCTCTTTCTCCCCCCCCCCCCTTCAGTCAGCATTCTCTCTCTCTCTCTCTGCCTCTCTGCCTTGCCTCCGTCTCTCTTCCTCTTCTGCCCTCGGCTGGTGCGAGTGCGTAGCGGGGTGCGGATTGCCGTGCAACAGATGCTAATCAAAGTATGAGGGACAACATGCGCAAAATCGACAACACAATCAAGTGCTTATAATTGCGCACGGCCGTGCGCAGGCTCTTGTCTTGCTTGCATCGCGCCTGCCGTACGAGCTTGCTTGAAGCCGAGCATCGAATCTGGGTTGTGCTTCGTGAGGACTAAGAGCATGGAATCAAGCTTTATGGACCCAGCTAATTGGTGGTTGGCTCAAGCACGGCCGGGACGGTGTCAACATGTAGGGCCCAACCCGGTCACTGAATATCACTGGGCCATCCCCTTCATGATTGGTGGGCGTATTTCTTGCAGCCTCAAAGCCGAGCCAATTTCACTGGGCCATTCCCTTGGCGTAACGTTCCCAGGGACATGAAAGCCGAGCACCAAACATCTGCTTCCTGAGCCAGCCCTGAATAGCAAGGTGGTTGTTGGGAAACAGTTTGCCCTTTTTGCTTGTTGTGGTTTAGTGGTTGAAATCCCCACTTATCTGCTAAATTTAAGAATCGTTGCTCCCCTTCCAACGTCGACCAAGATAAAGCCTAGCGGTCAAGCCGCTCGTCCGCCGTGCCTTTTCTCAGGCGCTTGGCGCGGGCGAGGCAGCGGAAGGAGGTGGGCACCCGGCTCTTCAAGGCCCAGCGCTACGCGCTGGCGGTGCTGCGCTACAAGAGCGCGGCGGAGACCCGGCGCTCACCAAGACCTGGGGGGGGGGGCCAAAGGGGCTCGCCGGCCAGGGGCGCACCACCCAAAACCGGGGCCGGATCCGGCCGGGCGCCATTTTTTGAGAGAGGTTCTGACTTGGAGGGGAAGCTCACTCCCCAAGTTCTTGGACTTGATGCTTTTGGGGAAGACATGGGAAGACGATTGCAGTGGAAAATGGAAAGACTTTGTTTGGGCAATCCACTCGGGAAGGCCTGGATAATTGGAATGGCAGGTTGCGTTGAAACCAAACTTTAGTCGCGACCATGGGAAAAAACAATTAGGACTTGTTTTGGGCCCTTATATTTACCATGTTCAAAGTTTGCATTTGTTTTATTTTTGGCCTTGTGGAGTCGGGCTGTGCCCGTACCACGCGAGTCGTGTTTCGGGTTACGTCTTAAAGGGACGCCTTGCCGTCTTCTGTTGTCAGATCCTTTTGGCTTCCAGTTTGGGATGGTACCCCGCCTGCATGCCCTCCCGGAATACCACACAGTAAGCACCCGTCGTATTGACGACATCATGCACCAAGACGTTGACTGCACTTTGTTCTAGCCTAAAATATGTTTGTTGAACATGCGTGATTCTTTCTTTCAACATGAGTTGTTCTTGTTGTTTTTGTTGTGAACATGATGTGTGTGTGGTCGAATCTTGGCATGACACTTGTTTTTCAGGTTGCCCTTAGTTGGTGGTTTGGATTGATGGTGTGGGGACTTGAGCCCCAGCATCTTTACAAACCGCATGGGAGGTACCCTTAACGTAAACCCTAAAAAGATGAACAGCTTAAGGGAACCGGGTGGCTGGCAACCTTTGCCAGTTCCTGAATTCCCAAAAGTCTCGAACCGCCGGGCGCCTGACACCCTGGAAGCTTTTGGAGGGGGGGAACGGCAATGCTCCGGGCGTCGGATTCGCCGCCCCTTCAGAAGGTACGACTCGAAAATCGCCAAAACTCAGCGTTCCTCTTGGTGGTTTGGCTTGGTGGTTGTTTCCATTGAGCCTTCGAAAAGGTTCGTCACTAGGTATTTTTCTCCAGCTGAAAGCTCACCTTGTCTCAGTTCAGGCCCTCAGTTCAGGAACCAAAAAGCTCTGTTGGGATGATCTGACCTCAATTTGTCGACAATTCTTTGAAAAGCCTTCGGGGTCCTCCAGAAAATCCGCGGGTGAGTTCTGAAAGGACCAATGCCGCGACCCTCATTTTGAAATCAATGAAGGTGGGCCTTCACATGGTTTACGTTGGAAGGGGAGCAAAGATTTGTATTTGTTTGCACTTAAGTGGGGATTTCAAGCACTGAACCACAATAAGCAAACATGTAAAATGTTTCCCAGCAACAACCATGTTCAAATCAAGAAACTTCCTCGACATTGTGAACATGCTTCAATGGCGCCAGACAGTCGGAAGAGGGCCGAGCTAGACATACCTGTTTGAGCTTCTAGATGCTCCTTCGAATTCGCTCGTCTACATGGAGGGTGTTTGTTGTTGTTCATTTCTGGGGTGTCAGATGCTCCATTGATCCCAGTGACGCACCCTGGAGCCGCTATTGGCTTCTCTTGGGAAAGCCATGGGAAACCATTATTTGTTGGCATTTACAGGGCAATCATCCTTCCAGGGTCTCTGAGGTGGTGCAGGATTTCGTCCATCCAAAGTAGGATGGGGCGGTGCCCCCGTTTGGATCGATTTCGATCGGAGGATTTGCTGAGCTACGTGGAGCACTTCGAGCCTGAAGCCAAAAGCGGCTCGACTGAGACGAAAGCTGACGAAAGCTGACGAAAGCTGGCAGTCACTTCCCCAGAGGGTCCACCGATTTTGTAAAGAAGATGGCGCCCCCAAAAAACATGGCGTCCCTTGATATCCGTCCCGGAAGGGGAAAAACATGGTGCTCCCGTGGCCACGGGGGGTGTGGTTCACATTTTTCTCCATTCACAGTAGGATTGCAATGGTTTCCTTTGGCTGAATCAGTGCAGAATAAACTTGCTGGTGCTCAGTAGGGAAATGTCCTTCTGGGTGTTGGGAATGAACTGGAAGGGGATTCCCTTACAGGAAACCACATCGGGATGGTTGAGTTCGGGGTTATTCCATTTCTCATTCCCTGCCTATCGATGCAGCAAGTTTCCTTTCAAACTTGTTTCCCTTGGGGTTCCCTCACTTTCCGCCTTGGGTTCTTCCCTTTTGGTTTCCCCGAAAACTGGCACCAAGAAAACCACGATGGTTTCATTCCCTGCCTCTGAGCCCAGAACTTCCCCTAAAGGAAGCCACAGGGGATGCTGGTTTCGGGCCATGGGGGGTGGTTTGGTTCAGGGTCACGCCATTTATTCCTCTGGAGGTTGATTCCCCATTCTTTTCAACCATCGTTCTTTGAAAAACCGGATCTGTTTCCCTGGGGTTTTAAGATGGTTTCCTGAAAAGATTCGGATCCCTGGAAAGAATGGAATTGGAAGGCACCCCTAGAATTCCAGCGGATGGTTTTGGGCCATGGGGGGTGGTTTGGTTCGGGGCCACTCCATTTATCTACTTTTCTCTTTTGTTTTGTTTGTCTTAGTTTTTTTTTGTTGTTGTTTTTTTTTTGTGTGTGTGGTTCCTTTGTTTTGTTTTGTTTTTGTTTTGTTTCGGTGTCCAACTCCTTCCCCGATCGATTCTCGGAGGCCAGGCCCAGGACCTCAAGCTGACCTGCGAGCTGAATCGCGCGGCCTGCGACCTGAAGCTGCAGCGCTACAAAGAGGCGAAGGTCGCCTGCCAAGTGGTGCTGCAGTCGCAGCCGGAGAACATCAAGGCGCTCTTTCGGAGAGCCCAGGCCAGGCGGTTCGAGATAAAATGGGGGTTTAGTTTGTGTGTTTGTGTGTGTTTGTTTGTTTGTTTGTTTGTTTTGTAATTTGTTTGTTTGTTTGTTTGTTGGTTTGTTTGTTTGTTTGTTTGGTAATTTGTTTGTTTGGTAATTTGTTTGTTTATATGTTTGTTTGTTTGGTATTTGTTTGTTTGTTGGTTTGTTTGTTTGTTTGTTTGTTTGTTTGTTTGTTTGTTAGTATGTTTGTTTGTTTGTTTGTTTGTTTGTTTGTTTGTTTAGTTGTTTGTTTGTTTGTTTGTTTGGTAATTTGTTTGTTTGTTTGGTTGTGTCTTTGTTTTTTTGTTTGGTAATTTGTTTGTTTGTTTGTTTGTTTATTTAGTTGTTTAGTTGTTTGTGTGTTTGTTTGTTTGTTTGTTTGTTTGCTTGCTTGCTTGCTTGCTTGTTTGTTTGTTTGTTTGTTTGTTTGTTTGTTTGTTGATATGTTTGCTTGTTTGGTATGTTTTGCTTGTTTGTTTGTTTAGTTGTTTGTTTGTTTGTATTTTGTTTGTTTGTTTGTTTGTCTGTTTGTTTGTTTGTTGATATGTTTGTTTGTTTGGCATGTTTTGCTTGTTTGTTTGTTTAGTTGTTTGTTTGTTTGGATTTTGTTTGTTTGTTTGTTTGTCTGTTTGTTTGTTTGTTTTGTTTGTTTGTCTGTCTGTCTGTTTGTCTGTCTGTCTGTTTGTTTGTTTGTTTGTTTGTATGTTTGTTTGGTTGATTGTTTGCTTGTTTGTTTGTTTGTTTGTTGATTTGTCTGGTGATTTGTTTGTTGTGTTGTGATGTCTGTTTGTTTGCGTTATCTGGTTTTTGTTATTGTTTTTAGTTTTGTTTGTCTTGTTTTGTTTGTTTTGTTTTGTGTGCTTCCTTTTGTTTTAACTTGTTGGTTTTGCATTGTTGTGTCCTGTTTTGCTTGTTTCGTTTTGTATTTGTTTTGTTGGTTTGCTTTGTTTTGTTTGTTGGCTTGTTTTGTTTTGTTTTGTTTGTTTGCTGATTGTTTATTTGTTTATGTTGTTTGTTTTTTTGCTTCTGTTTTTGTGTGTTGTTTTGTTTGGTTGCTTTGTGTTGTTTGTTTTATTGTTATTTTGTTTGTTGTTGTTTTGTTTTGTGTGTTTGCTGTTTTTACCGGTGTTTTGTTTGTTTGCTTTGTTCTGATTTGTTTGTTGGTTTGCATTTTTGTTTGTTTGGTTTGTTTTGTTTGGTTGTTTTTTTGTTTGTTGGTGTGTTTGTTTTGTTTGTTTGTTTCGCTTTGTTTGTTTGGATTCGTGTTGTTTTGTTTTGCTCGTTTGCTTTGTCCTGTTTGTCTGCATTGTTCTGTATTGTTTTGTCTTGTCTTGTTTTGTTTGTTTGTTTTGCTTAGTCTGGCGGGCCGGGGGGCGAGAGACCGTGCCTCATTGCAGGCGGCGCAAGTTCGGAATGGTTTGGGTTGGTACTGCCCATGCATCCGTTCAGGTAATCCTTCTCAATTGCTGGTTTGGGTTGGTGGTTTGGGTTGGTGGTTTGGGTTGCTGGTTTGGGTTGCTGGTTTGGGTTGGTGGTTTTTCTGGGTTTGAGCCCTGGTTCTGGTAGAGGGTAAGTAGGATACCAGCCCTGAACCACCAAACCACCAGGCTCCAAACCAACAATTGAGCGGGAAGCTGATCGCATCGGGCTAGTCGCGTCGCAAGGATCACTGGCTTTACAGCTCAGCTTCCCTCAAAAAAGGTGGTTTGAATGGTGGTTTGGTGGTTAGGTGGGTGGTTTCGCATGTTCCCTCTACAAAAAAGCAAGGGGTTCGAATCCAGTTCCAAACCGCCGGGCTCCAAACCTCCCTCAGGCTGAGCTTGGCTTGAAGAACTTCAGCGAGGGCGTCGCTGATTGCAAGAAGGTGCTGCAACTCGACGCCGAGAATCGGGATGCGAAGGTGTTGCTGAGGCAGGCGCTGGCCGGCCAGAAGGAGGCGGAAAAGAAGTACAAGGCGGTTTATGCGAGCATCCTGGCAGCATGCTACGTGTGAACTTTGTGCTGCATTTCCGCCCAAGAAACGCAACTTGTAAGTATATCTCATGGGTCACCCTGTGTGCAAGTTGCCAGTTGCCAGTTGCCCGCCTGGTTTCAAGTTTTGCTGCCAATAGCCTGCGATGCGGCTTCTCAGCCCTCATTCAAGAGTGGAGCTGCAAACCACCCTGTTGCTCGGCTTGTGCCCTTGGGCGTGTTTTTGAGGGTCCTTTTTGTGGCTTTTTTCCAGGGGTTCCAAATCTCACAGTGCAGAGCCAGTAAGCGCTTTGAGTCACACGGTCAGATGCGTTGTCAGGCATGTGCAAAGCTCTGGGCAAAGAGAATGAGCCCCAGCCAGCGAAGCCGGTTCCGGAGGTTGCCTCCAGCTTGAGAGAAAGCGACTCGGAGGATTCAAGCTTCCGGCTGCCACAAACAACAACCCCTCCCGGTTTCTTGGCAACATGTACTCCAGTTGGCCAACTTGGGACCTGTGTTTGTTTTTGTGTGTTCCATTTGGTGCCGTACCTGTCAAGGCTGGAGTTGGGTTCTCATGCTCCGAAGGGCAACTCGGGCGTGGTCTAAGGAGAGGTTCCGAGGGCTGGGGTCATCTCCACGGTCTTGCAGGGCATGTCCCGCGCGTTCCTCTTCTTCCCCAACTTGGCCGCCGGTCTCAATCCCGGGAGGGGCCATGAGGGGCGAGGGGCGAGGAGGGCAAAGGAGGGGTGACGCAGAGACAACTTGGCGCCTCGGTTGAACGGTGACTTTGGCCGAGGTATTTTCGAACTTCTCTCTCATCTTCGGGCGGTTCTGGCACCTAGTGACAGGCAAGAGGCACGGGCGCTGAGAGCTTGGCTGTCCGAACACCGGAGACGGAGTCGCCATGACACGGGGACCTTACCGCATGTTAGCAGTGCGTCACAGACTTCAGGCGCTCCCATCCATTCCGATCGCCGGGCCAATCTCTTTCACTGGTGGCGGGTCCCTGCTTGCAGTGCCCCGCCGGCACGGCCAAACGCGCCAAAGCGCGTCCACGGAGGTCGGTGAGGCTTCCACATGAGGGGAGAAGGCGTTTGGACAAGGGTCCTTGTACTTCCCTTTTCGGCAGGAATGAAGGATTGCAGTTCCACAACCCATGGCCATTCAATAGGCTTTCCCTGATCTGGTACAATGTCTGGCCGTGTTAGATTCTGAGGAGCCCCCCCAAGTCCTTTCCCTTCAACACAAGTTCCAAACAGGGGATCGTACTCATATGGTCAAGGTGTCGGAAGTTGCTGAAATGACCACTACTGTATCCACAGTGACCGCCTGGACGTTTGAGGCCTGGCTGTGTGAGCAGATTTGTTCCCCAGACTTTGACTGGTTTGTTTCAGCTGTTCCTCTTGTGCATGCTGGAGCGGGGGTTCATGGAAGACATGAAGCGCTTGGAGAAGACATCGACTCCCGTTCTGGGAGGAAAGTCCAAAATCCCGCACTCCCCACGAAACTTGGTGGCTCCCAGCCATCCCCTTAGCTTTTTTAGCCTTTTAGTGTCCATTTAACCAACTGAAAGTTAAGCCTGTAGCGGGAGATCTGAGGACAGCCCAAGAAAAAACCTGAGTCGCTCGCCGCCCCCTCAAGTCGCCGAGCTTAGTCGAATGCCAGTTGAGAGCCGCTGCAGCTGTACAGAGCAGGCGTGAGGCAATCGCATGCGTCACCGGCACCGGCCAGCTGGCCTGTGCCAAAGAAGTCGGGAACCCTTCCACTGCAATTGAGACGACTGCTTTTCCTGGCAGCTACACCAACTCTTCATCCTACGAGGTTGCAGCCAAGATTCGACCTACACCTACGAAAGTATTTCGGGGAGACGAAGGTGTTTCGTTTATTATTATTATTATTATTATTATTATTATTATTATTATTATTATTATTATTATGTTTTTCTTTTTCGCCCTCGTGTGCCCACAGATGACATGTGCCCACAGCCCACAGATGTTCAGTTGGGCGGTTGACGGGGGTTCTGGCCGACTGAAAGCCCAATGTGCCAGTCGTGCCCGGCCAAGAAACAACCAGCAACACCTCGCGCGGCCGACCGAGAAATGGCGGCAGCCTTTCGGCACCCGATGTTGGCTGTCCGGCTTTTCCGCTGGCAGGGGAAGGTAATTCAAAGAGGCCAGATTCGATGGGACGCTTTGTTGGGCCAACTCTTGACCGTTTGATCCATGGGCCGGGCGGTTCAAGCTGCCTTCGAGCTGTGCGCCGAGGCTGGAGATCAAGAAGTCGGAGCTGTCCATGGGTGCGACCATGCACTCCAGCGAGGCCGGCCCGATCCAAAGCAAGCGGGAAGGACTTGGGGCGTTGCGCGGTGGAACTGCCGCAAGGGTGGTTTCACCAATCCCCACAGCTCCCTTGGTCTTTGCGACTCGCTCAGTGCAACTAAGTGCGCGGCCTTTTCTTGTCGGCCTCAAATCTGGGGGGGCTGCTTGCGTTGCCTGACCACCAAGCGAGACTTGGAGCTTCCGGGGCTCACAAGGGAAGTCAAGCTGCATCTTCAGGCCTTGGCTTCAGGCGGTTTGCGGTTGAGGTGTTTCTCTGCTGCTGCATTTGCAGCATGCGCAGCCCGTCCATCAAAGCCGAGCCGGGAGAGCGCGCCGTGTGTGTGGCGCTTGTCCATGCTGCAGCTTTTGGGCAATCTCCCTGGAGTTCATGTCATTGAAACTGAGCGAGAGTGGTGTCTTGACAAGTGTCTCATGCCCTTTTGTTTCTTGACATGCGGGCTTGCAAGATTTTCTGCGCGCGCCCATTTCGTGTGTGACCCATGGGAATGCGCGTCAGCGCATCAGCCAAGCTTTTCCGTGAGTGACAGTGCCTTGCAGTATACAGACACACAATAGCTGTTGCTTCTTTTGGGGCCCGACCCCCCCCCCCCCACAGCTCCCTGGCTGAATCGCAAGGCGTCCCCAGAGATGAGGCATATCCGCGCGCGGCGCCCAGTCTTTTGTGTTGGGGCACCTTGGAGGCAATGCCTTGCCAAGGTGCTGGAAAACAGGTTGGACAAGACCCACATCAAGTACAACGAGGCAACGCCAATTCTTCAAGATCCTGGAAGGGTCGTGGGTCATTCTATTTTGCGAGATCCACTGAGCTTAGCTCAGCTTCTCAAGCTTCAGATTTTTATGCCAGTGACAGAGGCTGTGTTGGTGTGGGGGTTTTCGTGGTTTTGAGATGCTGTGCAAAGTTGAAGGAGGTTTGGAAAAGCCTTCTAGAGCCGAAGCTGACTTTTCGATTGATGCTACAAGGCAGCGTGCTGCATGGGTACTCGTTTGACGGGGCTCTTTTTTGGGCTGCTTTTATTTCGACCCATAAGCACCGAACCTGTCAGGCAGTTTGGCGACAAACCCCCGAACCGATCTGTGTCTCAAGGCTAGGGGCTCCTCCAGTCGTTTCTTTTGGATTCTTCTCTTTCAATCGGGAAGCATGTTTTTATGGTGTGCCCTACAGGCCATTTGTTCTCCTGCTTGGCATGTGTCTGACAGGCGCAAAGCATCCGCAAGACCTATGAGGCCGGGGCAGACCTTGGGTTCAAAGCCGACCCGTCGAGGGCTCTAAACGCGAGAATTTTGAAGGGAGGGTGTTCAGAGTTCGAGCCACCCGCCAGAGGCAGCCTAGGTTCCAGCAGCCGGGCCGTTGTTCAGCTTTTTTTGGTGGGTCGGCCAGTCGTCAGCGCCCAGGCCATTGTCAAGCGCCTCAAGGAGGAACGGATGGGCTTCGACAACCAGCTGGCAGGAATCGAGAGGACGCTGAAGGCAGAGTCGCCCACAGGTCCATTTGAAATGTCCATTTGCGCTGCACAAAACTGGCTCCTTCCCTTCATGGGGCATTGGCACGCGCTTGAGGCACGAAGCAAGGCGATTTTCTCCATGTCTTGACCTGGAAAGTGCCAGAATATCTCGTGGGCGTACGTAGAAATAATGATTCCGTTCTGCCTGCCTGGTTTTTGAGAGGTTCCTGGTCCGGCAGGCCAAAGAGCGCGACTATGAGGAACTCCTCTTGCTTTCACATGACGCCTACCATGCCAAGGAGAAGGGGTGAGGGATGTGCAGGGTGCAGAAGGTCAGCGGGCGCAGGCGCCAGGCAAGCAGCGACGTGGCGAAGTGGAAGTTCGCCGCAAGCCTGTTTCGGTGAGGGGGGCAGAATGCAGAGCCCTTTTTACCCTCCAAAAGCCATCCTCAAGAGGTATTTGGACTCTCTGGGCTAGGCATGTGAAACCGAACTCTGAACTTACATGAACGAAGAGGGTGCCGCCTGGAGCAATGCTGTGCCGCTGGGTTGGCCGCAATCAGGCTTTTCTAGTTGGCAGCTAGGGCTGGTCAAATTCTGCCACAAAAGCAAACCGGGTGGGGGGGCATAGCTTATCCGGACGTCTGGTTTTGAGACCCCCTTTCAATGTGCTTTCTGATTCTTTGTTGCAACCTGTAGCTTTCTGTTCTCCTTTATCCGCAGGAGATGGCGCAAGCTGAGCAAGGGCCTCAGATGTGAGACAGCGTTCGATGTCGTCCTTCGTATGAAAAGCTGGCAAACTGGTATTTAGCCTCGTTGGGACCATCTGGGTATCATTTTATGTGCCGACTTGAAAGGGTCCCCAAAGCGCCATCCAACTTGCGTTCTCTTCAAATCTCATCCCAGTAACAAACCCGCGCCCACCAGACAGAAGAACAGTCCTCGTCAGTCTGATAACCAGATTGCTGAGGCAAAAATAGGGGTTTTGGGTCAAATGGACACTTCGCATGGCTGAGTTGCTCTTTTTCCTGGAAGGCGGTTCGTGTGTCAAGGACATGAGCTCCAAGTGGGCGTCGTTTGGGTTCCTGTAGTTTGGAAAACTGTTTCAACATGCGATGATTGTGTGTGTGTGCGGGTGTGCTTCTAGCATTGCAGGTGTTGCAGTCTCCAGCTTTTTATGTGGCAGATAGGGGTTGCTGATCTTTGTCACCTTTGTTCAACCCAACCTTCAGGGTATCGTCGGCATGGTCATGCGTTTGGTTGCACCATTGTTCAAATTCGTACGTGGTGGCATAAATTGAAAAACCCGAGCACATGAATACTATCGGGTACATCTCCAACCAAGCGTACCCACATGGGCATGTATCAACGTAGAGTTCCGAGTTCCCCCCCCAAATGGTTGCATTCCATAAACCAACCCAACAAAGGTCTATCAAGCACAAAACCCACATGGTCACAGAACTCCGTCACTTTTTTTTTCTTTTTCTCTTCCAGGCTGCATCGCTTTGAGCAGGGCGTCATGGAGGAGAGGAACCAACGGGACAAGGAGGTGCAGGAGAAGAAGGCGATGAGTGGGGGTTCGGGTTGGGGGCAAGAGCTCTTTAAGCTTTAAACAAGCAACCCCTCGACCATAGGTGTCCTCTTTGGTTGTTTTGGTAAAAAATAGAGGGCGATTCCTGGTTTACCTGGTGGTTTAATCATCTACCAGGGCTATCTATTTCCGCTAAAAGGACGCCTATGCCCTCGACCCTTTTTACAAAGGGCAGACACAAGGAAAGTGTTTGAACGATAGTGGCTTCAAAATGTTTAAGCAATCGGATTGGCCAAACGCTGATGGGGAGGGTTTGCAAGATTCAGGGGTGGCGGGGGGGAGGGGGAAACACCCTAAACAAAACGGTGGATTGTCAACAAAAAGTTGAGGGAACCATGAGGGAACCATGAGGGAACCAAAAGGCACAAGTTTAACGTATTGTCTAAGCCCTGGTTTGCTGCCGTTGTGGTTTCAGACATGGTTTCACTTCCATTTGCTCAAGAATGTGTTGTATTTTCTGTTGGCTTTAAAGGGAATCTATCACTACTGGAACTCTTTTTTCCAGACGGCTAAACCGCACATGGAGGTCGGTCGGTTGGCCGAAGCACTAAGCTTGAGAGGCACCCAGCGAGCTTGGGCTTTGAGGACACGAGGATGGTTTCCCTGGGGTCTTTGTTGATATCAGGGCGGGAGGCATAGGTGGCCTTTATCTTCTTGGCTGTTTTGGTGTCCTTTTTCTTTTTGGATGTTTTGGTGTCCCTTATCTTTTTGGCTGTTTTGGTGTCCTTTTTCTTTTTGGCTGTTTTGGTGTCCTTTATCTTTTGGCCGTGTTGGTGTCCTTTTTCTTTTTGGCTGTTTTGGTGTCCTTTATCTTGTTGGCTGTTTTGGTGTCCTTTTTCTTTTTGGCTGTTTAGGTGTCCTTTATCTTTTTGGCTGTTTTGGTGTCCTTTTTCTTTTTGGCTGTTTTGTTGTCCTTTATCTTTTTGGCTGTTTTGGTGTCCTTTATCTTTTTGGCTGTTTTGGTGTCCTGTCTCTTTTTGGCTGTTTTGGTGTCCTGTCTCTTTTTGGCTGTTTTGGTGTCCTTTATCTTGTTGGCTGTTTTGGTGTCCTTTATCTTTTTGGCTGTTTTGGTGTCCTTTATCTTGTTGGCTGTTTTGGTGTCCTTTATCTTTTTGGCTGTTTTGGTGTCCTTTTTCTTTTTGGCTGTTTTGGTGTCCTTTTTCTTTTTGGCTGTTTTGGTGTTCTTTATCTTTTTGGCTGTTTTGGTGTCCTTTTTATTTTTGGCTGTTTTGGTGTCCTTTATCTTTTTGGCTGTTTTGGTGTCCTTTCTCTTTTTGGCTGTTTTGGTGTCCTTTCTGGTTGTTTTGGTGTTTTTGTTGGTTGATTTGGTTGAAAAATAGAGGGCGATTCCTGGTTTACGTGGTTCAATCAACTACCAGGGCCATCTATTTTCCCAAAAAGGACACCTATGGCTGGTGGCTGTTGCTTCGTCACGTCAAGAGAATCGTGGCTCGCAGCAAATCGCTGGTTGGAGCATCTGGGTTTGTTTCTGGTCTTGATCCATGGCCGTGGCAGGAGGTGAAAAAACAACCAAAAACAAGCCGTGGCTGTGAGGCCTTGGTGGAACAGAGGGTGGAGATGAACAAACGCCCGCCAGCTTAGCGATGTGCATGGCATATGCGACTTGCTGGTTCCTGGCCACCATGGAACCTGAGAGATTCCTGGAAGGCCAGTCCAAAGGATCCTTTGGGGGTTCAATGTTTGTGGCTGGGCGTACATCGGCTGGAAGCAGAGCCCAGAAGAACTTTGCACGGCGATGTCTTGTTAAAACAAAGCAAGGCCTGGAGATGCGGGAGAGGATGCAGAGGCAGCAGCAACAGGACTGGACCAACAGAAGAGATGTTGGGGAAGATTTGCTTGCAAGTGCTCGTGTGCAGGTAGAGTACTTAGATGGTTATTCAGCTAACCGGAGAACCCTAGTTGTGGGGTCTACCAGAAAGGGGGGTTGAACTGGGGATGAGTGTGTGTGGGGATCAACTATTCAGCTGGCTCCTCGATCATGCCAAGTTTGCCTAGAGGGGTTCTCGCTGTTCCCTGCTGCTTGTTTACCATGCTCCCATTCACACGTCAGCTGGGAGGTTGATCACTAGTCCTGGCTCCCAGTTTTGACCATGGGCAGCTTTTCCCATTTAGCGGGTGACATCTCAAATCTTGTTTTGTGGTTTTCCATCCAATGGTCATCCCATGACCTTTGGATTTCAACGCCAGGAGGTGGAGAGCGCGCAGAAGGCCCAAGCCAGGGACGTGCCAGTCACGGAGACGGCAGGCTGGAGAGATCGAGGAACTGTGCAACCAATTGAAACATGTGGTTTTTTCAACGCCAAAATAAAGGGAAAACCAGCATTTACAAGTTGCGATGTTCAGGCGCATAATGTAAGGATCCCTGTTTCTCCCGCGTGCCAGGCACCGCGGGAGATGTTGCGGAGGACAGGGGTCTTCGATACTATGGTTGTTGGGGGACTTTTGGAAAAGTGGTTCACTGTTGGTGGGACTCACCAGCGGCTTGCAACTTTCGACTTGGGAGAAAGCTGAAAACCCAGTGACCCTTGGAGGAAGATCAGAAGATCCAACTCTTCATTCACGCCTTCAACCAGATCAAGGAGGCCAGAGCCGACCAACGCGACCATTCAACAAGCGAGTTTGAGAGTACAAACACTCTGAAAGGCGACCGGCGTGAACGACCCCAATGAGATCATCCAAAAGCCCGGGTGCTGAGTTGTTCTGCGTGACTGATGGGCTGCACGGTGCGACTTGCGGCTGAGGTTCCTCACGCAGGACGACACTCAGAAGAATCTGACGCAGCTGACCAAGGACCATTGGGGCTCCGTTCGCGCATGATTTTGAGGCCCCAAGGCGGGGTTGGCCGACGGAAGGCGGGTTCCTGCCGATAGGAAGGTGAGTCTTTTTTGATGGTCGGGCACCAGCTTTGCAAGTGAGGCGCAACATCTACTTTTGCCGAAGGGGTGGCATGAAGCAGGCTCAATAGATCAACCCCGAGCTGAGCGATGCTGGGGTTCGTCTCTCATAAGGCTCGAGCAGGCCCAGTGGAGCTCAGACAGCCCCTCAGCGCAAGGGAATGCCTATGGATCGATGTTGCAGTGCCCGAAATGACGGTCCTTGCTCCTTGTATCAAGCAGGGGCCAAATGGGGTCCTGAACCTTTGGATGAGGTGTGGCTTCACCAGACATCAGACAGAGTCAGGCACAGAAACACCGTCCGACAGAGAGTCAGGTGGCAGAGAGCCACAGACACAGGGCCACAGAGGCAGGCACAGAGTGTCAGGCGCAGAGCCAGAGGCAGGCAGTACGATTACCCCACTGGCGGTATGGGACTCTGTCAGGACAATCACGCCACCATCGAAAAGTTGCAGGAGGAACGTCGCCAGCTCCGATCCCAAGTGGAGGAGCTTCGGAAGCGCGGAGGGTGCCATCTAAGTAGATGGTCCCTTTGTTTGATGCTACCCTCCTTGCGGCTCATTCTGGGGGTAGAGGGAAACTAGGATGTTCAGGCACAGCCGAAGACAAGCAATCAGGCAACCCAAATGTTGCTTGTCCAAAGCAGACTTGCTGACCTTTGAAATTTGCATTTTTGGTCATAGCCTCAGAATAAGTATACTGTCGGTGGCGCATGATTTATATTATATATATATATATATATATGGCATACTGTTTTTGGGTCAAGGCTCAGCTCCATTTCATGTTAAGTGTTTTTCTTTGACTTGGGCCATTGCTTCAGTCTCGTTGTTTATGCTCCGGGTCGGCAAGGCGGTTGCACATGGACCCCAGCAACCCAGCAACCCGAGGTCCCAAGCAGAAGTTGTTCCCGATCCAGAGGGCTTCACAGCCAGTGATCTTTGTCTAAACGTTCGATTTTGCGGTGGTTGAATCTGTGGCTGTAATACTGTAAGCAAAGTTTGGCCTCTTCAAGTGGTTTGTTGATGTTGGCTTGTCATTTAGTCGCCCTGGTGTCAGGTGCACGCAGTCCCGGTGTTTTCCGACCACTTTTTACCCACCTCACCCTTGGAACACTTGTGGCTCCCTCGTTCCCTACGGAGCACCAGCAAGTCCAAGAGACCGTCAAGCAAAAACTCTTGCTCCAGCGGTTAAACAAAAGGATACGGGGGAAAGACAAAAAAAACAACAACCACCTAGAGTCTCCATGACCCCTAGACAAAGGGGTACATGACCCCTTTTATTTTGGGTAATGACCCCATTTTTCAAGGGTCATGGAGACTCCATCTAGATTTAATGATTCGAACTAAGTATTCTTTTGGGGGGGGGGCGGGATGCATCGCAGACCCCTCCCCCAGCGGGCCACAGCTTTGGTGCCTGGCGAGGAGTTGAAGTTCTCCAATGGCGGTGGCGGTGGCCGGCGGCAGGCGGGGAGGTGAGTTGATGGCGAAGGGCTCATGAGTTACACGGCGTTCTTGGCTGCAATAAAATGGATTTGAGGATATCGGCCACAACTCTCCAAAGTTCATGGGGGCTGGGGAGGGAGGGGAGGGAGGAAGCCCAAATAAGCCCTTATTAAGCCCGTAATTTAGGCCTTATTAAGGGCTTATTTGGGCTCCCTCCCCCTCCCCTCCCTCCCCAGGCCCCCGGTGAGCTTTGGCCAACTCATGTGCTTCGGATCCATTGAGCCAAGTGGGCGGCTACGTACAGCGAGAGTTTGAGGGTCCGGCAGGGGTCTGGCTCGAGCGAGCACCTGGGGCCCCACAACCCCACCATGGCTTCAGAAGATGGTTTCTGTATTTTTCTTATGGTTTTCCAGAGGCTGCCAAAAGACCCCCCCATAGTGGCCAATTTGCACAGAGACCAGTGGGGTCTTGTTGATAGAGTTTGCTCTTGGCAAATTCAGGGTGTAAACTCCTTTGGGCAGGATGTTCAAAGGGCGGCAGGGAATCCCGTCGAGGGCGCACACCTTTTTGTGGATTGGAAGGGCCGGCCTGGGGCCAGGATTCCAGGATATCAAGAAACCCCTTGGCTGCTGAAGGGGGGGTCGGTTTTTTTTTTGCTATCCTTCGCTTTGTTTTAAAAAAAACTGGGGGGTGTGGGTAAACACCCTTTTACGAGTCTCACGGGTTCTACTTGAATCTGAGATCGACATCCACCTGTTGGGTTTCCCTCCCATTTTCTGTCCAGAACCCCCCCGGCCCCAACTCCCCCATGCTTTCCTTCCCATTTTTAGCCCAGGCCCCCAACTCCCCCTATGTATGTTTTTTTTTCCACAGCTCCTGCGCCTAGGGCCCCACCCACCCCGCCCCCCGCCCCCCGCCCCCGCCCCACCCGCCCCGAGCGAGCGAGCGAGCGAGCGAGCGCCAGCGAGGCCATCGACGACTTCGAGACCCACCTGGGCGAGGCCACCGAGAAGTGCGAGCGCAACCGCGGGAAGTACGAGCGCCTGGCGCGGCCCCTTCGGCTTCGCCCGCCGAGGGGAGGAAGAAAAAAAACAAAAACGCCGAGTGGCGCGTCGGCCGGTCGTTTTTTCCTTTGTGTTTATTTCTTTATTTCTTTATTTCTTTCTTTCTTTCTTTCTTTCTTTCTTTCTTTCTTTCTTTCTTTCTTTCTTTTCTTCTGTTGTTCTTTTATTTTTGTTAAAACAATAAAAGATAAATAAATATGTTTGCTTCAATGGGGGGGGGGTAAAATGTGTAATCCACCAGAAAAAGGACCGCAGGTAAGAAGAGTCCTTGTTTCGATTTACCAGGGCAAGCCGTTCTTGGGAACGTATGTTTGACCCACAGCCAAAGGGGCAGACTATACGTCAGGTAAGTGGGTAATGGTCCATGGTGATAACCCACAAAAGCCGTGGTGAAAGGTCTACGCGGTTAGAACCAGGCTTAACCATTTATATGCCCCTTCAAGTGGGGTCGAACAGGCCGCCCAGTTGGGCGGTGTGTTTCTCTTGGCTCCCTTGTACTTTTGCAGCTTGTTTTTGGATGTGTCCTTTAAGGGACCCGAGTTTCTTCTGGAACAAAAACGGCAGGGGAGGGAGGTTCCTTGAGTGGACGGTTCCAGCTTCGAAATGATACGGAATCTGTGTGTCTAAGCCTGACAACACACACACATGTCTGCCTATATAAGCATAATTAAGCATATATGAAACTATAGATATACATATCTGTGTATACATGTGTAAGTCGACATATGCATATCTGAATCTGTACGTAGATATACGCACGCACGCAAATGTAGCTCGAGCGGGCTAAATGTCCATGCCAATGACCATCGCTTTTGGGGCTTTCCATGTTGGGTCCGTCGCCAAGGATGCTGATCGACGTCAAGGCGGGGTGCTGGATTTGCCGCACACTGCCAGTTCATTTGAATGTGGTGTGCACACATCCCAGGCACCAACTCGTTGCTCGATCCTGGAAATATGTCTTTGAAGTGAGACTCTTGTAGTTCTGCCTGCCCTGGTGAGTGTATTTATGGCTGCCAGCAAGGATCCCTACATTGCTGCGGGTCAAACATATGTACCCCAAATGGCTTGCTCTGGTCAATGGAAACATGGACTAAAATCTGCAGCCCATATCCTGCTGACAAATTTTGAACTTCATGGCGGCGGGGGAGGGAGGGGAGGGGGAGGGAGCCCAACTAAGCTTTAAATAGGGCTTATTGGGGCTCCCTCCCCCTCCCTCCCCCCCAGCCCCCATGATTTTGACCCACACCCACATTGGCCATCGAAGCTTTCGAAGCTGGGTTGTTGTTTTTTTGCGCCTTTTTGGACGGCCATCGACGGCAATCGAGGCGGGGATCAGCCATCTTTCGGAGCTCCCGGGCGAGCAAGATGGGCGAGAAAGATGGGCTTTGGTTTTCCCAGGTCTCAAGTACCTTCCTTGACCAGGGCTCCCAGGGGGGTTGCTCGCGAGGGCGAAGGTTCCCGCGCCAATTGGCACTGTTGGTTTCTTTCCTAAGGGCTTGACTGCTATTGGGTTGAATCTTTAACATGTTGCAACCACTTGAAACATGTTGCTTTTTCAACGCCAAAATAAAGGGACACCTCCATTTACAAGTTGCAATGTTCAGGTGTATAATGTAAGGATCCCTGTTGACTGCTATTGGGTAACGGATCTTTAGACTTTAACCTTTTGGTTGAAATCAAGGAAGGGGTTTTGAACTCCCCCAAAGAGTTAAAATTTTCGCAGGGGGGTCAACAGCAACCAAGCTAGGGAGGTACTGAACGAGCCCTTACCCCCCTTCAATGATTCAAGCCATCAACAAATTGGAGGTAAGGGACCCTCTGGGTTTGGAGCTTCGCTTGGGGTGTTCGACTTAGGTAGGCTTGTTCTGTTGCATCGTCTCATGTCACAGAAGGCCACCCAACAGTGGCCTTCAACCTGCATACAATTTAGCCCTGCTCAGAAGAATCAGAAGATCTGCTTGACTACTTTTCTCTGAGCGTTCTGTTTGTAGTAAGTAGGCTACAACCCTGGTTAGAACTGTGCAACTGGGCTTAGTTGGCTTATAACCATGGTCAGAACATGTCTACTGACTAAGTTGGTTGAACACCCAAGTAGTGAACCTTTCCCAGCACCCTCCCGCAAGCAGGCGCGCTTTTCAAATGCGGGCCTGTAGCCACCCCCCTCAAAAGAAATACGGTAGAAACGCGCTATATGGCCGCCCTCAATTGAGAAAACCATGCAAACAATCTGGCTGGTCAGATCTGGTCTGCTTCAAGTAGTGTTTGAGTTAGTATTGTTCAGTATTGGTGTAGTTTGCTTGCGGTGTAGAACAAGTTAGAACGAATTAGTACTGCTCAGTCTTATTTAGTGTTGATGTAGTATTGCTTTGGTTCAGGGTCAGCCATAGAGGCCAGGAACATGCCTGATAAACACCTGTTTGGCAAATCTGGTTTTGTTCTTTCACCTGTACCTAACTTTGCTTTCTGTTGGGTACCCCTTACCTTTTGGGGGCACTGAATCGTTTCAAAAACATGTGTGTTGGGCACCCTTGGATGAACAAGCCCCGACATTACAGACTGCGTTTCAAGGACTACAATCCTTGGACGAGGAAGCTGTCTGTGCACTTCCATGTTTTTTGGCAATCATGTGTGCTTGAAGCGTTACGCCTGGCATGATTCCTTGTCAATCCCAACAGGGGGCAACAGGGAGAGAGAAGTTGAATGTTGGCTTTACAAGTTGCCAACTGCCCGCTTTGACTGCTCGTTTGTTTCAGCCTCTTTGTTGGAGATGTGGTTGTTTTAGGCAGGCGGCTCTCTCGGAGCCGTGTAACTGTCATCGAATCTGAGTCTTGGGGTTGGGGAGGGGGGTGGGGGGTGGGGGGTGGGGGGGGGCCAATGAATGCGGCGCTTCTCTGTTGCGACCACCTGTGCTTGGGGTGGGGGGTGGGGGGGGGCGAATGAATGCGGCGCTTCTCTGTTGCGACCACCTGTGCTTGGGGTGGGGGGTGGGGGGTGGGGGGGGGGGCCAATGAATGCGGCGCTTCTCTGTTGCGACCACCTGTGCTTGGGGTGGGGGGTGGGGGGTGGGGTGTGGCGGGGGGTCAATGAATGCGGCGCTTCCATTTCTGCTGTCATGTGCACCATAGCCGACGGAGCCTCCAGCCTAGGTCATTTCAGCTTCTTCTCGTGTAATCCAAGCGTTCATTTTCGCATTATGTTTATGTGTTCCAACAAGCGGGATTTTGGGCATATTTACTACGTTTTTTTTTTCCAGCATCCCACGACGGAGCCTCCAGCCTAGGTCATTTCAGCTTCTTCTCGTGTATTAGGTCAAAAAAACAAACTTTTCGGGGACCCCCTTTGCACAGCCCATGTCGCAAGAAGTTTGAGTCAAATGAGGCAAAAACACCGCAAATACCAGTGAATTTGCCTTCTCGCACTTCAAAACACGCAAAATGCTGTCGGTGACAGTTACACGGCTCCCAGAGAGCCGCTTGCCTTGTTTTAGCGTTGTAAATCCAACACAACCTCGACACGAGCCCTGGCTGGCTTCCACAGAGGGAGATTGTGTCCAAAGGGCCAGGGAGGCAACCGGGCACCGGAGAACAGTCGGCTGAGGCTGCTGAACCCCATCAAGTTGGAGGGCGAAGCACCGCAGCCGCAGCTCGGACCAAATGCCCAGCGAGCGAATCCGAGTTTTGGGGGTGACAAATCAGAGTCTCGCCCAGAATTGTGGGCCTTCTGTGGGGTGAAATCGAGGAGAAGGATCGGTACTGTGGACGGACGAGATCCTGCAAAACCTGAGGAACGCTGCAATGATGATTCCCTGCATAAATGCCAACCAACAATGGTTTCAAGCATGGCTTGAGAGTGATGCAGGATTTCGTCCATCCACAGCACGAAAACCAACTGGGCGGGCCACCTAGGAGACCTAGGAGGCTTGGAAGAAAGTTGATGTCGCCAACTCTGGCGGGCCCAAAGGGTCAGAGTGCGCTTTCCCAGCGCAAGCAGAAACCGGCTAGTGCCCTTTTACCCTTTTTGGGGGAGGGTTCCCCTACTAAAATAGACTACAGAACAAAGGGTACCCTTACTCTAACCTCTCTACTGGAGCACCTAGTTGGCATGCAGACGCTAAAAGTTAGCGTCTGCAGAACCACCGGTCGCCCGGCGCAAAGGCTGGAGATGAGCGATGAGACGGTAGAGGAAGTTCTCCAGGAGAGCGAAAAGAAGATCTCCAAGCTTCTCAGTGCCTTGCTTTGCAATTAAGGACCGGCTTGTCGCATCCCCACCCCTTAAAAATGGAATGGGGGAGGGGGGTGACCCCTGGAATTTCATTTGTGGTTCCATTTTCGCGTTTGTGGGGAGACTAGCTAAATGGAATTGGGGACCCCCCACCCCCCTCCTCCTGAAGGTAGGGGGGATGTTTTCGGTTTTCTTTACCTCTTGCTTTCCGGGCCCTCGCGGCAGGGTGACGCTTTCAATTCCGTTTGGTCAACTCAAATGCCGAAGGCCCTGCCTTCTGAACCAAGGCTTGACGGCCAGATTCGAGGACTCAGCTGTTTGCCAGGGGCGTGGAAAGGGAGATTGAGCTACCCTCTTTCCAACAATCATGGAAGGGGACAAAAGGGTTGCCCAAAAGGAAAATAGTCTTCCAAAACCCTGCTGTCAGCTTCCATGATTGTTGGAGGGAGAGTACCTTGGACATAATGGACCTTCATTATGTTAATCAGAACCAGCCCATCTTCATTCAGAGAGGCCAGCATGGGCGCATCCTTGAATGCTCATGTGGAGGTGCGCTGCTTGCCAGTTGAAGTTGTAGTTGTGGCATCAGAGATGATCATATTTGATTTGGGCGTTCGCCCGCGCATTGCCGACATGTGCTCGGACCCTGGGCCGAATGCTCACGCAATGCAAGACGTGCAGCCAGATGTCGCGTGCCGGGCGCAACCAGACATGTCGCCTGTCAATGGCATGATTTCGTCAGGTAGGCGTACCCGGAGTCCAGACATTCTGAAAATAAGGTGAAGCTGAAAATCGCCGCGTTGCAAAGAATCCACCTCCCTCGCCACAGACAAGCCCCCAAGCCCCCAAGCCCCCAAGCCCCAAGCCCCGGCCAGCCCCGGAAGCCAGGAGGTGAGCGAGCATCAGCGTCAGATGGACGAAGAGCGGTACGAGGAGAAGCTGATGATGCGAAGCCAATCCGAGGCCCGGACTCTCCGGAAGCCTCCGAACCTCTTCAGCCGCATGTGGCAAGGAAAGCAAAAGACGTGAGTGTGGGGAAAACCGCAGCGGAGTCTTCGAACATGAACCCTTGCACATGGTGGAAATGGATTTTTCCAGCAGTCTTAGGCAAATTTAGGGTTTATGGTTGAGGCACGTCTCCAGGGCCACATAAATAAGTACCTTTGCGCTTAGGCAACTCAGAAGTACCATGGCCCCAGTCTAGCATGGCAGAATGAGATTCCGCCTTTCACACGGCATACGTCACTGCAGCTGAATTTTGCAGAAAGGGCCCAAGAAAAAGAAACAACTCAAGTTGGGGGATGTTCACCGAATTGCAAAAATAGGCAACACGAAGCACACATCGAGTTAGGGGGGACGTTCACAGATGATTACTTCGTGTTCCAAGACGTTTGACATGAACAAAGTGAAGGGAATCCAGGCCAGGCCATGCGTAGTTGGGGGAGTGGCCTGTCCGTGCTTCAGCCCGGGGTGCCGCGTGCAGCTTGGCTCGTGCCAGGCACGCATCAAGCTCACCGACAAGGAGGAAGACAATGAAGATGACGATGCTGTGCAGCATGATCTTTTTTTCTGCAAACCCTTGTGGACCTCATTAGGCTGGCTGGTTTTTGAGGATGCATTCTCGAAGGGATCACTGTATCACCAGTCAGGAAGCCCATGTTTTTTTCTCGTTAAATCCCACGGTTTTGGCCCAGCATGTTTTGTCAGGCATTGATGCGAGGTTCGAAAGGCTTGCTTCTCGGGTGGTAAATGTTGAAGCTGCCTTCTCGCACTCATTGGTGTTCTTGTTTGGTGGTTTCGCTCAAAAAAATAGAGGGCGATTGATTCCTGGTTTACCTGTTGGTTCAATCATCTACCAGGGCCATCTATGTTCCTTAAAAAGGACAGTTTCCAGAGGGCGCAAGCACCTTCTAAGCCATCTTCTTGAGGTACTTGGACCCTTTGGGCCTATGCTCGCACCCGTAACCTTTTTCCGCAAGCTGAAGGCGTCCCGCCCATCAGTTTGAGGCCGCTGCCAAGGCTTGAAGAACACGCCATGCGTATGCGCAAATATGTTGGCCTACGGTTCTCTCACAGTTCCTACATGTGGCACTAGCTAATCGGCACATATATAGGTGTAATTTATATATATATATATATATATATATGGTCACCCCCCCCTGCATGACCTACCGTTGTCTTTCAAAAAGTCGTTGGGGACCATTAGCAGACAATAAAAAAGTGAAAAAAAACACCTGTTTTTATGGTGTTCGATTAAAACACAACACAGTCAACCATTGAAAAATTAAGAAAAACCAGTGTGTTTTGATGTTTTTAGCAAAAAATGTGCAACAACCCATGTTGTTTTTTAGAAAAACAGGAAAGCATTCAAAAAAACACGTAAAAACTGATATGTTTTTCAGATAGATCCCTAAGTCAAAAACTAAGAATTCCCTGGGTGTTTGATGGTTTTGCAGTAAAACCATCAGATTTCCTTGGGTTTTTAGCCACATAAAACCAAGAAAACCTCGAGAAAACCAAGAATCCAAGAATCCAAGATTTTCAGGTAGATGTTTGGTCCACTACAACATCTTGGATTCTTGGTTTTCTCGAGGTTTTCTTGGTTTTCTTGGTTTTACTTGCGAATTCTTGGATTTCCAGCAAAAACCGAGAATTACTAGAGTTTTTGGATTTCCAGCAAAAAACCAAGAAAACCTCGAGAAAACCAAGAATCCAAGAATCCAAGATTTTCAGGTAGATGTTTGGTCCACTACAAAATCTTGGATTCTTGGTTTTCTCGCTTTTCTTGGTTTTCCTGGTTGTACTTGGGAATTCTTGGATTTCCAGCAAAAAACCAAGAATTACTAGGTTTTTTTTTGGATTTCCAGCAAAAAACCAAGATTTATTAGGGTTTGTTTGGATTTCCAGCAAAAAAAACTAGGGTTTTTTTGGATTTCCAGCAAAAAACCAAGATTTACTAGGGTTTTTTTGATTTCCAACAAAAAACCAAGAATTCCCAAGTAAATCAAGGAAAACCAAGAAAACCTCGAGAAAACCAAGAATCCAAGATTTTGTCGTGGGCCTGACATCTACATGAAAATCTTGGATTCTTGGATTCTTGGTTTTCTCGAGGTTTTCTTGGTTTTCTTGATTTTACTTGGGAATTCTTGGATTTCCAGCAAAAAACCAAGAATTACTAGGGTTTTTTTGGATTTCCGCCAAAACATAAGATTTACTAGGTGTTTTTTAATTTCCAGCAGAAAACCAAGAATTCCCAAGTAAAACAAGGAAAGCCAAGAAAACCTCGAGAAACCCAAGAATCCAAGATTTTGTCGTGGGCCAGACATCTAAAACAACAGAAATACCAGCACCAACTGAAGACGAAGAAGAAGAACCACAAAAAGATAACTTTGAAAAAGTAAAAATAATGAAAATAATAGTTTGGAAGACATTAAGAATTTAAGTATAGATGAAACAACACGAGCAGACACTTTAATTATTAAATCTCTTCAAGAATGTGTGACACGAATTGAGAAACTAGAGAAAGAAAAATCTGACAAATTAATATATAAATTTCCTGCCTTACAATTTTGCAATGCTTCGTTAATTTAAATTAATAATATTAACATATAATAATATTATTAATTGCTATTATAATCTGTCATTTTATCCTCTGGTATTGTTGTTGAAGTAGTACTACTTATATCATCTATTAAATCTTCTTCATCAACAAAATTATTTTGAAATCTTAATAATTCCTCGTCTGTTGCCCTTCTTTTCAATACTTTACAAAGTTTATGTATCCAAGAATTAGTATGACAATTACAATTACCTCTACGATAAAATCCACCACATCTACATAGTTTCATTGGCATATTATATTAAATTAGAATATCTTTATTCATCATTCGTAATTTGAAATGCCTGTTCAAATCTGATATGAAACATTTTGTTAATGTCTTTAGCATTCATATTCACGTAGAAGAAACTATAAGGTGCGTCATTAACGGCTTGATGATACATATCTAATAATTGCTGTTTATCAACAATGGCGCTATTTTCTTCAATAAAACTCATTAACTCACTTGCATTTTTCAACCTAAAAATATATAATGAACTGGCATTTAAACGAATGATAGGCACTAAAACATTATATTTTTGTGTTGAACAAATTACACTTACTGCATCGTGCCTGCCTCTTGTAAAAAGTCCGTGTAATAATTTACTATATCTAACAAATTTAGGATCGTCTGCGTGGTCATCTACAACGATTAATATTGAATGCGTGGTCATCTATAACGATTAATATTGAATGTAGTTTCTTTATCTTTTTAGACTTCATATAATTAATTATTTTCTTCTGTCTTTCAATTACATTTTCTAAATCACTTGGATTATAATTATCAAAGTAAATTTGTTCTTTTGCATCATCCACGTGCAATTCATCCCCCATGTATTTTTTAACTTCTGTAAAAGTTGGGTCATTATGAACGCTGGGGGAAAATATAAATATTCTTGCAAATGAATTTCTGTAAACATTCAAGATAAGGTTTTGGACTAAAACTGTTTTGCCTCCCGTCGATGAAGCAACTATAATACTTCTAAATGGTAATTTTAGCACATGCTCATATTTGGATTGTTTGAATTCATATTCAGTTATGTTTATTGGTTTTATTATTGGGACATCTGTCATAGTTGATATTAAAGAAATACAGAACATTATATTTAAAAAATAATTTGTCATTACTAGTAAATGGAACATCATTATGTTATGAGTGGCGGTGAATAACATAATGGAACAGGTTTTCCATTGCTTCAATCAATAAGCATTGAAGATAATTAGTTTTGTGTCTTGCTCGCGTGTGCAATGAAAACCAAGTGCTGTGCCCCACCAATAGCGATGAAGGGAGGGGCAAATGATAGATGAGATCCTGTTTTTTTTAGCTAAAAAGGTAGGTCATGCAGGGGCGGGTGAGCATATATATATATATACACACATGTATGTACATATATGTGCGGATTTGAAAATGAAAGCGCACATTTGTTTGCATTAGTGAAATTGGATATTGATGGTCACAGTAGAACACCTCGGGCAAAACATAGCACTTGTAGTTAATGCAGATGTGCGCGTGCGTGTGAGAGCATGCAGCTAGGCAGAGACATTTATGTGTCTCTGTGTGTTTGTGTCTCTGCGTGTCTATGTGTGTGTGTGTGTTGCGTGTGCAGGTGTGCGGGTTTGTTTATTTGTTTGCTTGCTTGTTTGCTTGTTTACTTGTTTGTTTGTTTAAGTTTGTTTACTTGTGTGTTTTGTTTGTCTTTGTATTCATGCTTAGCACTCCCATGCTGCACAAGCTACTCGACTCAGGATGACTTCGACGAGGAGATGGATGAAGATGTCTTTAGCCGCAAGCAGGCACAACCCTTCGCGACACGAGTGTAGCTTGGTTGGCGCAGCAAGTGCCGCGCCAAAGACCATAAAGAGAGAGCGGCAGGCCATGAGGGGAGTGAAATGTCGGGCATGGCCAGGCCATCCAGAACAGCGAGCAAATCCTCGAGAAGCATCAGACCAAGAATCGGCTCAAGGCCTGAGAGTGCCAGTTTTGCGAGCTGCCAAGTGCATCTCTTGCAGGGCAAGGGCAAGAAGAAGGACAGACACTGGGTTCCGCAGCCAGAATACTCGGCGCATCGGAGGGCTTGGGGAGATTGAGTTGAAAGTCAGAAACTGTGCTGAGTGCAGGATGCGACTGCCAAAGTGGCATGAGTTGCGTCGCGCGCCGTAGAGTTTGTAGGAATTCTCGGGCTGGGCTGTCGCAATGCTTCATTTCATTACTTGGAGTTCGTCATTTGGGGTGACCTGGGGTGTTTGCGCGCCTGGCCTCTTGCGGGGGTCCTGAAGGGATGCCGTTTGTGTCACACATTGGCCCGGCATGTCAAAAGCGTTTGAGCCGACATGCGGATCGGGCTCTTTGGCTCCTTCCGATCAGCTCCCCGAGCTGACCAGGAAGCATGTAGATCATTTGGCCGAAAAATCCCTGGCGGCTGAGAGGGATGAGTTTCAAGCTTGTCTTGTGGCCGGAGACTGTGGTGAGGCAAGTGGCGAAAATATCTGTGCGAAAGGTGGCTGCGCAAAGCGGATGATTGTGGATTGTGGCCACACTTTTTTTGGTTGGTTTTGAAATTTGTCAAAGGAAGACTACAGGAAAACCCCGCCATTTGGGGGGAGGGGGGGAAAAACCTTAAGAAGGACACACTCAGCTCAATTGGGCTCCAGTTCGGCAGCCAGGCGCTGAACGTGACCACTTACAGTGCCACAGCAGCAGCTTGGGGGGCGGGTGGGGCAGCTGAGGGGCAACCGTTGGGCCTTCAATACATGGCTTCCCTCAGTTGCCCAAAGCGAATCGACCTTTTAACCTTTTGGTTTTTTGATTTTGATCCGTTTTTGGTCATGGCCCCAAAAGGTTAACCTTTTATTTCTGGGTCAACTGAGTTCCCCGTTATAAGCCTGACGTTCGGATGGGGAGTCCTGGTTTAGACCATGTTCCTTTGAACGGACCCCCAAACGTCAGGTTCCATGTGAATTGGTGGGAAATGATTTGGAGGGTGTGGTCGCTTTGGTGCTTTTTCTGTTCTTGTTTTTTCCATCATGGGTTTGCCTTCAAATGTTTCAATTCGGTGGTTGGCCGACCTTTCCAAACATTTGTGCAGATGTGGGTATGGGTCAAAATAAAGTCACCTGGAAACCCTCAGATTTCAGTCCATGTTTCCACTTGCCAGGGTTTTCTCCTCATTTTGGGGTTTCCAACTATTCTTGAGCCACAGCCCTGTTCAGTGCCAGGCGGCCAATTTTTGGCTAAGACTGGCCGTAGGCATCTCCATGACCACGCTGGAAGAGGTCTTCATGGCGTTGGGCCATCAGGTGGGGAGCGAGCCTCCCCGGGAGAAGACGCGCGAGAATTGTTTTCGGCCGTGACTGGTGAGAGACGCATTTTGAGCAAAGCAAGTTTGGGAGGCCACTGTCTCTAGGCCTGGTTTTTATGACTGTCTCTAGGCCTAGTCTATCTTCTTCCTTTTTTTTGGGGCATTTTGGTGGCTCATCTCGTGGGTGTCCGCAGGCCGAGCAGGAGGCTGCCGCCAGCGGGCAAGCGCACAGCCTGGGGTCTCATTCTTTGGGGAGTGTCGTGTACCCTGCAAAAAACCTGCCGCTGAAGGCGAATCACCATAGTTGGGGTTGGGTGCTGGGTGGACATGACATCAGCCCCTGCTCAAGGTTGACACCATCCCCCAGGCTTCAGGCATAGGTGTCCTTTTTGGTTCTTTTGCTAGAAAAATAGAGGGCGATTCCTGGTTTACCTGGTGGTTGAATCATCTACCAGGGATATCTATTTCCCCTAAAAGGACACCTATGGCTTGAAGCCGGCTTGCCGGCTTCAGCCCTTCGCGCCGAGGCGAGAACACAGACTTTCGAGATGTTGAAGCGGAGCCGGAGGTGCCGCAAGTGGGGGCTCGTTGGAAATCCCGTCCGGGACCAGTTGCCGGCGACTGAAGCAAGCAAAGTGTGAGAGCCAACACATGTTTCACAGTTTGAAAGGCCATGTCAGGCATGCTTTTGATAACTTCAGCAACTGAATGCTGAGTCTGAGTTCTCTCTGACCTTCCTTTGTTTTTTTCTTCTTCTTTTTTGTTTTTGTTCCGTTGAAAGAAGGGGTTAGAAGGGGTTCGTTTTTGAGGTTGCACATGTTGCACCCCCAACCTGGTGGTCTTCCCTCTGGTTTTCTTAGCCAAAAACAAGCAAAAAACGGACAACCTGGGGGGGGGGGGGGAGGTGGGGTGGTGACTCTCGCAGGGCGTGCTGACCCGGCCAGAGACCTCCGAGAGGCGCTCGGCCAAGGCGATGATGCGGCTGAGGCATGCGAAGGGGGTTCACCGATCCGGACGTGTGGATCCGAAATCCAGAAACCGCACCCAGCGAAATGTGTCGCCATGGTTGAAACCATAAGGCCTTGTTGGTATTCACAGCGGAAACGTCATTGAACGAAGTTTCTTAGGTGGTGATTTCGCACCACCTGGAATGATTCAATTCCGCTGCAAATTCCAACAAGCAGTGGTTTTTCAACTATGGCTGTAAACTGGTGCCGATTTTGTCCATCCACAGTAGCGTGCGTGAAAACAAAGGAAACTTATGTGGCTTAGTTTGGTACCGTAATCAGTCTTCAACCGTCAGCTTCCATACTAGTCAGATGTTTGTGGCTGCTTCTTTTGAAGCATCCCCAGGTTTATTCCAAAAAACAACCTGGGTCATTCCCTTAGTCAGCACCAGCCAGAGATTTGTTTTCTGAAACACCCAACCCCACGCCTCGCAATCGCTCAGTTTGGGCGGGCCTTGAGAGGCTGCGTTTAGCCACTGCCAACCGCAGCTCTATCTACAGCGCTATCGCCTCAGAGCGCGGGAGGGGCGGACAGTCGCAAGGGTCCGCGGGGTGCCTGGGGTAAACCCCGCCCCATGAAAGTCCGGTGGTTCTTTTTTTCATTTGGGTCTGTCTGTTTTGTCGAGGGTAATTACCAACCCGTTTGCTTGGTTTGAAAGGGAAGCCAAAAGGAACCCAACCTTGTTGGTGGGTCTCCTATGTTGAGACAAACCCATTTGCAGCTTGGATTTTGAGAAGAGGGGGTGGTCTTGAGGCCATCCACCAGGTGAGGACTACTTTCACCTTTCCAGATGTGGCCGAAAGGTGACAGTTGCAGGGATGTGGCGCTTTACAAGGGGGACGGGGCCCGCCTGCCGCCCCTTCAAAGGGCCATCCCGATTTTGGGCAGGCCGGCCAACTTGTAGATGTGCCACCAGCCTTCGGAACTTCAGCAATCTCGCTCCTACTAGCTGCACCAATCCCAGCCTTGTCCCATTCCTGTCCCACGTGAGAAGGGGTCCACTCGCTCCTTGAGCCCAATACGAGGTGCTGGTTCTGCCCATCATCCTGAACATTGCCTGTTTTGCTTCGAGAGGCCAGCTGGCGCGTGAAGTTTACCCATCATGGGACAAAGCTGGAGGTGCTTGTGCGTACCTGAATCCTCCTGGCCTCATCACTGTTTTTGTTGGGGGTGGTCAGCGATTGCCTCGAAGCAGATAAAAAGGCTTGATTTCGCTTCCTGAGGCGGAAGCTCACAGTCTGCCTCAGAGGGCGGCATGTCAGACATCATGCGCCACACCTAGCGTGCGGGGCAGGTCTCAGGTATGTAAAGCGTGCGCAGCGGGCAGTCACACACTTTGCACCACAGCGCCTGTTTTTGGTTTTTTGGTTGGCTGAATTCAGCCAGGCGCATCACCCCAGGTTGCCGCGGTTATAGCAGTCGGCCCCTGATGAATAGACTCTGGTGATCAATGTGAGGGGGCTTTCTTGGGCCAAGGTTGCCCATGGCCATGGAATTTCTAGGGGACCTTGGACCCACTGAGCAGACATCCCCCACATGTTTTTTCCATGAGGTCCGGCCTGGATCCGAGATTTTCTTCGCCGCAGCCACTTGAGGCTGGTGACCTACCCGCCCATGGCCTTCGGGGTGTCGATCATCGCCTTCACTTTGCAGCTGGTCCGTGAGCGGGCGGAGACCCCAGCTGCGGACGTGTGGGAGAGGGGGGAGGGGGGGGAGGGTGGGCGCCGGGAGCATTGGCAGCTGAAAACGATGCGGAAATTCACGGGCATAGGGGTCCTTTTTGGTGGTTCCGCTTGAAAAAAGAGGGCGATTCCTGGTTTACCTGAAACCCATCTATTTTCCCAAAAGGACAACTTGCAAGCTGTGAAGAATTGCAAGCCTGGGTCCTGCCGTGGTTTGGCGTTTGTGTAGGAGTGCCATTGATTGGCTTGAAGGAACCGCCCACGAACGACAACGGTTAGCACAATCATGAGGACCCCAGAAGATGCAGGTATCAGCTCCAGGGTTCCACTTTTGACTACCCCAGAGAAGACTTAAACCCAGGGCTGAATTCATCCCCCCCTTTAAAAGGAGAACCCCAAATTTGAAGTCTATCTTGGGGTCGAGAGGTGTTAGCCCTGATCAGCCCAGCTTCCTTCGGTTCTTGTGCTCCGTGGCGCCCTGAGGAGGTGAAGTGTAAGCATGTCGCCTTGGCGCAGGCGGGGGTAGCTCGACAGGAGCAAAGGTCATGGCAGGGTCTCCTGCTGGTAGGTCCCGAATCTGTTTTGCAGGCTGCTGGGCATGGGGTTTTGCGTGGCCCACTACGGTTCATTGTGCTAATCTTGTCAGCCGCTCACATTGTTATGAAAGGAGTTTTGGGTGGACCCTAGGAAGTATTTCTGGCCATGGATTCACATGCCACGTTCCATGTGCCTAGTATATGCGAGTGGGGTCAAGCTTCAACTTCATTCAACATGGCTAGGGCCAAGGGGTCCATCGATTCCCTTAAGAACCTTCGCCCATTTTTGGGCAGCACTCTTTCTGAATCTCACTCCCCTGAGTTCCTGGACTTTGGGCTGTTTGGAAAGATCACTTTTAGTGGTAAATAAGAAGTTTAAACTTTTTGTTGATGACTCCACTTAGGATCTGAGGAGTTGCTGTGCGACGCTTCTCTGCATTTTCCATCAAATGGCAGATCACGGCCAGGGCCTTTCGGTGCGGGCCTTCTGGCTGGGCACGCTGATGGACATCCGGCTGCAGTTTTTTCGGAGTGCTTTGCAGGGCGGTGTGGGCGGATTGGGTGTCAGAGTTGGAATGTTTTTGTTTTTTTTTACTCCGGTGAGGTTGGAGACTGGATGTTAGTTCTTGTTTACCCGAAAAGCTATATGCTTGCCACGAGTTTGACATCATGGACAACCTACATTGTTCAGGCGCACCCCATCATCAGTAGCTCCGCTTCTCAGAGAAGCTGACGTTGGCTTCAGAGTGTCACTGGCCGTATTGTCATGTAGATGCGCAAGATTCCATGCGTATTCGCCGCTTTCATGGGCCCGGTCATGAGAAGGAGCAAGCATCGCGATGCATCGCGTTGTGGACTCACATGAGGCAGATTTATTCCAACAATGCTGTTGCACAGACGGCGGATGGTTGCTGGCTCCTTTCTTTCAGCGTTCTGTTTCTGTTTCCAGGTGTCGTCCGTTTCTGTTTCCAGCGATGCCCTTTCCTCTGAGGCCCATTATTTGGCCCGGGCCTAAGAATCCAAGATCACTGCGGCTTGGAGCCGGACGTCAGCATCCTCATGGCGCGGCATCAGGTTCTTAATTCCCTGCAAGGTTAGCAACTGCACCTGCCCAGAGGGTCCAAGTACCCTCTAAAAAAGGTACTTAGACCCCTTTTTACCCTCTAAAAGCCATCCCTCATGAGGTACTTGGGCCCTCTGGGCTGAGGTTAATGTGGTCAACGCCGTGGTGCTTCTGCTGGTGACTTGGTCGCAGCTTCGTACCTTTCGTGCTGGGCGGGGAAGGGGTTGGTCTGGAAGACTGGCTTACCATAACGGGACCTTCAGTTGTTCATACTTGTTTTTCACACTTGTTTGACAATAGTATAATACATATATATATATATAATACCAATGACAATGAAAACATATGATTCACCTAGGCTCAAGGAAATGTCCTCTGACCCTGGAAGCTCCCGAAACTCAGGGGGACCAGCCGGCGAGGCGATCCAATGGAGGGGCGGCCCGAAGCTCACCGGAAGTGGCTTCCCCATGCTCATAGTGGAGGCGCCCCTTGGGGTGCGATGGCATGGCGAAAAAACGCGATTCACATGGCCAAGAGCCAAGTTTTTTTTTTTTTTTTTTTTTTTTTTGGTTTGCTTCGTGAAAGCAGACGCTGTTTTACATGAAAGGCTTAAAGGCATTGAATCGAAGTACGCTTCCATGTTGAACGCTTGAAAGGGGCAAGCGCCGGCGAGGCTTCAGACGGGCGGCGTTTTTTTGTCCGGCCATGTTGCGTCGGCACGATGGCAGGCCATGATTTATCCCGTGAGCTTGCTGCTGATGGCGTACAACGTCTCCATGCTACTCGGCGTGTAGATGTTGCCCGGCATGCCGCCAACAGACGCCCTGGAAGACCTAGCCGCTAGCCCATCCACCGAAAAGAATCAAAGCCTTGCAAAGCCTTTTCAAAGCTTGCAGATGTTTTGCAGGGTGTTTTTTTCCGAGACTTGCGCGGAATTTCCGAACCATGTGGATGTTTTGGCAAGTTACTTCCCGCGAAAAGCGGGGAAGCCTTTGGGCTTCCCGGGCGTCCATCCATCGCGACTCAGGCTTTTCACCCAGGTGGAGCTCGCTGTGAAGGCAGGACCACAAGCCACGCGGAGCCCGTGATGGCACGCTCCATTTTTTTGGCATGTCACGGGGCCCTTCGGCTCGGGCTGCACCGCGGGGCTTCCTGAGGTTCCTGGGCTTGGGAAGACCGGTTTAGTGGTAAAACATGCTCGGACTTTGTTTGGCCAATCCACTCAGAAACTGAGACTCAGTGCTCGACAAGATTCAGATCACAATTGGGCTGAAGCTGGGAGCCTTTCAGCGTTTCCGAGCCATGCGCACATGTGGGAGGTTTTTCCTGAACCCCTGCTTCGCCTTGACCAAAATCGTAAGACGTGGAGAAGTCACAAGTAGGACTTTCCAAGCTTTTAATGGCCCGAGAGCTCATAGGATAAAGTGTGACCTCCGAGATTGAATTCTTTCCGCCATCCGTCGGCGATACGATTGAAAGGTGTTTCCTTGCGCAGGTCCTACCGCTCACAAACATGCTGCTGGGCACCATTCCGACGCCGGGATGCCTTGTCGATGCCCAGCCAAGGGCAAGAACAGCGCGCTAGTACTGGGTACAGTACACCGGAGGGCCCCCGAACCACAATCCAAGCAATCTGCCGTTGTGTTGCCCCACTTAGGTTTCTCTTGTAAGCCAACTCCAAAAGCATGGTACCCACACACCGTACTCCACCCTGGCAAACACAGACGGATCACCTCAGGGAGAGAGAAGAACGCAGCCTGCGCCCATAGGCCCATAGGTGTCCTTCTTGGTTGACTTGGTGCAAAAATAGAGGGCGATTCCTGGGGTACCTGGTGGTTCAATCGACCAGGGAAACCCGTCCATTTTCAACCAAAAAGGACACCGGCCGATTCTCAGCTCAGCGCAGCTCAGGACCTGCGTGTACCTCCTGCTGCAGCTGCCCGAGTGGCTGGAGGTGGCTCGGGGGCTGCACGCTGCGCCTCGGCTTTGGTGGAAGACGGTCGTCGGGATGTGCCCGGGTGAACCAACAAAAAACCACCGCCTAGTCGTTAGGTTGCCAGGGGTGGTCGTGAAACACATGCGGAACTTGGACCATGAGTCGGTGAAGGTACACTTGGGGAGCTATGGCCGTGGCGGATTTAGGTCGATTGGTCACAAGGGTGCTGTTACCCAAGATCTAGCGGCACATGCCCAAACTTTAGGTCTCAAAACCCGCTCATGGGACCATAGGTGAAGGGCATCCTTGCAGCAACAGGGGTTATGTACCAACAGAGGGGAGGGGATTTACAAATCGTGGCGCGGGGCGCGTGCACGAAAGCTGTTTGCAGCCGGGCGTTTACTGGGCATGTGGAGGATGGAAGGCTGTTAGGTGCCAGGTGCTGTGGGTGGGGACTGTTTGGCAGAGCGGTGTCGCTTCATGTTCTGGGTGCTTTCTGGGCACTGGCATGCGAGTGCTTGGCAGGGCAGTGTTTGCCTCATTCATTTGGTTAAGTTTCTATCTGCAATTTCCTGTCCGCAAAGAACACTGGAGTCAAGCTAGTCCCGATGCTTGGCATTGAGCCCATCAGCTCTAAGGCGATGTCTTTGTTGAATCCGGCTGCGGCCTCAGGCGTCAGCTGAGCTGCAACATGTTGTTTTTTTTTGTTGCACCACGCGCCACGTTGAGTGAATCGTTTTTTTCCCCACAATTTCTTGAGAAACAAAAATCAAACAGGGGGATCACAGGAATCCGGGATTCCCCGGGCCGACGCCGGTAAATTCCCTTCCCCGCTGTCTCATTGCTGGGTTTTTGAGGTCTATGGTCTGCCCGGCATGGTCCTCATGATGCGCAGGCCCCAGGAGCGAAGACAGATCTATCTTTGGGCCCAGGGTTTCCTAGCCCCCTCGGTATCCCCAGCCCCTTCAAAAATGGAATTGGGGGAGGGGGGATTTCGACCCCAGATCTCCATTGGTGGTTCCATTTTCCGCGTTTTTATGGGGAAGACTAGATAGATGGAATTGGGATTTTTTGTCCAGGACCTTCAGGTGTCCTGGGCCCCTTTCGCTGAGGTACGAGGAGCCACACATGACCTTGTCAGAGCTCCTGGTATCTAGGACTGCCTGGGGCTTGGCCTTCGAATTGCTGGGATAAAATCCTTTCTGAACAGGCCGCATGGGAAAACCTTCCTTAAGCTGGCCACATGTGGTTGTGGGTCAAAAAAACAAGTACCCAAAATGGAACCCTGGCAAATGAAAACATGGACTCAAACCTGCGGTCCCCTAGAGGTTTAATGTTGACCCATGTGAGAAATACCTTAACAGGCGCTTGATCTGCGCAGCATGCCAGCGGTGCAGTCGCTGAGTGTTCGAGGCCATCCCTCTCTACGGCTCTGTGGTGCCTCTCGGATCGGTTGGCAAAATTGACGAAGCTCAAGCCACGAGGCGAAAAAGCCCCAAAGGAGCCCATGAGAAATGGACTAGGACCAGCTGCCCCGCGCGCATGCGAGGGTTCTGTTTGGTCAGAGGCCAGGGTTTTGTTTAATTTAAGAGGTCAAGGCTCTCACGCGGCGTCTGGCAGCTTGAATCACTCGCCCAGGGTGATTGCCATGCTGGCGATGAATCTGGTTTACCAGGCCGGGGCGTGGACAGGGGAGACAGCTGGGGAATGTCTCATGGGTTGTCAACACAGGGGTCCCCAGAATGGAGGGTTTCTGAGGTGTACCCTCAGACACGCACACACAGCCTCAATGTGGAGCAAGCGAGGTAAGGCTCTCAGCGTGCGTATGAAACTCAGTGGGTCCACAATTTGGTTTGTTCCAAAGGCAGACGCTGGGGGTCAATTCCTACGACCTGCCTATGATGACGGCAAAATGCGATCAGTGAAGCCGCGTTGTTTGGTACTCAAAAAGGCATATGGATGGTCGGGAGATGTGGTGTTTGGCCAATGCAAGCCAGTCAGCAGCCATCGGAGAAAGGTGAACTCTTGGTGGGTATCCACCCCCCTTACACTTTGGACAACCCTAGGTTGTCAAATGATCGTTGGCATCACTGCCAGATTCCAAATTAGACGGGGCTGTTCAAAGGTAATCTTTAATCCTTACCTGGGGTTACGCAAGGGACCGGTCCCCTTTTTTTCGTGGCTTTTCTGTAGGGATTATGAAAAATGGGATTGGCCAATCCTCCATTTTGAACAGCGCAGTTAGAAGCTTTTCTTGTTGACTTGTTTTGTTTGTTTGTTGAGCCCCAATGACTTCCAAGGGAACGGTTTGAAGCATTGTGACTACAAGTGGAAGCCTCAAGCCACGCAAATGGGTATCAAAATTCAAGGACCATGAAAACCGCAGGTTTTACCGTTGTGGGTTCCGTTGTGGGTCCCGTTTTTTGTTTTTTTTTAACCAGCCAAATGATGGCCGCTAAGAGGGTCCCGGCCCCAGTCTACCTGCATACGCCCCCGTGTGCCAAGGGAACTTTCGGTCGCCAGGATGCCCGGAGCCGGAGCGCCGTGCCCGGGGACTTCCAGGAGCGCGCTCGGGGAAAAGCCCGGGGCCGGGGGGGTGGTGGGTAGGGGGGGTGGGGGGTGGGTGGGGGCGTGGGGGGTTGGGTTGTGGGGGGTTGGGGGGGGGCCAAAGGAAAAAGGGGACTTTGAAGGCTGGAGATACCGCATTTTTTTGCTTTTTTTTGAGCGGGAGGTGGTGGGAGCAGTTTTTTTTCACAGTGAGGCCTTATGTAATTAAGCCTTTCTGAGTAGTTCAGTGGAATTCAAAGTACATGGGTTTTTTTGGACGCTGCTCGCCTGAAGATCTTAAACGGAGCCCAAACCTTTGCTTCGCGAAAGGATGGATCGCATTTTCCGTTTTAGTGATCCAGATTCGCCAAAGACACTTTGTTTCGGAAGGGGAGGGGCCGGTCCATCCTTTGGACCCGCTGAAGCACACCCACCAATTCTGAAACTGGCTTTGAAGCATATTGAAAGGGTACTTACCTGGGATCAGCCCGGCAAATATGCAGGGCTTTGAAACCTTTCCTCACACAAAAGGAAGACCACCAAAGAGAGACCCCCTTCAGATGAGGCTCAAGGTAATGTTGCTGCTATGCTCGTTTGCCTAACGTCAGTTGCAGAGGCTCCATGTTTTTTTTTTTTTTTTTTTTTTTTTGCGGCACGATGCATACACACACATATATATATATATTTTAATATATATATATGTGTGTGTGTGTGTGTGTGTGTGTGCATGGGATTCCGTATAATGTAGCTGTTGCGTGCATGCTGCTCGCTCGCTTTCTTGCTCCCTCGCTTGCTTGCTCGCTTGCTTGCTTGCTTGCTTCCTGGCTTGCTCACTTGCTTGCTGGCTTCCTCGCTTCCTCGCGTCCTTGCTTGCTTGCTGGCTCGCTTGCTTCCTCCGTTGCTTCATGGGCGGCCTAGACTGCCTGCTTGCCTGCCTGCTTGCTTGTCTCAAGCGCGGCCAAGATGTGTGTGTGTGTGTGTGTGTGTGCGTGTGTGATTCACATGTGCCGCACGCTTTGGTTGGCAAGGGGACAAGCTCCAGCTGCAATTAGATTCGTTGCCAGAGATGACGTGAAACAGACCATTGAGAAAGAAACTTGACCAGTGGCCCCACCCAGTTTATCGCATCTCGTTCTCCCGCGACACAGCTCCTGGTCAGGAGTTTGATGCAGGTCGCAAGGACGATGACGTTCTTACGGAAGAGTCCCGGGTGAACACAAGCATCTTCGACGACAACAACGAGGAATCATCACAAATGTCCATGTTCTGCTAGGCTTGCAGGACCTTTGTCGGAGGTAGCCTTTGGTGCTGGCATGTTAAGTCATGCAAGGCCAACAGGAGGCGTTCCAAGGGAGCAAGCAAGTGATCGTTGGTTTCTGTGGGTGGTGCCTGCCAGCGTTGCAGGACGCAGCCATGTACCACGAGTTGCACCACACCTACAGGACCAATTGGGAAGGCTCTGTGCAAAGGCCTTCGGCCTGTTTGGCAAACCTCAGCCCATGTTGATGGGAATGGAAAGGAAGTGGGCCCCCGTTGGCTAACGTGGTACTGGGCTCTAGCTCCTGGCTTAAGTAGGGGCCCGAATGCCAAACTGTCGATAAGAGACTCTTTTGGAGACCAGTGCCTTCAACACTCGGAAATATGCATGGCCGACACGGGACGCCCCACAAACCGATACCCGATACCTTTCCAAGAGTTGTGATCTTCGCCTGGAATGACCGGAAGATTGACATGCTCCGGCACCTTGAGGAGAGAAAGCAGTTGAACAAGAGTCCAGAAGTTTGATTTGAAAAGCGCATGATTTTCACATAGTGCGCCCATTGTCCAATCGGTACCCCAACCGATACTCGACCGATAGGGTGACCGATACGCTTTGTTGTCCGACCAGGCGCCCACTCAATTGGATGACGTTTGGCTGCTAATTGCTTGGAGCTCTTTTTGCCCATTTGGCCACAGTGTCCTTGATGCACTTCTATATGTGTTTACTGTTTATTTGACTACCGGGAGTGGATGGAAAACATGTAGTGAATTGTGCAGTTGGAATTGCTGGAGTGGAGAATGTGAGCAGTACTGCGTTGAAGCTCATATGGCGCCCACCTGTCCTGCGAGTTCTCATATTCCGCTTCCTTGCGTGAGGGATTCAAGTTCGTCAGAGGGAATCCCTTCCTGGCCAGGATGTCACGACTCAACCAGCACTGAAGGAACATGAGGGGGGCCAACAAAAAGCGTCGAAGGCCAAACTTCAAAGGAAACCAGCAGCCAAGTGCCCTCTGCTGACCGCCAAGTGCCGTCTGGTCACAGGTGCGAAATGGCCGCCGGGTGTTCCGCGAAAAACAAATATTTCGCCCGCGCGATTTGGACTTGGGCTTCAGGGGAGCGGAGGCGGAGCGGCGGAGAGGCGCCATGGCGCCCGCAAGATGGGCGCTGCTCCCGCTGCTCCCGCTGCTCCCGGTGACGAAAGCGCTGCTCAACTGCTCGGCACCTCGGCGCGTCTAAGGGCTCGGCAAGGAGGCCTTACTGGCGGTCGGTTGTTCTTGGGGGGAGGAGGACCGAAAGGAAGACAGGGTACTGAACTTGTCTTACTTTCCCCTGAGACTTGGGGGACAAGGAAAATAAGCAGTTTGCGAGTTGCAGCGTCCATTGCTCAAAGGGGGGTCCCAAGCTCAACCGGTGTTTGGATTTGCTCAGGTGTCTCCAGATGACTAGGATGCAACTTGGAGCTGGCTCCGTTTGTTGTGTTCTCTTCCAGCTATCCTGATCTGCGTGCGAGCGAACTGTTGTTTATGGCCGGCCTCGGTTGCATGTTCATGGTTTGCCTTTTCCACTGTTTGTGTAATAAATAAGCCGCCCCCTGGCAGTGTAGAAACCCTTTTCAAGGGGGGCTGTTCATTTCAGTGGAAAAGGCAAACCCTGTGCATTGTTCCCGGAAAGGGTTGAGCTGCAGAAGGTGTCAAGGCCCCCCATCGGCACTTTTTGAAGCGTGTCCCAGGCATGTTGGACTGCTTTTTCCCGTATTATTGCAAGTGACTCAACCACACCCAAATCACAACATGCTGGCAACCTACGACACATAACAGGGCGAGCTGCTGCGTTTTTAGCTGGCATCTTGCTGGTAAACTGCAAGGCTTCCAGCTTGCTCCCTACTTGCTCGTTGACCAGCCTTCTCCTCTTAGCTGCCTGCTCTCCATGGAACTTAAATTTGCAGTGCTCAGTCGGACCCCTACTCCCTCCCCTCCCCACCCCCCACCCCCCTCCCCACACCTCCACCCCTCCCCCTTTTTTTCGAGGAGGCGCACGACCCGGTGACGGCGGTATGCTGCACGGCACAAGACGCCTGGGATGGTCTGGTGGCCGAAGGTGGTTGTGGAGGCTCAGGACCCACGGAGAACCAATGCAACGCAGCCATGGAGCTGTGCAGAGAGCCTTTGGCGGGTCGGCGAATCGCCGGGTCGGGCCCTGTTCGTGGGGGTGTTGGTTTGTTGGGTTTGAGAGTCTCCCTCTTTTTTCTTGGGGGAGAGCAAATTGTCTCAAGCTCGGCTTGAAAAGCGGTTGGCGGACATAGATCCCAACCTGCATGATGTCCACATATGTCCACCAAAGGGTCCCCAAAGAAAACTCACACGCATTTCAGGTTTGCGACTTATCCCAAAAGCTGTGACGGTCCCGAATCTCCACTAGAATCTGGACAGGGGGGCTCACAATACCCACCTTTCCGGCTGGACTGTTTTGCAACATGCTGCCGGTACACATTGCCGCGACGCATTGCTTGGTGTAGACTTCTTGGTCTGTTTGGGCTTCCCACATGCTGCCTTTACATCTTGCCCCGGCACAAGATGTTTGCTTAGATTGCCCTTTCGACCTTCCTGGTTCACGAGCGGGGTGGGGGGGAGGGGGGGGCGATACCCACGACGAGGACTTGTCTAGAGCAGGCTGGTGCAAAGGCAGCTTGGGCGCTTCTGGCAAAGCTTCCAAGTAGTAGTTCTTCCAGATTTGTCCTTCTCTCCTCAGGAAACAACAAAAAGAACAAAAACAAAGCACGCCACGGCCCTTCCTCAGCACCAACTACAGCTGAAAAACGCCTTCGGCTGTGAGACCTTCACAGCAAAGGAGAGAGGGAGAGAGATGGAACATGAACGAGCGCAGGCTACCCGATAAAACCACTCGCATGCTCTCGAGAGGAAGTTGATCTTCCAGGGAACCCACCTTGAAACCATGTTAGAAACCATTATTTGTTGGTATTTACAGTTTTGTCCTCCAGGGTTCCTTAGGTGGTGAAGGATTCCGTCCATCCAAAGTATGTTTGTGGATTCAGACACCAGGGTTCCTGAACGGCGGTGCGGTTTATGGTTTTCACAACCATCCACAAAAAATATTTGTATATATATATATATGTAATACGTATATATAAAAAATACATGAATTACACCAGCATAGACCCCAGATAGCAATGATTGCACACCAGCACCTCCAACAGCACCCCCCGAAGAGCGTCCCAAACAGCATCCGGACGTCAATCGAGCACCCGCGCCATTACTAGCACCTCCAACAGCGCCCCAAACAGCATCCCAAAACAGCACCTGCAGCAGCACCCTGAACTGCATGCCCCCTGCACCCTGCCGTCAATTGCAAGAATGCGCCTGCACCGTCACTCTAAGACCAAAACGCCACCTGCGCCAGCACCCCAAGCTGCATGCCTCCTTTGCACCCTACCGTCAAGATGCAAAAATGTGCCTGCACCGTCACCTGCATGGATAGCACCCGGGCGTGAATATCGCAAATTGCGCCCACACCGTCACCAGCACCTCAAATAGCCCCCCGAACAGCATCCCAAAACACCACCAGCACCAGCACCCCAAACTGCATGCCCCCGTGCACCCTACCGTCAAGATGCAAAAACACGCGTGCACCGTCACCCCCAAAACAGCACCTGCGCCAGCACCCCCAAACTGCATGCCCCCTAGCACCCTACCGTCAATCTTGAAAACACGCGACCGCACTGCCATCAGCACCCCAGACAGCGCCCCAATCCGCAAAAACCAGCACCCCAAACTGCATGCCCCTTAGCACCAGCCCATCAATCTCGCAAATCACTTCCCCCTCTTTATTAGAAGTTAGAACCCCTATAGCTTTCAGCTATCTGGGGAATAAGTAAAGAAATAGATAAATAAGTAAATAAATAAATAAATAAATAAACAAATATATATATATATATATTATCAGAAAACATCTATATGTATGAATATATACGTATGTAGATACTCAGACACACACACACACACACACACCAACACACACCCAAACACATATATGCATGGTTGTTGGTTGGAAACATTTAGCATTTTTGCTTATTGTGGTTTAGTGGGAAATCCCCACTTAACTGCCAAAGTTCAAATTGTTGCTCCCCTTCCAGCGTCGACCAAGTATGTCTGTGGAAAGGGTACTTTCTTACAAGCGGACAGCTTTTCCTTCCAAGGACTGCCAGCGGGCAGTGCAGGACTTCAGCATCTCGGAGGATTCAGATGTGGCGGTGGACCTGTCGTCTGCCAAGGTCACCTGTGAGCTCCCCCAGTGGAAGCTCGGTAAGCAAACCAGTCTCACTCCTCTTGGGTTCGGGTTCCCAAGGCTTTTTGCTAGGTGCCTCCTCAGTTTTTTCTTCCGCTTGTATCCTTTTTTCCTCCTTTTCCCTCTGTTTCGCTTTCTTGTTTTTAGGCTTCTCTTTTGGTTCCCTTGTGACCTTTGGGAATAGGCTTCCCTTCCCTAAGCAACTCAACAGGCCCAACAGACCCAACATCCTTGTATCCTTTGGTTCCCCTTTGTCCTCCCTTTGTCGCTTTCTTTCTTTTTTCTTTTTGGGCCACGCGCTGATCGTTTTATCTTCTTAGGAAGCCGTTTTTGTTTTTTGTGGCTCACCGCGCCGGTCGTCTTCTTCTTTTCGGAGTTTTCCCCTTGATCGCTTCCCTCTTCTTTTTGTTTGGAAAGCCGCGCCGCTGCTGGTGCTCTCTCCTTTTTTGTCCGTTTCTTTCCGGCCAACGCGCTCCCATTTGACCCCGTCTTTTCGGAGGTCTCGTTTTTTTTTTCCCGCCGGCCGCCGCCCAACCCGCGCTCGTGGAGGACGCCGTGCGGCGGCACGGTGCGGGGCCTGGGGGTGGGGCTGCTGATCGCCACGGGGGTGGCGCTGCTGCTGGTGGCCTCAGCCGCCTGCGTGGCCTTCGACTGGCGGCTGCTGCCCTCGCTGGTGGCGAAGCAGCGCCGGAAGCTGCTGGTGGAGGACATCCACGCGCAGGACCGGAGTATATTCCTTTTTTTTGCTTTGCTTTTTTTAAAAAAAATCTTTTGTGTGTTATACTTTATCTTCTTTTTTTTCTTTTTCTTTTTTTTTTTTTGGGGGGGGGTATCAGTTGTCGTTTTTTGCTTTTTGTTGGTTGCTGATCAAAGGAAGTTTAACAAGAAACTTCCGTAGTACTGGAACTAAATGAGCTAGCTGCTTTGACATATAGCTATGACAGGTAGCTAGCATGACAAATAGATAGCTTTGACATATAGCTAGCTTGACAGATAGATAGCTTTCCAATAGGCTTGCATGACAGATAGATAGCTTTGACATATAGCCAGCTTAACACGTAGATAGCTTTCTCAAGTATAGATTTCGTGGCAGGCGCAGCACTTTCGCAAGCACTCTCTGCGAGCTGGGGGATGGCAAGATGCAGAAAACGTTGGCGCTGTGCGTGAACGTTCCGCTGTGTGAATTGGGCTTCCGGACTGTGCGCAAACCACCTCGGCTGCGACGCCTGTACGGCGGCGGTCTCGGAACGGTCGGAACTCGGAAACGGTCTCGGAACGGGTTCGGAGACGGGCCCATTGGCACGGCCGCGCGAAGGTTTCGCAAGGTTTGAATTGCGTGGCAGGCGCAGCACTTTCGCAAGGTCAAGTATAGATTTCGTGGCAGGCGCAGCACTTTCGCAAGGTCAAGTATCGATTTCGTGGCAGGCGCAGCACTTTCGCAAGCACTCTCTGCGAGCTGGGGGATGGCAAGATGCAGAAAACGTTGGCGCTGTGCGTGAATTGGGCTTCCGGACTGTGCGCAAACCACCTCGGCTGCGACGCCTGTACGGAGCGGTCTCGGAACGGTCTCGGAACGGTCTCGGAACGGTCTCGGAACGGGTTCGGAGACGGGCCCATTGGCACGGCCGCGCGAAGGTTTCGCAAGGTTTGAATTGCGTGGCAGGCGCAGCACTTTCGCAAGGTCAAGTATAGATTTCGTGGCAGGCGCAGCACTTTCGCAAGGTCAAGTATCGATTTCGTGGCAGGCGCAGCACTTTCGCAAGGTGCTGCGTCCACTCTCTGCGAGCTGGGGGATGGCAAGATGCAGAAAACGTTGGCGCTGTGCGTGAATTGGGCTTCCGGACTGTGCGCAAACCACCTCGGCTGCGACGCCTGTACGGCGGCGGTCTCGGAACGGTCTCGGAACGGTCTCGGAACGGTGGAACGGTCTCGGAACGGGTTCGGCGACGGGCCCATTGGCACGGCCGCGCGAAGGTTTCGCAAGGTTTGAATTGCGTGGCAGGCGCAGCACTTTCGCAAGGTCAAGTATAGATTTCGTGGCAGGCGCAGCACTTTCGCAAGGTCAAGTATCGATTTCGTGGCAGGCGCAGCACTTTCGCAAGCACTCTCTGCGAGCTGGGGGATGGCAAGATGCAGAAAACGTTGGCGCTGTGCGTGAATTGGGCTTCCGGACTGTGCGCAAACCACCTCGGCTGCGACGCCTGTACGGAGGGGTCTCGGAACGGTCTCGGAGACGGGCCCATTGGCACGGCCGCGCGAAGGTTTCGCAAGGTTTGAATTGCGTGGCAGGCGCAGCACTTTCGTCAAGGTCAAGTATAGATTTCGTGGCAGGCGCAGCACTTTCGCAAGGTCAAGTATCGATTTCGTGGCAGGCGCAGCACTTTCGCAAGGTGCTGCGTCCACTCTCTGCGAGCTGGGGGATGGCAAGATGCAGAAAACGTTGGCGCTGTGCGTGACTTGGGCTTTCGGACAGTGCGCAAACCACCTCGGCTGCGACGCCTGTACGGAGGCGGGTTCGGAACCTTGCAAGTGGTGCATGTTCGCGAGGCTCCGCTTACCTACTCGGGCTCAGCAAAGCCACTCCTGTGCTTGCGCGCGGCCGCCTCACTCCCGGGCTGCCCATGCATCTACTTGTCAGACGCGAACTTGGATGACGCAGGGCAAATTACGGCAGGTGAGGATCTGCCAGTCCAGTACGCGGAGCTCTTACTGCGAGTGACGGCCAAAGATCCTGTGCAGGAGTGCAACGAAGCCGAGCGCGGAGTGCGAATCATCTTCGAGTGCGCAGACGCCACGCAGCCAGATATCCGCGCGGACCTCATGTGGGTGGTCAGCGTCAGAGACAGCTTGGCCATCGCGCGACAGCGGCCTGACACGCTGTTGCGGGTGGTTGCAAAGCCTCATGTTCTGTTCGACACGGACGGCGAGCCTTCCTTGCGTCACTGGCAGGTGATCTTCCAGTTTCCGGCTGCGGACGGAGATATCGAGCCGTTTGCCCGCCGTCGGGCGTGGCAGCTTTCCTTGGACTCCCAGCCCAGCCTTGAGATCAAGCGTCTTCAGGAAGACGCCATGGCAATGACTCCGTTGACTAAGGTTGCCAGAGTAAAAGAGGCTTTGACCTCGCCCAGCTTTCGTGCTTGATGACGCGCGTGCCGTTTCGGGCCGCGTGCTCCAGCCCAGACTACAGCACGGCTTGGGCAGACGCAAAGAAAAGGCGCTCTCGGGGGGGAGGGAGGAGAGTTGAACTTGAAGCGCTCGTTGGGAGCTTTGGAAAGGGAAAGAGAAGAAAGAGAGAGAGAGAGAGAGAGAGAGAGAGAGAGAGAGAGAGAGAGAGAGAGAGAGAGAGAGAGAGAGAGAGAGAGAGAAGAGAGAGAGAGAGAGAGAGAGAGAGAGAGAAAGAGAAGAGAGAGAAGAGAAAGAGAGAAAGAGAGAAAGAGAGAAAGAGAGAAAGAGAGAAAAAGAGAGAGAGAGAGAGAAGCAAGGGGCCAAGGACAGTTCTCCAAACTATAGTTGTTCACTGCTTTGAAACTTCCGCCCCCCGGCTCTGCCGGACCTTACTTGTATTGTTTATGCTATTTGTTTGAAGGGGGGGTACATCAGTTGTTTTCCTTCTTTTTTTCGGGGTGGGGGGTGGGGTGGGGTGAGTGCCATGGAGACTTAGAGTCAGCGTATATTTTGCAGACAAGCACACTAAAAGCCAATACCCCCCAAAAGCAAGCGGTTGCAAAATAGTCAGGGGCGGGTGCAGGGGTGGGGGTGGAGCCCTTTGCATGTGCGACGAGTTCTGGGGGATGGGTTTGTGCGTCGGAGTTCGTTCTTTGGCGGCTCCGGGCCCAGTTCAGCGCTTAAAGGAGAATTTCAAGAGACACTCGCCAGTTTTTGGGAGCCCCTGTATTTTTTTGACACATGTGGCCTTTGTTCGCCAGTTGGGTTGAAAAATGGATGGATTCCACGGGGTCGGTTTGGCTCTGACACCCATGCGCAGGACATTTGCATCAATTAGTTCTCGAGCTCAAAAATTTAGGGGCAATTGAAACGGGCGATTTACCCTTTGGTGCAGACGTTTGACTCAGGGATTCCTTTTTTCCCAGTTGGTGACATATAGTCGGTTGCCCAACCCCCTTTTTGCTTTTTCAGTGTTTGATTGATTTCTTTTGGGGTGGGAGGGGTGGGGGTGGGAGTTTTTGTTTCTTCTTTTTTGTCTTCTGTGCATGTTTTTGGAAGAAGGGGGTGTGCTACTTCTTTCTTTTCGGGGTTCAGCATCTTTCCAGGAAAAGTTACTTTTTCCGATAGGAGGATTGTGTTTTGTTTTTCTCTCGGTGTTTTTGAGGTTCAAAGTGGTTTGTTCAAGTTGTTCAAGGGGTGCCACTGGCTTCATTTTCACCATGAGTTGAAGGGTCATTTTGACAGACCCGGGGTCCAGGACAAGGGTGAGGTGCTCGAGCCCGTGCTGTGGCTGCAATGGGGAAGCGCACCGCGGTGCTCAGGATTCAATCCTTTCCTGGTTATTCGAAATTAATCCTTAATCCTTATCTTTCGGCCTTGCCCTCACTGACTAGTAGATGATGAGAGCTTGGAGAAACCACCACTAAAAGCGGTCTTCGAAATTGCGGTCACTGCTGGTTGGTTCTGGACCTATGCAGTGCTTAAGGGGGGGAGGGGCTGTGGACTCGGGAGCACTGCGGTTCAACATCAGCAGTTGAAACGACGGAGTGGCTCTGAGTCACCGGCCTCCCCAAGCGCCTCTGGGGCGGAGTAACGAAGGTGTTCGTACACTTCACAGAGCGCAGGCCATGTCGGTAGGTCCCTTTTTGCTAAGCTGGGTGAATAGGGGAGTCCGGAAGCAAACAAACAATTGTCCATGCTCTGGCCTGCTTTAGGGGAACTAAAGGCTGTCAAAGTTGTGGGCTACCAAATTTGGTTCCCGATCCTTCCCCAAGGCTCCCCAACCCCCTCCCCCCCCAGAGGTGCCAAAACGAACCCCCCAAGCCTCCATGGAATGTTCGGGGTTCCCCCAAACTGTCCTTGGCAGCCCATTTTAAGGGCTGGACTTGCGCGCTTGGGGCTTTGCGGCAAAGCCGTCATAGCCCAACCCTAGCGACACTCCAAGGAAGCGCGGGAGCTCAAGGGCGTAGAATCTTTTTGGGTCAGGGGATGGGGGAGGGAGCGTCAGGCTTTGCTAAGGAGCCAAGCGCTAGGGATACCCAACTCCCGCTAAGAACTCCGGAAGTTGGGGGGGGTCTGAGCTGAATCCTTCAACCCCTTCGAGTATGGATATGTTCAAAGGTGTCCGCCTTAGAAGGGGTTCTCCATGACATGGTGTATCTGGGCTGTTCAAAATCAGCTCGTCGTTAGCTTCACAGGTGGTAGTGGTTTCGCTTGCTGTTCCACTACAGATTGCGGATTAGCGTTTTGAACAACCCCGCCAAGCAGCAACAGGGTTGGAAGACAATTTCATGACTGGCGCAGCTTGTCTCACTCCCTGACGTTTCGGGGCATGGGATTCGGGTAGCTTTTGGCCAAACTACGGATTCTGATCACCTTGGTATCTCTGCAGAAAACCGGAGGGTATGGCTGCTTGGCTTGGCATGGCTTTCTTAGCTTACCTCTTAAAAACACAACTTTTCAACTTTTTGGGGGTAACATGGGCTATATGTCTGTAAAAGATTAACTTCCCCAGGGCTTGGAGTTTTAAGGGGTAAGTTAGTAACTCTGCAGATCCGGCGGTGTTGTCTTGGCCAAGGAGGGCAGGGCCGATTCAGCGCCGGCGCCGCCTCGGCCAGTGCCCCCCGCGCCGCCCACACCCACGGCGCGGCCGCCTCAGGGCTTCGACGGCTTGCGTGCGGCGGCGGACGGAGATGCGCCAGCAGAGAGTCCCGCCATGGCGGCCATGTCGCCGCAGGACATTTTCACCCAATATGGAATTGGGGGAGGGGGTTGGGCCCCTGGAAAACGGAAGTGGGGGGGGAGGGGGTGACCCCTGGAAAAAGGAAGTGGGGGAGAGGGCTGATTTCTGGAAATCCATTTTTGATTTTCCTTTTGTGAGGAAGACTAGATACATGGAATTGGGGAGCCCCCCAGCCCCCCACCCCCTCCTGCCCCTTATGGTAGACGGGGCCGCAGGACCAAATCATCGGCGCAGGCGAGCCTGAAACGGTGAAGGCACCGCCTAGGCCAAGGCATTATGCATCGGCTTATGCCTTGCATAAGGCGTTCATGGTTATAGCGTGCATCGCCGTGGTGCTGAGAGTGTCGTACATTGTCGCACGCGTGCTGTTGGTTGTGGGCTTAAGCCTGGCTTACCAGTGCTTGCCCGAACTGCTCCTTTGCATTTTGCCGTTGGTTTGGGTCGCTTGTACCTCCAGACGGCCAAAGTCATCCACGATTGCCATCCCGGCGAGTGTTGCCTACTGGGGCCCTTGGGGCGCCTTGCCTCGCTTCACCACCTATGCAGTGTGCACGATCTGCACCGAGATCTACAGCACTCTGGTGGCTGCGTTGGCAGTGGCCCGTATGCCCTGCAACTCCTCGCCCCTGGCTGGGGTGCTGCTCTACTGCATCGGCCTGCTGGTGGCAGTGGTCCGGGCCTACTGCGCTGTGCTGGCCCTGCGCCTGCAGGACGAGCTGGCCAGCATGTGCCGCCGGGTGCTCCCCAGAGAGAAGGCGGCCTGGGGCAACGCGGGCAACACCAAGGCCATGGACCAGAATCAGAAGCGCTGGCAGGGCTTGGGGTTCTTCGGGTCGCGGGAGGTGATCGAGGATACTGTGCGGGACTTCAACGAGCCAGACGACCCCTCCAAAGCGGCCCTGGCTTGCCCCTTCCTCCCCGAGTTCCTGTGTCCCGTGCTGCGCCGCCGGCTTGTTGGACGACGGATCCTGGCAGGCAGGGAACCGAACTCTCATGTGCCCGGGTGCCCTCAAGCAGGGGATGCCCCTTGAATCTGGTGACGCTGAAGCGGTGGAGAGCCATGTGTGCCCCACGTGTGTTGTATGTTTTGTTTCTTCCTATAATCAGCTGAATGACCCCCGGGCCGCGGGATGTGGCAGCCAATGGGCCACAGATCCTGCACCACCGAAAGTTAAGACCAACCTAACAAACGTTTCAACCATGGTTTCAACGTGGTGTAGGACTCTGCCGTGTTGAGTGTGCCTTCCCGCAGCGAAGAACTATGAGGCTCAAAGGCTAGGCGGGATGTGGAGCGTGGCCCGTGGGAGCCCAAGCCCGCGCCTGAGTCACTGAGAGCCGGCCGCCGGCAGGCGCCGGCAGGAAGGCAATGGGAAAACCCGTAGGGACGTGAAAGCCAAAGCATGCGCTCACGGGTGAAGCCGTTTAGGGGTGGCTGTCCCATTTGCCCAGGGCTTCAACTTAGTGAGCCGCACATCAACCACCAACTCAGGGTTCCCACTCCAAGGTTCCCTATATTTCCCTTTATGGGGCCCATGAAAGGTGAGTGTCCCTTGGTGGGGGTGATGTTTTAAGGGGCAATATAGGGAGCCCTGCACTCCGGTTGTGGGCCAACACACGCAAGCCTGCCGAGGACATGAGCTTCACAAGCGGCCAGCGAAGGCGGCTCGCGCGAAACTGCGCCTGGATATGCCATTTGTGGCTTGACCGCACACCCTGAAGTACTCAGACCGAACCCACTTTGGGGCTGGCTGCAGGTGTCATGTTGCTATGACGCCAGCATAGCTATAGAACATGAAATGGGTTTGCGCTGAAAGACTTGAAACTGTGCTCACTGAAGGCATTCTGCCTTGGATGCTTGCCGCTTACGTTTTTTCCCAGTCGGCTTACGTTGCAGTGAGTGCAGGCAGTCATTAAGAAACGGGACCCTTGTCAGGTTCCTTCCGTATTTGTTCAGTTAATTTGTGGGAGGGTCAGCTTTTCGCTCCATGCGCCTTGCCAAGAACGCAGCGCTGGAAGCTCTGCAACTTGGAAAGAAGGTAAGCATGACATGCGCCCATAGGTGTCCTTTTTGGTGGATTTGGTTGAAAAATAGAGGGCCCTGGTTTACATGGTGGTTCAAACAACTACCAGGGACATCTATTTTCCCAAAAAGGACACCTATGGCGCTTGGGTTGAGTGGGGCAGTGATCGGGCAGCATTCCCGCGCCGCTCAGTGCACCCAGGAGAGGAGACGGTCTTGGTAGCCCCGGTCTTGGCTCCCCACAGGCAGGGAGTGCAAAGAGCAACGAGGGGATTTTGTTGTTTTACCCTCCCACCAACTAACATGGAGCGAAAAAGGCCCTTTCCTAGAGGAAAGGACGCTTTCTACAGGGCCTGTGCACTTCCATGGTAGATGGTGGGAGGGTAGCAGTCCTTTTGAGCCCAACACTGCCGGATGGGGCGGGCATCCCTGCAAGTCCAAATTTCTGCGTCAATGGCATGCTCTCTTCGTCAGGCCTCAGTGGACTTTTCCGCCTTCTCGGGCAGAAGTCGGCATCTAGACTCCGTGGACAGCGTCCCACAGGCCCAAAGCCATCCTATGGGCGGAAAGGGCAGCTCTCCGCATGGATTTTGTGGGACTCCAGCTGAGGGGTTGCTGGGTGCTTGAAATGCTGCTGACCCCGGGATTCATCAACTTGACGGATGAAGTGTGCAATGTTTCCGTGTGCTCACTCCAAAACAGGAAGGCAAAGGTTCCCTCTAAAAACTAAAAAGAAGCATCCAATGAAATAGCCACGGGGTCAATCCATGGTCCTGGCGGATTGGACACGCCAGGGCATGCAGACGCCTTCCAGCCTACAAAGCACCGAGCACCTTGGCAATGCTGGAGGCCTTGCAGGTTGGTTTATAAGGATATAGATGATAAACCTTACACGTCCCTGAGAGCATTTTGAGCAAGGGAGAGGCTGGGCTTCCTCACTCCCTCGTGTCAGTGACGGCCCTCATCGTCTCCTAACCCAGGCTTGGACCGGCAGCGGCAGGCGAGTCCATTTTGCACTTCCCAAAATGAGACCTTCAAGATGGTTGCAAGATCGCCTGAAGTCTGCCTTCCCTGAAATCTTGTCCCCCAAAGGGACCACTCCTTCAAGATCTAAGTTTGCTGCCTAGTTCCCGGCGGTCTAAAGCGCAAAGCTCATGGCAGTTCAGCCCAGGGTGCCCGATGAGCCACCACGACGTAGCGCGGGGCAGCTGGGGTGGCTGGACAAGCAAGCGACATCCGCTTTGCCCCCCTAAGGGCGTGGCCTTGTTGTCGTTTTTTTTTTTTTTTTTTTTTTTTCTGGGGGGGGGGGGGTTGGGGCGAGTAACAACAAAGCATAAATGAACGTGAAATTCACCCAACAAGAGTTCCAAAAGAAATCTACCAGTGCCACCGTTCGAGTGAGTAAACCTGCTTTATGCTCAAGTCTAAGGGTGAACCCTGTGACCCCATCTCCCTCTTGGGTCCCTTGGGTGATGTCTTGATGTATCGAACGGCGGCAGCTGCAGCAACTAAGAGGACGCGGAGCCCCCGGGCAGCTACTGTGGATGGACGCAACCCATTTTGCACCACCAGAGAAACCCTGGAATGATGTATCCCCGCTAAATACCAACAAACAGTGGTTTCCCATGGTTTCCAAGTGGTGCAGGATTTTGTCCATCCACAGTATGCAGAAAATGCCCAGCCACTGCGATTGGAAAGGCCTTCCTGAACTTTGCCTTTTGAGTAGGGCTTCCTGCCACGTGATGTCCACGCATTTATTGCAGGCCAAAGATGTTGTTCGCGTGTCAGGGGCGGGCATTTGCGGTGGGCTTTAACAAAGTCCGAGTTGTCCAAAGAGGACCTTTGGCCATTTTGCTTACTGGTTTTTGAACTTCCAGTTATGGTCTCACAATGTTTGTTGTATCCGGTCCTTTGGCCAAGTCGCGAAATCAACTCGCACCAGGGTGAATGAAATTGCGGTGTTTGATATTTGCGGGAGCCCTTTTGCTGGACGACTTTGATACAAAAGTCAACCCTGGCCGAGTTTCAGAAACACCCATGTATTTCTCACTTGCCCAAAGCCAATCTGTCGACATTGTTGCTTTTCCTTTTTGGTCGATCCTTAGTCCTCACCACACAAGGTGAACCTTCGATTTCTGGGTCCTTGAGCAGCTGGCCCTTCAATGGTTTTAAGGCCATTCTATGCTCTTATCGGCTGTTGTCCTCTTTGCTCAACCTTCTATCGGGGAGAATGCTTGTGACACATCGTTGGCTGCAATCATGCTGAAGCCGAACACGATCATGCCTTAGTGTAGCTTGCTTGCTCAACATTCCTGGCCCCCAAATGATGGTAACGTTCCCCATGTGGTTGACACATCAAATCTTTTAGTGGTTTCCCCCAATGATCATCCTACGTATCACGGACCTTTTGATCAACCCCCATAGCCTTTCCAGACAGCCGGCTGTCCCAGTGTCTAGGGGCCAAACCACGTGCCCCTGAAATCCCACTGGGAAATATGGCTATTCACATCTATACGCCTTTCATGTACCCATGGATCTGAGTTTTTGTGGTATTTTCGGCAGGGGCACCCACCCAGGGGTGCATGGTTGGGACCTGCGACAGTGGCATCAGGGTCAAGTGACCCAATGGCCGACGCTTCAAGGCGCTTGCGGAAGCTGGAACGGGACGAGCGCAAGGCACAGCGCTTGCTTTGACCATTGGCCCTGATGCTTTTCCCCTTTTCGGGTCAGTGGTTTGGAATTTTGAAAGGCGTGGTTTCGGATTTCAACCCGCGGTCGTTGTGCAGCGTAAATGGAAAACCACTTCCTAACCAATCCAAAGAAGCCATCAGAAGGTAAATGACGGAAGCTGAAACCCTGCAGTTGGCTGGCCCTTGGGGCTTTGCGGTGCAGCGCTTTGGGAGAGAGTTGCAACCCCTCTTGGTCGGGCTGATCGGTTTTGAGCAACCCTTCTGCGTGGCTTTCCAGATGAAGAAACTCGAGCCTCCGCAAGAAGGTCCCCCCACTTCCGGGCCTTCCGACTCTTTGTTTTTTGTTTTCCCCCCCCCCCCCTGGTCGAAGAATGTGAGATTAGTTTCATGCCACGCGCCGACGAAGGTGACCAAGAAGAAAGTGGATGAGCCGATGCCCAAAAAGTTGTCTCCGATTGTGCTCAACGTGCCCTGTGACGCGTAAAACGGGTTGGACACAGCGATGAATAGAGGAGCCCCCTGCCCAGAAAGCGACTGCAGAGGGGGGATCATCTGCTTTTGAGGTACCACTGCTGCCCCAAAAGCTGGTCTCGCCCAAAGTGCAGCCCACAATGTCAGGGGAGGTGCTGCTTGGCTGAATTCAAGCGTCATTCCCCAGACAAGCCAAGACAGGGCGAGGGCTGGGCAATGGAGTGCGCGTTCACTGTGAATTGGACCAACAAGATCGCACCACTCTTGCTTGCCAGCTTGCAAACTCGTTTTGAAGCATGCAAAGTGATGGCCGCTTGCTGGTAAGTGCGGACAAGTTTGCATACATGCCCCTTTTCCGCCAATCAAATTGTTGCTTTCTATGGCAAGAGCTGATTTGCTTGTTGCCAGTCCCCCCAGGCAGAGCGTCCAGGAACGAGCAGCTTGTAACTCCAATGGGCCGTTTGTCAAGGAACAACCTTCAATTGGTGCAACGTTGAAAATCTGGCTATTGTACTCCCGGAGGTGGCACGTCGTGGACTGGCGCCAGTTTGCGTTCGCTGTCCTCAAGTTGGAACCTATTGGCTAAAACGACGGCTGGCCAAGCTGAGGCACTCGCATTCTCAAGGCTTCAAGAGAACCCTTTCCAGAAACCCACAAAATATCCAGCCCCAGAAGCCTCCTTTCTGTTCCCGTGGCTGCGCTGGGAACTTGCGTCGGCTGGAAGTGGGTTCGTGCAAAATAGAGTGACTCGCCCATGGCTAAGCCAAATTTGCTGTGTCCGGGCCCCAGCAGCACAGTTTAGAACTCCGATTCCGGCCGTTCCCCAAGAGTCCCTGCACCCAATGGCAAGAATGGGTTGGAAGTGCTAATTGCCAATCACTCCATGACCCTACCCTAAGAGCGCAAGAGATCCCAAGGATGCAAGCCCTCCGCATCATTCTGGGCAAGGAGGTTCGGCGTGTGAATGCACTTTGGGCATGCTTGCCTCCCACGCGACTGTCGCTGCAGGACGGACTGCCTGAGGAAGATTCAAGGCCAGAGTCGGCTGTGTGGAGGGAAAGTGACGTGTGCGTGCGCGCGTGCGTGGGTGGGTGTGTGTGTGCGCGCGTGTTGGATGGGGCCCTTTGGAAGGGACTTTCAGCTATGCGATGGGGGTGCACCCCCCCCCAAAATGAAACACTGGTAAATGGAAACAAGAACCAAGATAACCAAAACATATGCGGTCCCCATAGGCCTGTCGCACATGTTTGGAGTTACTTTCCTTGCTCCATGTGCCGGTCTCGCATGAAGTTCTTTCAGCAATTCACGACCCTCAGCACCGGAAGCTACACAAGCTTGATGCAGAGCCCGTCGCCGACAAAGCATCAACTGTCCAAGTTGCATACCACGCTGCCCGGTTTTTTGGCTGTGGCTCACAAAACGGGTGCCAAAATGGCTTGCCCTGGCAAGTGGAAAAACATGGACCAACACCTGCGGTTTGCCCCTGTTTCATTTTGTGCCACGGCCATTTGGGGCCCGGGTGCCTCTGGGCCTTTCTTTCTTGGCGCTCAGCCGGGACTGGTGTCAAGCGCAGGACTCCCCGAACCTGTTCCAAGCTTGCGCCTCCAGGGGAAGGCGGGCAATTTTGGCGCTTCAGTCAGGTGGCTCGAAATATTTTTCGGTGACGTGCCTTTGAAGTGGCAGTGTAAAGGGGCAGGGTACCTAGTGAGTGGTTTGTAGGCCTGGTTGCAGCTCACTTAGAAAAGCTATATATACCCATGATAAGTGGATGAAAACCATACCCATTTACTAAGAACGATGGGTAGCGAATCCCACTTTGCTTGCCCCCCTTCAGGCCAGTGGCAATGCCTCGTTGTCTGCAGCAGGAATTGAGCTAATCAGCCCAGCGACCGCCTACTCTTGATTTTCAACCCCGAGACTCCACAGATCCAGATATCCTCTCCCAGATCATCAAGGATAACTGGTTGTCATTATAAGAGGCCCCTCCCCTCTCAATGGTCGGACAGCAGGCCTGCATTCCAACTGCGCGTTTGGGAGTATGGCTGTCATTGTCCATTCCTTTCGAAAAAGCTCTACTTAGGAATGCAAAGCAAGCGTTAGCATCAGCATGTTCATCGCAGGCTCTCATAATTCTTGCGTGTCCAGCCTAGGTTGAAACCATGGTTACATGGAAACGAATTCATCCAAGCTACCCCAGTTGAAACCTACCTAGGTGGGACAGAGCTACCCCAGTAACCACTCTCACAGCCTGGGTAGTTTCACCTAAGTCCCAGAGGTACTTAGAGCCCTTTTTACCCCCCCCCCCAAAAAAAAAAAAAAAAAAAAAAAAAACATCCTCAGGAGGTACTTGGACCCTGAGTGCAGTATGCAGGCAGGCGCGCCTCTTCCAGCCGCCGCACCTCCGCCAGCTCCCGCCGCGCTTCCGCCAGCGCCCGCCGCGCCTCCGGCAGCGCCCGCCGCGCCTCCGGCAGCGCCCGCCGCGCCTCGGCCAGCTCCCGGCGCAGCTCCTTGCGCTCCGAGGCGGAGCAACGGGAAGAGGACGACTTGGCATCTCCCCAATGATGTATGCGATTGAGCAGGGTACGCAGTTGGAACCACTTGCCCATCTACCTCTCGCCTGGCCCTTTGCCATGTTTTTCTTTTTGTTTTTTCTTTTTTTCCTGACGGATATTGAAAAGGGCATTGGAGGCCATACCAGGTTACCAATGACACAAGCAATTGCTGAGCATCAAAGTTGGGCACTTCTTCAGATGGCAGCCGCTGAAGGGGCCAAATTGAAGAGAAAAAACAAGTGCGGCCGCTTGGTAGGGGAACCTTGGTTATTTGGTTCAGCCTTTACTGGGCTCCCGTGGCTGTCATGTACACGTCACTGCGCGAAGCGACCAGTTTGCAAAGACCTTGTGATGGACTCCCAGGTTAAGCCAAGGAAAAGCCCTGAATAAGGACGTAAAAAGGGGTGAAAACGGGAGTTACGCCCCCCTCCCCATAGCCCTGCCTGCGGGTCCATGGCCTTGCTGCAATGGATCTCCAGGAGCCGATTTCGGGTCGAAACTCCACGGCCTCCTCGGGGCTCACGGAGGAGGAGGTTCCGGAGTCCGCGTGGCGCAAGCCAGGCGGGGGACATTTTCTTGGGGAGCGAGCCACCTTTCTGGGGGCGAGAGCGCTTCCGCTTGAGATATGTTTGTCCTTTGTTTCTGGGGCATGTACGCATTCAAGCTTGTGAGTTGAAGGCTAGGGTCTGGATCAGGCGGATGTAGAGAAGTGAAAGGCTGGGGCAGAGCTTGGAAAGGGCCAGGCAGCCAGCACCAAGCTTTCGGCTGACTGCTCGCCTTCGCGTCAGGAAAAGCTGGGCTCGCAGCGCCCCGACGGGCCAGAATCCAGACCGGCCAGATGAGCCCGGTGTTGGCGGAGACGCTTGGCGCAAGTGGATTGAGCATTTTGGTTAGCTAGGGCGGGAAATACGGCCTCGGATTTTCGCGGGCTCATTTTCGGCAATTGGCATCCCCATTTGTACACACCGAGGTTGCGCAAGTCGGCCTTGGCCGAACGTTTCCTTGGCAGCACTGCTGCAACGAGCCAAGCGTCCCATGTGCCGTAACCAACACCAATGTGGTTGCTGTGAGAAAGCTTTGTGCTTAGGGGGATTGACCACTCAAACCTGCCACCCCCATGTCGGCCCTGAGTCTGAGTGCTTTCTCTTTACGTTTTGGGATAGGGGCAATACCCCAATTCCAGGAGTAGGTAAAACGCCCTCACTCCAAAGAGCCATGTACTGCGTGTTTGGCTCAAGGCTGATATAAAAGGTGCATACTGCTCCGAAACGGGGTTATCAGCCGTATCGGGGGGAGCGATCTCCTTCGACCGCCACTGACCCAGCCGCCCCCGATTCGGCTAGTTGCTGATTCCTGTTTGCAGGGTCGAGGTGTTTGGGAGGAATCGAGACTGCTTTCTTTGCAGCTCCTTTTTGAACGTGTCAGTCTAGACAACGTCTCTCCCATTCCCCCGGGTTATCAGCCGTAGGAGGCCCCTTTACATAGGCCTTAGAGGCGCCATCCCTTCGCCGCAACGGCGGACGCTCGCGGCCCGCCGCTGGCTCGGCGGGAGCGCGCGGGCAAGAAAACCCGCCGCTCCAAAGAACTGCGGGCGCTCTACTTGTCCGGAGACTACGTGCCGGTGCAAGGCAACCGCCCGGCATTTGCGCTGCAGGACCGGGAGTCGGGTTCGGCCGAAGCTTCTGGCTCCGGGGCACGACCGGTGCCTACGAGGAACACCTTTGAGGTTCGGTCGGTTGGGTCCCGCTCGGGAGTTATCCCTGTTCCAGGTCCAGGTAACCAGGCTGAAGATCTCGTGGAGATCGAGGTAGAGGTTGCTTCAGAAGGGTCGAAGACGGAATCGGATCCGGGCGAGTTGTATATCTTTGATAGCGAGCCCAGGCCCGAGTTGGCAGTCCCGGAGGAGGTTGAAACGATTGTGATACCTGATCAGGAACCATTCCAATTCGAACCCCCTCGAACTGAGGCTCGACCTGTTGAACCGCCTCGACCCAAGGTTTCGCCTGCTGTACCAAAGGCCAAGACCCGTCCGGCTCCCTACTCTAAGGCATCGGCACCTGGTACCCTGACCACTCAGGAAGTTGGCCTTCTGGCTCCCCGGCCGCGCCCAGCCCCGGCGCCTGTGACGCCGGCGGCGGGGCGGTCGGAGGGAGTGACTGCGGTTCGCGACGTGATCCGAGGAGTCATAGACTTCCACGGGGTCTTGGATAGGGAACACGCCGATACCCGTCACAGCCGAGGCGTTCCGGCTCAGGTTGTGCGAGACGTGCTCCACTTCCTGCGCACTGAGGAGAACCGCCAGTTGTGCGTCCTGACGTACATTGGGGTTCACAGCTTGAGTAGGCGTGAGGGGACCAGGTTGGAGGTGGCCAAGGTGAATAGGATTCTGGCCGGGGTAGGAATAGGACCCGATCAGCTCTTGCGCTTCCAAATCTGTGATCGCAGAGAGGACAAAGGGAGGTTTTGCGCCCACCATAAGGCTCACTTCTTCGTTGACGACGGGGGAGACTGCATCAAGAGCGCTGTCCGTCACGCCCCAGTCACAAGGAAGTTCCTTGTATCAAACCGGTTCGGGGAACACGTGGTTACCGGTTTCGGGGGAGAGGTTACTGCTATTTCCTCGCTGAGACAGGCACTTTTGCAGGTGTCGTCACTCAACCTCACCGCGGACCGCCCCGAGCCCGACTGGGAGCGCCTGGGGAAGCCGTGATAGTGACTCGGCGGAGTTTAGTGAATGAGTGATCTAGAATTAGAGATTAGCTCGTCGTCGACCGGGGAGGTGCTGGGAGCTGTGGCTAGGACTCAGGGAACACTGAGCGGCGGCTCCAGCAGCTCCGATAGTCGGAGAAGGGTTCAGGTGCTCCGGCCTCGGAGCGGATCCTTGTCCACCAAGGACAGGATTCGGGGTAGGCAGATGCTGCCCGACCATGATTCGGTCGAGGTAGCCCGCGATGAGCCTCAGAGTTCGACAGCAATGCAGGTGGATCTTGATGCACGGTCACTTCACCTGGCTAGGAATGAAACCTCGATATTCCATGACGCCCGCCAAACCCACACGTGCAACCAAGATGTACAGGTTGGGGCCGATCCTGAGTTGTTGTTGAGAGCGGCTAGTGAAGCTGTTGATGCACACAGGTCGGCGGCAGAGGCCAAAGCCTCGCAGGCTGTGTCTTCCGTTCAAAACGAGGCTCAGTTGATGGTGGGACGTTTGCAAAACGAACTTGAGATGGCCAAACATCGTGAGAAGAACATGAGAGATGAGATTGACACGCTAAGGACTAACCTGTTGACTGTATCCCAACAAACCCCTTCGTCGAAAGCCGGTGAGCATAATGGCACGGATGTTTGGAGCCGGATTGAAACGATTGAGAAAGCGGTTGACAAAGAGTTCAGTTCCTTGAATACCCGACTCGAGGCATTCCAGTTTGCCTTTGAGCAACTCAGTGCACAGGTTCGTGAATGCCAGGATGAGATCACTTGCGTCCGAAATGTGGTGCAAGCTTGGTCCGATGAGGACGCTGCCCAACGGCAGGACGATTGGTGGACTGAGGATCTTGTGGCCAATGCTGATCAAGATCCAGCCTTAAAGGCTCAGGACGGGAAACCCCCACCATTGCCCAAGCCACCGACTAAGGTTTCTTCGACTGAGGATCCAGTGCTGTCAGGTGGAGCTCAGTTCTACAGGATGGCCTCGGGGGATCGGGACGGCCCTCCTCCTAGCCCAGCGCCTCGCGCGGGTAGGAGCGATGCTGCCTCCTCTGCCCCGCCGTCGTTCCACTCTTGTAGGGTTGGAGACGATGACCTTAAGTCTAGGACAAGTGATGAGGCGGCAGATCTTGAAAGGAGAACTATCAAGATCAAAGACCTGTCAAATCTTCGAATCCCTGCACTCCCAGAAACAGCTGGCTCATTCAGGTCATGGAAGAACTCAGTGATCACGATGCTGTTGAGCTATGATTTGTCTGCTGAGGGACTTTTGAATGAGTGGTTGCAAAAGGGAATGAGGGCTCGGTCCACTGAAGAAGTCGAAGAGTTAAAGCTGTCGTCGGGTGACTTCCCGAGGTTCGATCGCATGCTGGCCGCAGCGTTGACGAGACCGGAACACTTGAAGAGTATTTTTGGGTTTCAGCTGCAGTCGTATGTTGAGGGATGTCAGACTGAAGGCCATGGTATGAGAGGACGCTTCCTGCTCAACACGATCGTCCGAGAGTTTGACCCCGACAGGACTTTTGGGAGTGTAATCTCCGAGATTGAGTTGTTTCAGCTTGGAGCGCCTGATGGTTACTCTCTTGTGGCCCTTAAGGCATGGCGAGACAAAGTCTCGTACATTTTGAATCAGTTGCCTTCACATGAGCGACCCCCAGACCGCATGATGTCGAAGTGGTTGTTCGAGCGTCTCAAACGGGTTGGTCCTTTGAGAAGATACATAGATCAAATCCGAGACTCAGCAGAAGGCACAAGAGAGAGAACTTTTGGGTTCTTGTGGGAACGATTGCAGAGAACTATTCATGAGTATCAACAAGATGCGAATGCTGCCTCTATTCAGGACGACATCCGCAAAGGCCCTGCCAAGCCGAGTATCAAGAACGTCCCAGCTACTCCTGGTTTCAAAGGAGACTCCAAACCTGAGAACAAAGGCAAGGATGGAGGTAAGGGAAAACGAGCTGACGGTAAAGGTAGTGGCAACAAAGGAAAGGACAAGGGTAAAGGGAAGAGCGGTTCCAAGGGTGGCAAATCCCCTGATGCTGCCGGTTCCAACCGAACACCAGACGTACCCAAGGGCGTTTGTGTGTATCACAGTCGAGGCATGTGCAGGCGAGGCGCTGACTGCCCCTTCGAGCACAAGGACAACACTCCCGCTGCGGCAGCTCACCCTAAGGCCGAGGCCAAGGGGAAGGCTGCGCCCAAGGCCAACGCAGGACACGGGGGAAATGCGGTGGTGAAGGCAATGGTTGCCCTCGCTACTGCGGTGGCCACCATTCCGGCGGTCACAGGACATCCGTTGGGCTCGACTAGGTATGTTGAGTTCATTGCCGACTCAGGTGCCGGGGAACACCTCGGATCTTTGAGTGCTTTGTCTGAGCAAGGGATTGATGAGGATTTTGTCAACCCTTGGATTGGATCAACTTCCAAACCCCTGAGTTTCTTGACAGGTGGAGGTCAAAAGGCAGGTGACCAAACGGTCGGATTTTGGGTAGAGTGTTGAACACTTACATGCTGAAGAGCTGCCCAATGGCGCTGTCAGTCGGGCAGTTGGTGGCTGAGGGTTTCTCTTTTGTTTGGACCCCTGACGCTTTGCCTTTTCTGGTGCCGCCCAACGTCCCAATTCATGTTGAGGTTGATCGAGAGTTGTGCGTTGCTGCCAATCGAGTAGATCACTGTGTCCCGATCTTCAGGTTTCCTGTTGGACCCAAATATGGAATGCCGGCCCCTGCGTCAGGTCCTAGTGCGGAGCCCCGAGCGTCAGGGTCGGAGGATCCTAGGCCTGCGGCAGGAATGGAGTACCCTGTGCTCCGACCGGATGACCAGAGGGGGCCCAAGGCTCCGATGATGTAGGGGAAGAGGTCTGGAGTGATGAGCTAGGCCCTAACCATTGCATCACTCATTTACCCAAATCAAGCAAATGCAACATTTGCAAACAGGCTAAGCTGCTGGCCAAGCCGCATCGGCGATTGGCAAACCAGTCGTCGAACCTCCAAGAGGTGCATGAAGCCATCGCCCCAAAAGGGTTCATGGAAAGGATTGCCATCGACCATATGTATGCCAAGCAACATTTGGGTTTTGATGGGGAAGAAGTGGTTCTCATGTGTGTGGACTTGTTTTCAGGACTGTGTGCTGCGTGCCCAGCCGGTGATAGGTCTACTGAGAATGTGGAGGAAGCGCTTCGGTTCTTTGCCGGAAGGAATCGACCGATCGTTACAGTGGTTAGCGACCGAGCTCCCGAGTTCGCCAAAGCCATCAGCAACTGTGGTTTTGTGGCTGACCCTGCACCCCCAAGGGATGTCCTTCATAATCCGCATGCTGAATCAGCCATCCGTACGTTCAGGCAGGGTGTCAGCACACTGATGTTGCAGTCTGGTCTGAATCAACAGTACTGGCCATATGCCATTAAGTATTTTGAGTTCGCAAACAATGTTCTCAGCCCGCCGAGCGGCCCGGCAATCCGGAATTCTGAGGAGGCGGAAGTTGAGGCACCTGCATCCAAGTACGAAGCGGCTGTGGGGTATCCTTACGAAGGATTCCTCGTTTTGAACCCAATGGTTCACCTGCCATCTATCTCGGACCTGAGGTTGTGGCAGGAATGCGATACAAGGCGACTCATCGGGTTTTCCCTCTGAAGAGAGTCAAGGAAGGAGTCTTTCAGGCTGTGTGGACTAGGAATCTTGCGTTACCCAATGGTGACTGGACCTTTCCCTTGGCCGTGAAGGATGCAGGAGACGGCCCAGTGAAGGATGCAGGAGACGGCCCAAAGGCCATTGATTTCCAAGGTGACGGCCCAAAGGCCATCGAGTTCAGGCCGGATGCACTCGGCAGCTTTGAGGAGCGAGTCGCAGCCCAGGATTCGGACTATGAGCCGGAGGTGCCTCTTCCTGACCCACCTAGTGACCCTAAGGACCAACCGTCTAAGGGGCCCGGGGGGTTGAAACCCAGAAACCGAACGATCACCGCCAAGCGGATTGAGATTCACGGTCGAACGCCAGGATGCGATGGATGTATCGCTGGGGTCTTCGTGCATTCCAAAGAATGTAGGGAGAGATTCAATGTTCTTCTAGCCGATGAACCAGTGAGAACTCCGTATGGCCTCAAAGAACCCGAGAGTGGACCTAAGGACCCTCCGGGAAAGGTTGGACGATCCTGGGGTTTCTGTTGTTTTGGACATCGAGGACCCTTTTGGTGACCCTGATGTTTCAGACCCCAACCTCCTCCTCTTGGAGGACGAAGACGCTTTTGCTCCAACTGAGGAAGAGCGCGCCGATCAGGAGGCCCATGGAATGCCAAGCTTTCCTTTTAGGGGAGAACCCTCCAGGTTGGAAAGGGGAACTGACGTCGTTGGAGGGGTTTTCATGGATGCCATTGAAGCGCAATATGGAATGGAGGACGAGTTGTCAGTTGCATATGCGTCAGTATGTGCGAACGCCTATTCGATTAGGCAGGATTCGGACAAGACGAAACCCGAAACCAAAGGGAAACGGGCCAAGCCAAGGTGTTTTGTCGAGTTCTGCTGTAGAGAAGGTAGTGAGCTTTCTGGGGTTGCCAAGCAGTTCGGTATTGAGTACTCAGGCCTCTCAAAGGAGTTTGTGGACTTGACCGACCCAGAACAGTTTCGACAGGTGTTGGAATGGGCTCGCTTCGAAGCCTCGCAAGACAAGGCGATTGACCTATGGGGATCTCTTCCATGCACTCATTGGAGCCCATGGATGAACATGTCATTGCATAGGCTGGGCCCCAAGTTTAGGAAGACTCTGGAGGCCAAACGAAACGAGTCGCGGAGGCTCATCAGCCATTTCACTGGGTTGGCTGAGGTTGCGTTCCTCTCTGGAGGAAGTATATCGTTTGAGTGGCCAAGGTACTGTGCCGGTTGGCTTGAGCCTCGGATCACTCACATGATATCTTGGTTTCGGATGTTTAGTGCCTTTCCTACCGGGTGTGGATTTGGATTGGTCATCAATGGTAAGCATCCACTTAAACCATGGCGCATAGTCTCTACGCACCAACAACTTGCTCAGGATCTCGACCGCCGTCGTTGTATACACGGTAAAGGTCATAAACATGACCCGCTAGAAGGAGGCCTAACGGTGAAGTCAGGTTTCTACAATAGGAACATGGCCATGGCTATCCTGTCCAACCTGTACCCCAAAGCTGTCTTTGATAGTGTTCCTGGCATGCCCACTGTTCCTTGTGGCCCAACCGAACATGTGCCAAGGGAGGCCAACGGTATGGCCAACGTGATGGCTGCTGTCCACAAGCTGTTGTCACGAAAGGAGGCCGAGGGCTCTGAAGAAGCACAACAGGCCATCAAGAAGGAAGCTGAAGGCATAAGAGCCCGGGGGGTATGGGACGATTCTTCGGTTAGGGAGACGCATGAGTTGATTCGTGACTCCAAGGCGTCGGGTCGCGAGGTACACCTGGCCGACCTAATGGTCGTGTCAAGTATTAAGAATGCTGAGATGGGTCCCGGTCACCAAAAGCACAAAGCTCGAATAGTTTTCCGAGGCGATGCTGTTCGTGATGTTGGTTCCGGAGCACCTGCATTCTTTAAGGAGCTACACTCGCTGCCATCCAACCTGCAGTCGGTACACGCCACCATTTGGTATGGCTTGCTGGCCGGACACACTTGCCAAGCAAGTGATGCCTATCAGGCTTATCTTCAGGCCAATTTGGCCACCGAGGCAGAAACTTGGATCCACTTGCCAAGGCCGTTGCGGCTTCCAGGTTGGTCCGCCATGAAGAAACCTGTGGTTCGTTTAGACAAAGCCTTGTACGGGCATCCGCAAGCGGCTGCCTTTTGGACCAATCATTTCCACAAGCAAATAACCGAAGGATTAAAGGCTGAGGTTCTTGAGTGTTTTCCGTCCACGTACTTTGTTCCCAATTTTGGTGTCATGGTTTCCGTTTATGTTGATGACATTTTGGCTAGTGGCCCCCCAGGCATGCTGAAAGCCCTTTGGGCTGAGCTTGGCCGATACATCGATTTAGAGGACCCTGAAGACTTGGATCGATATCTCGGTCGATACCATGTTGTGGAACGGACGGTAGACGGTGCGGAGCTTAGAACTCAGATGGGTGACTACGCTAAGGGAATCTCAGAGTCCTACTATGCGGTCGAAGGAGTGAAACCTCTGAAGCCAGCTTCAACTCCCCATGTTTCGGACAGTGCTCTGACTTTGCAGGACTGGGAGGTTAAAGGGGAACTCACCCACGCCGCAGCCCAACTTGTGATGAAAGCCTTGTGGTTAAGCAGGCTATGTCGTCCGGACATAGCTTTTGCTTGTACTAACCTAGCTTCGCAGGTAGCTAGTTGGTCGAAGAACTCTGATAAACAACTTTACAAGTTGATGTGTTACATTGATAGCACTTGGGACTTTGAGATGAGGTTTTCCGTAAAAGATTCTCTTCAAACCTCTTGGATCGAACTACACGTCGACGCAGACCTCGCGGGTTGCCCAAGGTCAGCTAGGTCGACCAGCGGACTGTTTATGTTCATCTGCGGTCCGAATGGAACCAAGTTTCCTGTTGCATGGTCCTCAAAGAGACAATCCGCCACCGCCAGGAGCACCACTGAGGCTGAGACAATCTCACTGGCAGAGGGTTTGTTCTCTGAGGCCATTCCGTTGCAACATACTCTTAGTAAGATCAAGGGTTCAGACATGAAGGTTTGGATTAGAGAAGACAATGAAGCAACAATCAAGATCATTCAAAAGGGATACTCGGCACGCTTGAGAGCTTTGCCCCGTGTCCAACGGATCAGCATCGCGGCGCTCTCAGATTACTGTAAGAGGCCTGATTGCGAGTTGGTCTATGTAGACACAGCCAATCAGTTGGCTGATTCTTTCACCAAACCAATGCCGGGAGCCAAGTGGGACCACGTGCTGCTCTCTCTTGGGTTGGGCCGTGGGTCGGACCCCAATTCGGTCGAGCCAGGAGTTTCTAAGTAGCTAGGTACTTCGCTCGGATTACCCAGCGCCTCGCGCGGGAATCCAAGGCGAGGCTGCGGGCTTCTGGTATAAGCAGCTGGCTGGCTGCGGGCTGCGGGTGATGGTATTGGTGGAGGAGTTGCTGCGTGCTCGTGTTCTTGGACACGCTGTTTGCAGCTGCGGCGGCTGCCGGTGAGTGGCTGCACGTGAGTAATGGGGCACAGACCGGAGTGTCGACCCAGCGCCTCGCACGGGCGTCACGACGGATCTGTTGCCACCATAAGCCTCAAATGGGCTTGCATGGACTGTAGGAATTGAAGGATGGGCTTAAGTTTTGAGACCATTGGCCCTTCCTAAGACTTGCTTTTCCCGGTACTCCTTTTGGTTGTGGTGTTTGGCGAGAGCGGCTGGATACCCAGACCTGGCCGGGGGGCCTGGGCTTCCAGCGGGCGGCTCTGCGAAGGCTTGTGCTGCCGTGGAGTTCGGGCGCGGGGGGACGTTTTGGGATAGGGGCAATACCCCAATTCCAGGAGTAGGTAAAACGCCCTCACTCCAAAGAGCCATGTACTGCGTGTTTGGCTCAAGGCTGATATAAAAGGTGCATACTGCTCCGAAACGGTCTTTGGTTGGCTTGGCCATGGGTCAAAATCCAAATCGTACCCGTAGTGAACCCCCAGTAAAATAGGTTCTAAAATGGGTGGCGAATTCACCTACCAACCAAAATGGGATCCCAAAACCATTGGTTTTGACCCACAGCCGTATGACAAAACTTGTCAGGTGCCATGTCCGGTTGACTGCCCCAAGGCACCACTCAGAATCGCTCTGAAGCTTGGCTGGCGCGCGAGATGGGCTTGCCTTTGCACGCCGCTGGGGCAGCACACCAGACTTCCAAGGCTGCTGAATTAAGAGGGGCGACGTGTGGAGCATCCCGGAGAAAAAGCACATGAATGTATTAGCATATGTGCTTTGTTGCATTTTGCTTGGATGGGACTTTAGCATTTTGCCAACTCATGCGTATTCCAATTAAACCACTAAAAGTCAAACTTCAGCAGGGGAGCAGAAAGCAACCAAGTGTGAATGTTCATGTATACAGATACCCGCCATTTCTCGCATTTCTTCGGAACATCCGCGCTTGGTTTGATCTTGCAATGCATTCGCTAGCCGCTTGAAGCTAGTGGCAAGGTCCTGCAGCAGTCGTTGGCATTCTTCAAGAAGCACTGCCCGGAGTACGCCGCTTGTCAATGGATGTTCAGTTCAAACCATGGTTTACTGTTTGTGTGGTAAATAAGCCGCCACCCTGGCAGTGTAGAAACCCTTTTCAAGGGAGGCTGTTCATTTCAGTGGAAAAGGCAAATCCTGGTTCAAACTGGTTGACCCGGCTCTCAAATGGGGTGGTTTGTGTTTCTTTTCCCTGAAAAGCGCCGGAAGGGGCACCCTCAAACAGACATCCGATTTCCGCCGAGCCGGCTTTAGAGGCGCAAGGGAAAAGCTGCATGGCAGCAAACGCCCGGAACTGTGGATGGTTGCGAACTCCATTTCGCACCACTGAAAACAAAGAATGGTTTTCGCATGGCTTCAAAGTGATGCGGTTTATGGATTTTGTCCATCCACAGTATTTGGACACGGAGGGCAGTGGCGCAGCGGCGCAGAAAGTCTCCGCAGCTTCGAGCTCTTGAGCGTGCGTTGAGCTTGCGCGGGCCCAGGATGGCAAGAATTTGTTCGACATCACGCAGCTCGCTCGCAGTCGAGTTGCAAGCACCAGTGCCAACGCATCTTGAACGAACGTGGCATTCATCTCTCGTACGGCCCAGGTTTGATATGACTAATTTTGCAGAGATGCTGTGCGAGATGACGCTCGGATGAAGCACTTATGAGTCTCAACAGGTCTTTGCTCTCCGTCATGGTTTTCGTCTGTTGACAACCATGCCTGCTGTTCTGCTCTTATTTGGGGCAGATTGTGCATTCCACAGGGCTGCACTGCGTGCCTGGCTCAAATGACAACGTTCTCTTCAGATGCCTGGAGGGAGAGGCTGTACCCTTGAAATGGTTCCATGTTCCTTGCTTGCCTTCAGGCCGCGAGAGGACATGAGGTCAGCTTCAGCCGGGGTGGAAGTTTGCATTTTCCACTCGAGGCCTGGAAATGCAGAACTTGGGCTCCAAGAGCTGGGGCAAAGGGTCCACATGTTTTCCACACTGGTGCGGTGTTGTTTGGATCATTGTTGTGGGCCAACGCGTGGGTTGACAGCACATCATTCATTCATCCCAGGTTCGTTGCTAAACTTAACCACCCTTCCACCAACAAACATAGAGGTGCACGGACCTTTGGGAGGGCACGTTTCCTTTTGGCAAAGGGATAGAGTCTGTTTACGTCTTTGTTGGTGGGTGTTTGCATTTTGCCCTTTTGGGTTTCCTTTGTGTTTCTTTTCTTGGTGGCTCCCAGCCATCCGGTTCCTTAGCTTTTTACCTTTTTAGTGTTTTGTGGATGGTTGTCCATTTCGCCATATTTCGCCCAAAGTTAAACTTTTAGCGAGGGTTTTGAGGACAGCGCTCTTTTTTGTACTCAGCACCGCGTTGGCGTTTTTTGCCGCTGATCTTCGGCCATGGGTGGTCGATCGCATGCATTCCTATGCCAACGCTCAGGACGGGGGTGGACACTGTGGAACAGCTGGACCGCCGCTTCGTCTCGGAGGCTTCACACCGCTTCCGGTTCTAATCTGACCCATCATTTGTCACTCTTCCCCTTCCTTCATACCTTCCTTGTTTGGCACCTATTTCCTGCCTGTCTGGTGCCGTGGGAAGGTTCAGGAAGGTAAGTGAGTGAACAGAGCGGACAAAGGAAGCGAGGTGAGGGAACGGTTTGTTGTCTTCATTCCTCTACTCATCCTATCATCTGGTCCTTGTCCTCTCTCCTTTCGTCCAAGCATTTCCAGATGATGAGATGAGGCAATTGGATTAACATGAAGACAGGACGGCCATAGACAAGGAAGGAGACTCATCCAAGCCGCTCATGTACTAACTCCTTCACTCTTGGATCTCACCGTCTCCCAAACTAAACAATGAGATGAACGGAGTGGTCAATGGACGGTGAGAACAGAAGCTACTCACCTATAGACAGCTCTCGCCCAGACAAGTCTTTTCGTGGCAAGCAACAAGTGTTTTGGAACATTGTTCCTTTTATGAAAAGGGGCTTTTACAAGAACCAAGTTCCTCCACCCGGCGCCCCCCCTTTTTTGGAGTGGTTTGTCCCACGACGCCCACCGGGACCTGCAGACCTTTTTTTTCGGACGCTGCCAGGCCTTCCGGCAGGCGGACTACGACCGCAGCGGGGGTATCGACTGCAAGGAGTGCCTCGGCAGAGTTAGCAGCGGGGGCTTTGTTTGCAGCATGCGTGCGCCCTACTTTGTTGCTACAACATGAGACGCTTGCCACAAGCGTTCAACAGCGTACGTTTGAAAGACACTCGATGTTACGCAAGTTGTTTCGCGAAGTCCGGGGGGAGTTGTGGCGCAAGCGTTGTGTGGATAGAATGTGTTTGGTTGATTTGGTTGGTGGGTTGTTTGGCTGGTTGGTTGTTGGTTGTTGGTTGGTTGGTTGGTTGGTTGGCTGGCTGGCTGGCTGGCTGGCTGGCTGGCTGGCTGGCTGGCAGCTAGATTGGGTGGTTTTGGTTGGTTGGTCTTCTTGGTGTGGTGGGTGTGTGTTTTTTTTTCTCTCTCTCTCTCTCTCTCCCTGAAGCTGCAGAGCTTGTCACTGAAGCAACCACCCAGCTCTCATTGAGGCCTGGGTGGGGGTATCCAAAGGACTCCGGCTTGAGCCTGGCGGGGCTTGGGGAGTCGGACTGTTCGGGTAGTGTCCATACCGTGGATGGTTGCGAAATCCATTTCGCACCACAGAGACCCTGGAAGGATGATTCCCCTGTAAATACCAACAACCACGGTTTTCCATGGGGATCACCACCTCAGAGACCCAAGGGAAGGAATCGATTCCCCGGTAGAGACCAACAATCCCATGGTGTTTCATGGTTTCCCAAGAGTTGAAATGCCAGGAATGGCCATAGGCCAAGGGCCAAGGTCGCAGGCTGGAGCAGTCGGCCACTTCCCCGCGCCAAAGTTGCGCCGAGGTTCGTGATGTGGTACGCGGCCTTCGGCTTCTCCAATTTCCTTTGCGTCAAGAAGGAGGGGCCGGCGAATGAAGATGAACGGACATGGATGGCTTGAACTGTTCCGTCAGTCTAAGAGTCCCAGACGTTGCTTCAGGGAATGCATGCGACCCATGGGCAAAGGTTGACTCACCATCTCTAGCCAAGCAGCCGGCAATCGCTCGGGCTGTTCCTTTGTGAGAGCTTCAGCGACCAGTTGTTCGGATAGCCTATTGCGGCTCAGGCTGAAAGACCCTTCTCTTCGGGGATCCCTTCATTCTCACAACATATTTCTTTCTGCTGATGTATGCCTGTACCAACTCTAAGCAAATGCGCCTGGCATTTGCAGGAAGACCTTCCATACCGCAATCTTGCACGGAAGTCAGGGCCCCAGCCGAACCGCCGAACACACTTCTGCAAATCCTTCGGGGATCATGAGTCAAGGGTTGTGGCAAGCTCTTTGAAACTTTGGGCCTGGCGACCCGCATTGACACCATTTTGACAAAGGCATGGGAGGTTTGCTGAAATGTGTGAAGGTCTGCCAGGAAAAGGCCCTCAGTGTCCCAGCGACAGTCCCAGGTTGGGCTTGAATTTGCTGGAGCTGGAGCGTTACAAAGAGGCCTTTGAGAAGTTTGACCAGGCCGGAAATGGGTGTGAGCTGGTGACTTGGATGATCCCCCCCCCCCCCCCGCAATCTCACGGGCGATGGCATATTTTCAGGGCTCGGCTTTGCTCGTTTTGCTTGCTTGTTTTTCCTGTTTCGGTGGAGGCGCGCGGACCCTCGCACCCGTTTTTGGGCAGTCCCTTCATGTTTCCACCCAGGGGTCCAACGACAAAGCGACAATTGGCTAACTTTGGGCCAATCCAGGGACCTTTTTTTTCAGCAGAGTCCTTCCAAGATGTTGATTTCCCACTTTTTTTCGGGGGGGGGTACGACCGCTGAAGAACTCAACATCAAAGGGCCCCCCATATGGTGGACACTTAGGGTCTATTTTGCAACCTCCGTCTTTTAGGGTATTGGGTTTCTCGGTTTCTTCTTGGAGACGGCCCCATAGTTTTTGGTCTCAGGATGGCAGCGGCGCCGCCCGGCTGCATTTGGCCTCAGGGCTCGCCTCAGGCTATGTCTCAAGTCGCGGGGGGAAGGTCCCTTTTGGTGCTTAGAGGGGGGCAAAAGGAAACCAACCGATGTGTTCGTCCCTACTGGAGAGAGAGAGAGAGAGAGATTGGTCCAGATCCGAAATGTGCAAACCTGACGTTCCGTTTCTCGTGACTTTTGTTTGGACCATTGCTAATATGTCTTTGCCCAGATGGGCTGCGAAGTGGTTCAGAGCAGGTGTGGGCTTTCTGGAGAGGTTCCGGAGTTGCTGTTGGGGATGCCACCAGCGCTCATTTTCTTTCTGAGGGTTCTTTGTTGGCCGTTACGAATGGAAAATCATAATGTGGATGGACGAAATCCTGCACCACTTTGCAACCATGGGAAGCCATTGTTTGTTGGTACTTGAAGGCGAATCATCTTTCCAGGGGGCCCATGGCTCCAGGGAGTTTTCCCTGGGTGAGCGTTGACAGAGAATCGTCACCCTGTGCGTGGCATTGGGCTTCATTAAGTTGACCATTTCTGGGGACCATCTTGGTCTTCCGTTTTTCCGTTGGTCCGTTTGTTTCCAATCAAAACCCGGGGAAAAGGTTAGTAAGGGCTTGGGAGGCACTGGGTTCATGCCCATTTCTGGGGGGAAGTCGGAAAAAACTGGGGCGATTTCCTTTCAACCTGCCGCTTGGGTGGGAGGCCCAGGAGGCGAGCTGAGGCCATCGACATGGATGAGTTCGAGGAGTTGCTCCATGTCATCATGAAGGCCCGTTTTTCCGTCTGGTTTTTCCGTCCCCACCCGCCGCTTGAGTTGGCTTTGGAGACTCTAAGGGCAGGAGAAGGCAAGAGAAGGTGGGCACGCCAAACGAGCCAGCCAGTTGTTAGCATTGACATGCTAGGCAGTTTGCCGACTTTGGAACTTGATCCCCTGAATCATTTGGTGGTTAGCATCTCAGTGGTTGCAGTGCACGCACGCTTAACCCTGCACCTTGGATGTCGGAGCAGAGCCACTGCACATTGCGAGCAACTAATCCTGCACCAGCAGAGAAACCCTGGAATGATGTATCCCCGCTAAATACCAACAAACAATGGTTTCCCATGGTTGCAAAGTGGTGCAGGATTTCGTCCATCCACAGTAGGTTGTCGACCTTTGCCAAGGATTGGCGTGTTGGGCATGGTGGAAAGGATTCGGGCCAAGACAAAGCAGCAGTAGCCAGGGTTCCGTTTTTGGACAACCCCAAACTAGACTTAAACCCAGGGGTTCCCCTTTTGGGGATATCTACCACCCCTGGGTTTGAGTCCACTTTGGGGTCGTCAAAAAAGGGAACCCTGGCAACAGCGATCCTTTGTCACGACATGTTTCGCACTTTTCTCGAATACTTCCGTACCCGTAAGGAGCCAGGCCCAGGTACAAGCCGTTTTATAATTACACCTGATGCGCTGCATTTCTGGCAGGTTCCCACGGGGCATCATTTGTCAGCAGAGCGGGTCATGGTGCTTTGGCGCGATGCTGACCGCGAAGGGGAGGGCGAACTAGACCTGGAAGCGAGCCTTGGCCTTTTGTTCCGCGGGGCGGCGACTGGGTCAAGAGCACGCCTTGAATCTGTCAAACCTTCTTTGTGATGCCTTCTTGCCAAGAGTTCAAGCCTTCGAAGCCCATAATTCGGTTTTGACCAAAAATACGCTGAGGCAAGTTAGGGCTGGCATGTTAATTGGGTTCCATCCGTTTCGGTCAGAGCTAGGCGTGCCAGGTTCCAAATGTTTTGGCCTTGGGCTGTGCACAAAGCTGAGGTTCTGCCGGTTCTGCACGAGGCACCTCGAGCAGGGATCCAACAACGCGAAGATCTCTTTCAGCGCTGCTCTTGCAGTTGGCGTGGGTGAGGGGATGCGTTTTTTTTGTTTCTTCTTTCTTTCTTTCTTTTCCCCAAGGCGGTGTGTTTGGGTGCCCATGTTGTGAGATAGGAATATGAGGCGGTGTGGGAAGGGCTGGACCACCACGGTAGGACACCCGATGAACCATAGTGTAAAAACTAAAGGAGGAAGCGACTGGAAACGCATCTCCACAACTCGAAATATTGGTGAACTGTTGCACCCATAGGTGTCCTTTTTGGTTGACTTGGTTTAAAGATAGAGGGCGATTCCTGGTTTACCTGGTGGTTCAATCAACTACCAGGGCCATCTATTTTCAACCAAAAAGGACGCCTATGGTGCGGTCCGGTTTCGCCGATTTTCGTCGTACCCGAGCCACGGGCCAAGGCGAGTATTACCGCAGCATCCGGCGCATCCCGACTGCTCCGGGGCATCTCTAGAGGTCACCGCTGGAGCCTTGGTTTCATGTACCCATTGACATGGAACCGGACGTTCGGTGGTCCTGGAAGGCCATTTTCAGCAGGTCCAGTGAATCGCAGGCATGATCCTGAAAAACACTGGTAGCATCCAGCAGCCGCATGCTGCGTTTGAGGTCGTGTACAAGGGTGCGCGGCTGCTCAGATTAATGCACACAATCCTGCGGATAGTACCTTGTTGCGGGCTCTGGCTGCACGGCAACGAAAGGATCGGCACTTGCTGGCAGCTTTGCACAGAGTGCTTGATTCAAAAGCAAGAAGTTGAGTTATGTTGAGTCTGGAAACCGGCGTTGGTCGGTGAGCACTCAGCGCATATGGTCCATTGTTGCAGGCGTTTGCTTGTTGTTGGCGGCTGCGCCCTGTGGATTATCAGGGTGGAACTAGCGTTGCCGCGCAGCCTGCTGAATGGCCGTGCTTCTCAAAAGGCGCTCGTAGAGTGCTAGCGATGTTTTGAATGGCCTTGCGCCTGTCCACTGCAGCTTGCAGGCGAGTCGGTGTGTGGTCAGCACCCCGTCCGAGCAAGCAAGGTGGCGCTCCAATTCGGCGCATGCCGAGCGGAAAGCCGCGGCGTGTTTCCTCCTGTAGCCCAAGGCTCAGCGATCAGCGCGGCAAAGGAAAAGCAGGGAGGGACGAACCCCTACGCTAACCTGGCGGGAAGGAGTTCCCGGTGAACGGGGGGGGGGGGCCAAAGCGCGTGGCGCATTGTTCAGCTGAAGGGGAGTTACTGCCTCCTATCCCAGAGGGTCCAAGTACCTTCTATGGAGGTGCCTAGGGCTCTTTCAACTTTCAAAAGCCATTTTCGGGAGGTACCAAGGGACCCTCAGATCTGGGTATGCTGATTCGCCCGAAACCAGTTCGACTCTGTCGTTCCAGGTAGAATTTGTTGTTCGCGCGCAGGCGGCATTTTGCTGGGTGTCCTGTCGGCGGGGGCCTCTGCCTTCATCGCGCGGGCGGTGCTCGGAGAACAGCAGCCGGAGGAGGAGAGGGATGGGGCATCCTTTGGGCAACCTCTGGGCATCCTCGGTGACTGAGCACCTACCTGGCATGAGGTCTGTTCAGTTCCAGCTGGGAAAGGTGGAGTTTCACACCATAGGCGTCCTTTTTGGTTAAATTGGTTAAACAATAGAGGGCGATTCCTGGTTTACCTGGTGGTTCAATCAACTACCAGGGCCATCTATTTCCCCCAATATGTTTCGCGCCCTAATGACGCGCCCTGGTCAGAAGGTTGGAACCCAGGATGAAGGAAAAAACCCATTGATGAGCTTGATGGGGGGCCTCTGAACTTGGAGGGGACAACGGGGGTCGTTTTTGTTGGAGGCTCCTCCCCCAAGAATCCACCAGAGTGATTTATCAACGACAATTACTTGGCAGGAGGTCTTTGAATTCTGCGGCCAAGACTTGCGGTTGCTGCCTTGCTTCTCTGGGCGTAAGGGGTCTCGATTTCGCCTGCGTCCACCCACAAGCATGGAGCCCGAAATTTTATTGAGCTTGCATGGAGGACCGTTCCTCACACAATGGTACCCTCAGAGAAATGGGCTCACGTTTCGTTCCCTTGTGAACCTCTCCTAAAGTGGGAGTTTCATTGCACCAAATCCAATGCCTGTCAGGAGCGCCTTTCCTCGTGCCGCTGAGCTGCAAAAGTCGGGCGTATCACCTCCAAGTGTTTCCCCTAGACTGCTTCCTGTTCCTTTTTGTTTTTTAAAGATTGAGTCTGAGGTAAAGCCTATGAGTCAATGAGCCTTTTCTGCGAAACGATGGGTGAAAAGAAAGGGGTAGACCCACTCAACCCACTCCTGACACAGAGCTACAACGATCGCACTGGGTGGTGGATGGGCCTGGATGGGGGTTTAGGTTGCCAAACGCAATGCAGACCACTGCAATGTTGATTGACATTTATGCTCAAAACGCGCGCGCGTTCAAATGTTTCGCGCGCACAAACTTGAGGCGTTTTGTACTTTTAAGGTGTGCCATATAATAGGACTAGGGGGAATGAACGTACTATCCTGTATTTCAAGCATTTGTTGGGCTGGGGAAGCATGTTCCTGCTTCCCCCAACGTCACGCTTTTTGAAAACCAACTCAAATTTGGGAGTTCAAGTTTCGAACAATTTTCAATTGCAACAAACATGTGCCACTTGAAAAAAAGCTTGTAAAACGTGGCATGTGTTGCTTGAAAAACCGTTTACATGGTTCAATCAACTACCAGGGCCATCTATTTTCCCAAACAGGACACCTATGGTTGCAACATGCAAAGTTCCCTTGCAAGTTACTTGGTCGTCTTGCACGTTTCCTACTTTGGAACTGAGAGGTGATGCCACGCAGAACGGGACCAGCACCTGCGCGGCTTGGGAGCTGGCGGGGGTGAACGTCACGGATGCCGCAGGAGCGGTGTCGAGGGAATGCCGAGGTGAACATGGAACATCCCCCCGTTAAATGTGAAATTGGACGGGGTCACCCCTCGAAATCCATGGTTCCATTTCCCTTTTACGGGGAAGACTCGATAAATGGAATTGGATTCGGACCCCCCCCCCCTGGTAGGGGGGGATCATGGAATCGAGCCATGCATGGGAGCTCCTTTCGGGGGAGCCGGACCGAAGCCGCTGAAGAAGCGCCATGTTTGCCAGGGAGTGCTGGGGTCAACCAAACAATCATTCCCTACAAACCATGGCTCAAAATTAAACGATTGGAGGGGCAAACCGCAGGTTTTGCTTCAGTCCATGTTTCCACTTACCAGGGTTCCAGTTTTGTACCGTTTTTTTTTTGGTTGTGGTGAGCCGCAGCCACATGCAACCACAGTTGGAAGTGGGGTATTCCTGTATCCCCTAGGAGGAATGGCAAGCATGGCGCCAATGGGCTAGTCTGCCAATGAGATGGCTTTGAGTTTTACCGAGTGCAACCCTTCAAAAATGGGTTGGTGGACACGCCCATGTGGTGTCCTTGAATTGGGTACCGAATACCTTGTTGGACGACTTCCTGGTCGAAACAATGCAGTTGGTTGCTCGGCCAACCTATAAGGGGTAAGCCCAGCACGCATAGCCGCAAATACCTGCAGCGTTTTATGTTGCAGGTGTGCGGAAGATGGACCTGGCCCGAACGCTCACGGACTGCTACTTGGATGGACTCAAGGTGCCACAGACATGCCTCCTATATACTCCAACTGGGTGATGAGGGGTTCGTGTTGCTGATTGCGCCGTTTGCACGTTGTGTTGAAGAGAATCCACAATTTTAACAGGATGGACACCCGCGATTAGCACACCCCCGATTGATATTGATCAGGGGATGTCCCATTAAAGAGGGGGAACCGGATCACTTTCGGGGGAACACCTGCAAGTGAATCTACCAGGTTGGTAAGGGGATGTAAGGGGTGTGCAGCTAATTGGCATTTGGCAGGGTGTATCTCGCTCTGATCAAATTGGAGGCCCCACATAAAATAAGGCGGTTTTTCCTTTTTGAAGCTTCCCCACGGACAAGTACCTCAAACAAAGCAAATGGACGGGCCCAGCCCAGCAAGCATCGTTTCCCAGTAGCATTTGCTACTGCCCCTTTTTTATTCAGGGTTGTTTGCTCCCTAATGTTGACCCCATATTAATCAACCCCAGTTTATTGGGGGGGTGCTTCTCCCTGGATTTCGTGGGGGAATCATTGACCACTTTTGGAGGGGCCCACACCCCCTATTCCGAAAGCAGGGGTTGATGAATACAACATTCCTCCGCCTCCCCGGCTAGTCTTCCTGAAGAACAAAATGTGGCGGGGGTCGCTCGTGAGCCAAGTGGACTAGTGGACTCTTTCGAGCGGAGACGAGGTGAAGGATGGCTTGAGCCGAGGTTGCCAAGGCTGCGACGAGGTGAAGGATTGCCAGGCGCGCCTTTAAAAATAAAAAAAAATAAAATAATAATAATATAAATATATATATATATATATCTCTTCTTTTTTTACATACTCGCGGCGGGCTTGGGGGTTCAACGAGATCACCCATGAAGGTCCCGGGCCTTGGGCGAGAGCATATTTCAAGTTTGTGAAATCTAGAAAGAAGTGCAGAACATTGCAAGTGAACAGAAGGGCTTCGAGGGTGTGGGCAGCAAGTTGTCACAGTTGTGTTAAAGTTGTGCAGGGAGTGCAGCCCAATCTGTTTGGTGGAATGGAAGTTGCGAAGCACTTCTCACTGCCCATGTGCGATTTGCCATTCAATCAACATGAATTTGGGAGTTTAGCCTGCGGCAATCGCGGAGTGAGCCGCGCTGCCGGCCCCTTGTGAGAAAGATCCCGTTTGGCAGGCTGAATTCAGCCCCACTGGAATCCAAGCTGCCCAAGTGCTCAGGCATTTCCAGCTGCAACAGTGGTTCGAACCTCACTTTTGGGCCCCTAAAAGCCATCCTCATGAGGTACTTGTACCGCCTGGGAAGCATGTTTTTTTTTGGTGAGTGTCTCGCACCTTGAGTACCAGATGCTGGGCTTCTGGTTAGCGACGCCTCCTTTGATGCGCGCTGCGAGGGCTGGATCTTCGAGCATTTGGACAAGCGGTGCCGCTGGATCCACTTCGTGGACGAGGCAGCCTTCAGCGAGCTGTTCTTGGGGTTGGGTCCGGCTCACGATTGCTTGTGTTTGCCTTTTGTGCCTTGGCAATTTCCTGGCATGGCATATGAAGGTTCTTGAGGCTTTTCCCCATGGATGGAATGGAAGGCTCACAGCTACTTCCTGGCGTTTTGGTGGCGGAGAACTTCGACTCTTTTCCCCACGGATGGTCTTGGCTGACCTTTTTAAAGTCAACTCAGGGATCGAGAGCTGGGATTGGTGAGCTCGGATCGGGAGGTCTCGGAGCCAAAGGCAGCAGAGGCGCCAGCTAGGAACTGGCAGATTCCCACTGGAACAAACGATAGCGCACGTAAGTCACGCAAGGCTTCCCGTAGAGTTGGGCGGCTTGGATGAGAACTCATAAGTCCTGAATCCTTTCGAACTGGTTTGTTTTCAGTTTGGCTTCCCAACTGCATTAAGGACGGATTTTCCGACCTTCGTTTTGACCATTTAATGGACCTGCCATGCTTGCAATCCATGCGGGGTACTGTGAAATGGATATCGCAACCATCCACATTATAATACTGTGGATGGACGAAATCCTGCACCACTGGAAAATCATGGGAACCCATAACGTTTATTGGCATTTACCAGGGCAATCGAATCATTCTATGGTTGTTCAATTGCAGGATTTCGCAACCATCCGCAGCATCTCCTCGCAGGTGTGCAATGCCAATCCCGGAGACATGAGCTGCAGATGCTTCACGACGCCTGGCTTGCATCACGAGCTTGATTTATATATAAGCGTGCGGCGGGAGCATGAACTAATGTTGACCTCATAGTAATAAAATCCTGGTTATTAATAGGGGCCCTCCAAAAGTGATGATTCCCCACTAAACCCAGGGACACCCCCCCATTAAAAAACTGGGGTTGATTAATATGGGGTCAACATTAGCACCTCCAAGATTCGTGTTGTGGTGGTGCTGACCCACAATTCCATGTTGTGCAGTTTCTGTATGCTACTTCTTGAATGCCCTCCTTGCATGCGCGTGTGACAATGTGGAACTCACTCACTTGTAGCAAGGCATGAGGCGCAAGGCGCGAGGTGTAATCAAAGTGGTTGAGCGGAGGGCTGGTAGGGAAACTTGGAATATTTAGAAACCGGCTTGGATGCGCTTTGGTGGATTTCTCCTGTTCTTCCCCCTGTAGGTTCTTTTTTCATACCCTCTTAGTGCTCTTTTACTATCCCTCTAAGTCAGATTCGCCACCCAAGACGTTTTATAGAGAATAGAGTCGGCCCTTCTGCCGCATTGCTTGCTACTATTTGGCTCAGGTTGATCTCAGTTGTTCAAAGCCGACCTTTTGACCTTTTGGTTTTCGTTTTTCTGGTCCATATTTAGCCATTGAGGTTGAATAAGGGCAGCCGCGTCCCCAACTTTCAGGCGGGGAGAATTTGCCATTTGCTGCAGGAGTCGTGGTATTGCCTTCAGCTTCAAGCCGCCGAAGAAGACCTATTTGATTTGGGTGGACGCAAGCTGGGAGTAGACAGGAGATGCGCGGTAGATGCGAAGAATCCTTGTCCGACTGAGGCATCAATAGACCCAAAGCTTGGTTTGCTCCACGTGCACGTGTGGTTGCTTTCTTGCTTGCTTGTGTCAAGTAGCGGTTGTCACACTTCTGGAGAAACAAACGCGCACACACAATCGCATTTCACAGAAGGTAGGAAGCCATGGAGCGTGCCAATTCGGGTAATCCGGAATCAACGTGCATGACACCAGCTGCCTGGAAACTGTGTGCTTCAGCAGCTGTGCGCACAGCTTCAGCGACCAGGCTAAGAAATACAGCTTTGCACAACCAATGCCGTTCAACACCAGGCACCTGTTCTGCATTCAGGCGGCGTAGCTAGGTTTCGGGCCACACTGCGTCAACTCAATTTTATCCTTTGAACTCAGCAGATGGATAGCTTGACGTTGGCCCACGGAGGATTGCCTGCAGGCACACGAATCTGCTCTGATTTGCTATGGGTCAACTGTTCGTCAAAGCCATAGCTTGAGTTGCCCCCTTGCAGTTTCATAACCGTGACCTGCCGGGCAGATGTTTATGGCAGGGCCCCTTGCGGATGTCTAAAGCTGGCATTCGGAAGGGCCTCGGAGTTCGGAGTGCTTGGCACTGTGGATGGACATGGATGGTTGCGAAATCCATTTCGCACCATCTCAGAGATCCTGGAAGGATGATTGCCCTGCGAATACCAACAAATAATGGTTTCAACCATGGTCTCCAAGTGGTGCGGGAGCGGAATTTCTCCATCCACAGTACTTCCAGAGAAACTTGGGTGTGTGTCACTCGCCAGGGGTGAACTCAAAGAGCACCCTCTCCTGGCAGGGGTCTTCCATTGCCTTCGGCATGCGAAAAATGAGACGCGGCCAAGCAGCCAGGTGGTTGATCGGAGTAACCCGGGGCAGGAAGCAACAAACACATGTCCTGTTTGGTTAAACGCAAGGGGGATGGGGGGCCAACACTTTGGGCGCACATGACTTGATGGTGCCATATTTGCAGGTCCACTTCAAGTATGTTGAGGAAAACCCTTGCAGTGAGATGGAAGCTTGGGCCCTGTCATGCCATTCCATACTCCCCCTCAGATCGAATACAGTTGGAACACAGGAGGTGCAAGGGTGTTCAAGTTCCCTCCTCATGGTTTTGATCATTTATTGGAGCTTAGTTTACCTTGCAGGTCTGGAACTATCCAAAGCACCAATTTTACTCATGGTCGACACATGGTCATGCTTGTCGCATCGCAACTCTTGGTGGAAATGAATCAGGTGCCCAAAACAGGGGAGGATGTTGGCAGAGTTCTGTGTTCTTCTCCAAATGGCAAGCCTACAAGACCCTGGCTGAACAGCCATCCCCCTCAAACTGTGGCCTTCTGTGTTTTTCAGGTCTGGGGTTTGAATCCGACAGGTATTTGCCACTTCAATGAGTCGGTCTTTCAACCCTCCAGCGCTTCAAAGCTTCTTCCCAGGGTGATTTACGTCAATGGGTTGCCTCCATCCCAAGTGGCGATCAGCTCGACTCGCGTTTTTTCAAACTCCGAAAAATTTGAGCTCAAGGCCATCTCTCCCGCCAGGACCTGGGTGCAGCGGAAGAAGTTGGAAACCCCGGCGGTGCGGGGCATCAGCACCTGGGACCAACGACGCTTTCCTGGTCGGCCAGTGAGAAGCCCATGAGGTTGAAACCGACATCTTGGCGAAGAAAACGTCCCCAAAAAGCCACTTCGCCATGTGAGGGGCGAAATGCCAAGGCCAAACCGCCTTTCGATGGGTGAAAATGGTCCCCATTGACATGGGTGTTGCTGGGATATATTTATTTTGTTCGGCGCCGCAAAGGGAGATGCAGGCATGTCTAAAACGAAGGCTTGGCGGGTTTTAATTTGTGTCATGCTGATCTGCAGGAATGCAGCCACGGAAAGATGACACGCTCCTGTATGATAAACTCTGAGTTTTTTTTTTGTGGTCTCATACCAAGTTTGGGGAGGATTCGGAATTCCAATTAGTATGGGCCACCACTAAAGGATGCCAGTCGTAGCCAGGCTTCGTGTTGGAGCTTTTGGGGGAGATGTTGATCGAACATGTAGGCCAAAGCAGCGGCCTTTCTAACGACTAATCCCAGGTTCCCCCGAATTGGTTTGGATTGGTGGTTGAAATTTGGATTCGAACCCCTGGTTCTTGTTGAGAAAAAGCGGGAAATGATCCGTCCTGTTTGAGGGAAGCTGGTTTCCCCAACAATTGGACGCCCGGCCTTTGGGCCAGTTTGGGAGATGCCTCATGAGTCGTGGCACCTGCAGAGTTACAGAGTTTTCTGCTTGTTTCAAAGGCTGAATCTTTGAACAAAACATTGAAGAACTGGCACTACCACCTTGTCCAGCCCAGGTCCAACATGGCCATGGGTTCATGTTGGGCCCATACAAGGACAATGGCCGGCAAGAATGTTTGTTTGCATTTCGGTGCGGGCAAATGTCTCCGCAGGCTGAACTAGCAACAGCTTGTAGCACCATCCAGCCCTCATGGCTCGCCCCTGCATTCCCCCCAAAAACATATATTCCCCGAGCACCATGAGCATCAATGCCAATCTTATGGCGAGCTCTGAGAAAGGCTCTTTCCTTGGGATCCAGTTCTGAATTCAGCTTTTCTTGCTGAGGGCATGACCCCTTGAAGCGCGCCCTCCATTTCCCATGGTTCCCTTTGCTTCGGGACATGGGACTCCCCAAACTCGGAAAAAATCCATGCATTTCGCCTCCCCCCACCTCTCGCACGCGCAGCGTCGTGACCTGAGGTCTTGGCATCAGGTCTGGGGAGTGCTTCGGGCTGCTTGGGCCCAACGGCGCCGGGAAGACCACCACCCTGGCGGTGCTGACCCAGCCTCAGATCCATAGGTGTCCGTTTTGGTTGTGTCGGCTTAAAAAACTAAATGACGATTCCTGGTAAATCCAGGTGGTTTACTCATCAGGGAAATCCGAATCTAGTGGTCCCAAAAGGACATCTATTGCTCCGAAAGCCGCCGAAGCGAGCGCTTGGCTTTTCGTCTTGAAGAAAACGGCGCCCCTTTGAGTGGCTCGAGAAACCTGGAGGGGTGCTTGAAATGAGTTTCCACTTCTGGGAAACTTTCCCTTCAAGAGCCATCTTTTGGACAGTTTTTTTTGTGTTGGACACTTGGGCTTTGTGGATTTGTGGATGCTCGCGCTTTGAGGAGGGATTCACCAGCAATTCCCCTTAGGGATAACTTGAGAAGTTTAAGTGCAGACCTCACCCCTCCACCCTAGGGGCCATTCCACAACCCGCCGCATGCACTGAGGTTCAGGCTGTTAGGATGGGGCTTGCGTTTGCATCACTTGGGGGCTGATCAAAGGTCCTTTTGCATGGGGATGACCATTCGGGAAAGCCACCAAAATGACGATCATCCCGAAAAGGTCTACATTCAGAAACCAGCCCTTTCGGGATTTGCTTTCCAGCCTGAACCTGATAATCTCTACTAAGTCGGAAAAGTTACCCATGGCCAAAACTGGGGGATTCCTAGACGCAACACAGATCAAGCCCCCACTTCTCGTCGCCATGGCGCGGTGAGCTGCCGGGACGAAGCGGACGGACCACAAGCGCGGTGAGGGCGCAAGATGAAGGAGGCCTTCCGGGCCACCAAGGAGATGCTCCGCCAGGCGGAGCGAAGAAATTGGGAGAGCAATGATGACATGGCCTCCTTGGTGCAGGAGGATGACAGCATTTGGACTGCAATCCTGTTGGTTCAAGCGCTTTTGTTTTGTTTTTTCTCCTCCTCTGTCCTTTCAGAAGAATATCTGTTTTCCCACCAATTTCCCACCAAGCCACTATTGTGTTGGTTCAAGCGCCGTTTTTCGTTCTCTTGGGAAAAACGTGTGTTTTCCCGCAAATTTCCCACCAAGCCAGCAAACAGTCATACTTGTTGTGGCGGCCGCAGAGGTATGTCACCTTGCCTGGGTGGATTCAATCAAACGCAGACGGTGTCCAACCTGCTCATGCCCACGCTGTGCCCAGCCTCGCTGCCGTTCCGGGAGCGCTTAGCTCGCGCCGTTCCAGCGGCGAACGCGGATAAAGCCCTTGTCTGGTCAAGGCTCGCTGCCGCGGAGACTACGGAAGCGCTGGCTTCGGATGAAGCTTCAAGCTTGGTAGAGGTCAACAGCGGGGGCCACGTCTCTCTACTGCTATTGGGTTGGATCTTTAGACTTTAACTTTTTGGATTCCCCTCATACTTCCTTTCAACCAGCAAGAAGTTTTAAGCTTTTTGCTGGGGGATCTACAGCACCCAAGGTCTTTTTCGCCCTGCTGAGCCGCCTTGGCGGGGGCGGGGAGGAGGCCGTGGTGCTGAAGTTCTGCAACAACCGCTACATCCTGCAGTCCGAACAGATGGCCGCAGAGCTTGCGCGCCACCTGGGCGTTCCCGGCCCAACCTCCCGCATCCTTTTGAAGCAGCACGACACTTCCATTTTCTGAAATGAATATTTTTGATTTTCCCCTGTTGTTTTTAAAGGGAACCTATCACTACTGGATACATTTTTATTTTTCCCAGGTATCTTATTAACCAAATGGAAGGACAGCACGGAGTGGCAGCAGCTGGCGATGCATGCGACAGAGGTTTGCCCCTTCCTGGCCGAGATGCTGGAGAAGCAGCTCGCTCGGCATTGGACTTTTTGACTTGGCCATCCTCAAAAAGCTTCAGCTTTTGCTTCCCATTGGACCAGGGCCAAGCCTCAGAGCCTCAACGCCTCAAAGGTCCACCTTTTGCACTGCTGTTTGTCCCCGAAGATTCCAAGGAAGGTGTCCATGCTCCTGCTGCAGTTCGTGCCCGGGAGCAATTTGGAGCATGAGGACTGGGAAAAATGGCGAGCTCACCTGCGTAAACGAGCGAATACTCATGAAGGTCCCCTGTAGGTTCCTTATATCAGGTCTGTGAGTTATAGAACATTTGCCCAGATATTATATGTGGTTGAGTGAAACATGCGGTTTGTGGTCAATGTGGGAGGGACATGGAGAGGCTCCAAAGTTCCTACCACCTAAAAACCAGCTTTGGAACCCATGAGGAGGTGGCCTTTCAGCCAGAGAACTTGACCTCCACGGGCCAAGCCCTGGGTCGGCTCTTTACGCTGGACCTGCTGTTGGGCAATGCGGACCGCCTGCCCATCCAGCCCCTTGACGCGAATGGGCCTCAAAGGGCTCGTCCTTCTCGAAATGGGCTCGAGCGTCTCAATGGCTTCCCAAGAAGCTTGCGGTTTCTGAACGGTGCGAAATGGATGACTCGTACCCATCCACAGTATATCACAGTTCAACTTGCTGGTGCGATACTCGTGGGGGATGAGAAAAGGAACGAACCGTGTGGAATCCCCGAATAAAGGAAACCCCCCGTTGGACGGTTTTCGTCCTGGTCATTCCATGTCTCCTCTACTTGTCGCACCAGCAATTGGACGACGTCTTTTGATGCGTGTCACGTGCTTCGATGCCTTTCGCGGGCCTGGCATGCTCAAATCTCCGGGCGCCCAGGTCCCTGGGCTGGCGGGGGAACCCTCACAACGTGCTGTGGGGCGTCGGTGGGCGCTGCGTGCCCATCGACGCCGCGGTCACCCGGCGCCCCCCCAAGCTGTTGGTGCGGGACATGGACCAGAAGGCGAGAGAAACGAGGAGGGGCCTGGGTTGTCCCCGTTCGGTAGGGACAGCTGTGAGACTTGAACGCCCCAGCACAGATTGCAGGCCCTTGAAATTTCCTGGCTGATTGGTCGCTAGTAAGTTGGGTTGGTCAATGCCGTAGCTGTTTCCAATCCAAAAAAGGCACCATTGGCAACCAGTACGGGTAACTCAAGACACAAGCTCAAGTGACTCACAGGAAGCAAAGTGGGCACACACTGTCCATGGACATTTGGGAAGCCAAGGGGCCAGGGATGCATCAACTTCTCAACAGCAAGCTCAGCAAATTGATCAAGTATCAGCTTTTGCGCCAAGTTGGGTTTGTTTGGGCGTATGGTCCCTACCAATTCGTTTTCTGTGATGCTAAGACACCGGACCGACGTATTATTCTGTTGGCTCGGACCGCTCCGCCTCGCACCTCGCAGCCTCGCAGCCTCGCAGCCTCGCAGGCGGCGTGGCTCTTAGAGCTGGCGCTCTTGGACCGTGCCAGCGCGCAGCAAGTGCTGCTGGAGGTTCGCTTTTTCTTGGCTCCCAGCCATCCGGTTCCTCAGCTTTTTAGCCTTTTAGTGTTTAGTGGTAGTTTCCATTTAACACACTAAAAGTTTAACTTTGAGCGGGGAATCTGAGGGCCCAGATTTGTTTGTTTCGTGCGACGGGAAATTATTTCAGGGCTCCCTTGGCAGATTACACGGTGGTTGAAATCGAAATCCCGAAAAACCGCACCGAAAAATCAGAAACCATGGTTGAAACCATAGTTTTTTCTCCCTCTACGGTATTTACTGGCAGGGGCCCAGGGCGCAGACTTTGAACATCCCTTTAATTCTGCCAAAACAACAGAAGTCGGGTCGCGAACCTTGGCATGGGGAACCATGTGTATCACATGCGGTTGGTAGGGTGTGATGCCGCCCAAGGGTGATGTCATAGTGATCGCCAAGCATACGGTGGATGGAGGAAATTCACACATCGCACCACTTTGTGAGACATGAAACCCTCGAACTGGTGCGAACTGGATTTTTTGTCCACACTAATTCTCCCTTTGATGCCATGCAACCAGCGGAAGTCAGCTCACCGGCTTCTGTCTTCTCGATTCTTTGCCCTAGATAGGTACTTAGAGCCCTTTTTACCCCCCAAAAGCCATCAAATCAGGTACCAAGAAACCCTTGGGTTTGGTCCAAAGCGGTGAGCTCTGGACCCGCGGCTCGAGCGAGTCTCGCCGTCTCGCCGTCTTTAGGGCCTCCCGCCGGACGGCCGCAGGCGGTGAGTTGCAACCAACGCGCCGTGAGGGCGGTGGAGGCGGACTGGGCGCCCAGTGAAGCGGCCTGGGCCAAGCGCCAGGCGGGACGCCGCAGCCGACCGCCGACGGGGGTGGGGGATGTGACGGGAGCCCGGGTGGGGCGCCAATTGGCGTGAAACTTATTGAAGGCTTAAGGCACATTGACGTGTTCTTTGGTGCATTTTGCGTGGAGGTTAGGGCTTTCACTTTTTGCCATGGGGTTTTCCATTAAACCAAAGTTAAACTTTTAGCGGGGGAGCAGAAAGCAACGGAGTCAGTCTGTTTATCATGCGGGGAAGGGGATGACTAAACCACAATGGGAAGTTGTGCCATCGAACTTTTCGGCCCCAATCAAGGAGGGCTTCCCCAACATTTCCATACAGGGGAAATAGACTCATGATCATGTATGGAGGGGAACCCTACGTTTATTTTTGAGGCTGGAGCGGCCCTGGCGGCTTTTCCTCCGGGCCTTGCCAGGATGGCAAAGGCGGCACCAGCAGCGTCAAGGCCTTCAACGAGGGCGTGAAGGCGGCCCTGGCCGAAGTGGTCCAGGAGCAAGGCTTGCTGGAGATGGTGACCAACGTGGTGGAGAGTTGGATCGAGAATTTCAAGGCCGACATGCCGCTCGGTGAGTCGTTTCTGCTTGACTCGGCTTGTTTTGTCGGATTTCTCATTCTGAATCGCAGGTGTCAGCCCACCTTCCTGATGTCAGGTTTGTTGTTGTGAGCTCCGGGTTGATTTGTTCACCCGGCTTGGCGAATGGAATCCCGGTGAACGGGGCTCGAAAAACGAGGAAAGAGGTGCGGCCGACTGGGGAGCTGAAGCTGAGCGCTACGGTGGAGCTGCGGGATCTCAGCAAGGAGGAGCCCTCCACTCGCCCTCTCCGCGTGCGTGCGCTTTTGAGGGAAAGGGGCAAGCGCAACGGAGAAGCATTTGTTCCTTAAAGGAAGCCAATAGTGGATGTGTTTGCTTTCCGGACCTATGTAGCACAGGCTTGGCTGTTTTTTTTTTAAACGGTAGATGACTAGGCCCGAGGGGAGGGCGATGTGAGGGCTGAGTTTCACTTGCGGGCACTTGGGTGGACAACGGTATATGTCCGCCAACAAGTGTTGACAGCGTTCCCTGTTTCAGAAAGACAGCTAGAAGAAGGCAATCTTGAACTGAGCTTGTTTTTTTTGTCGAGGGCTCCCCTTGTTCGGGTGTTTTTTGTTTCTTTTTGAGGGAAGCCACCTGGAAACCACAAGCTCGGGGGGCTTGGGGCCATTTGCATGGTACTGTTGGACGAAATCCTGCACCACCTAAGAACCCTTGGAATGATGATTTCCTTGTAAATACCAACGCGTTATGGTTTCAACCATGGTTTCCAAGTGGTGCGAACGGATTTCGCAACCATCCACAGTATGGAAGGAGAGCAAGCCCGACGTCTTCAAGGAGCGGCTGGCTGCATGGCAGGACCTTCTGCGGGAGAAGAGCCAGGCCTTAGCTGAGGCGGTGGACGAGTGGGCGGCGCGCAGGAACAAGACACCCGGGCAAAACTCAGAGCTTTCCCCTCGTTTTTCCCCCCAACAGCTGAAAGCTTTGGGGTCTCAGCCCAGATAGGCTCCGGGGTAGTCCGGGGCGGCCCTGAGGTAAGGTTCCACGAGGGTTCCACCAGGGTTCCACCAGGGTTCCACCAGGGTTCCACGAGGTTCTGCGAGGGTTCTGGGAGGGTGGGGTGCTGTTGGGGATATCGCCTGGGCTTTGTTTCTTGGTTTTTTCTTCTTCTTTTTTTACACATGTTGTTTGTTGTATTTAAAGATCAGGGTTGTTCTCTGTGTGTTGATTGTTTGTTTGTTTCTTTTTTGGTATTTTCTGTGATGCCAAAAGGGGTTAAATCCCTTGGCAGCAGCCACCTCATGATGCCAAGGGAATCCCCTTGCAAGCAGTCCCTTTCCTCTCGTCTTTTCTGGCATCACAAGGGGGATGATGCCCCACAAGCTTCCATTTACGAGGGAGTCACCCTAGGTAAGCCTTAAAGCGTCGTGGGCTTCCCACCCGGTGTTGATGGCTTTTGGGGGTAAAAATGGCTTTTTGGGGGGTACCAGGAAACCCTCTTGGCAAAGAATCAAGTGGACTGACTTCGCTTGGTTGCATGGCATAATCCATCGTCTAGACAAAATCCATTTCGACCCAGTTCGTAGGTGGTGTTTTGCTGGGACAGGAAACGCTCGGGATTTCCCCTGGTTACTGAGGAAAGCCTCCTTCTCCTTCCGGGGCTTTCTGGGTGAAAGCGTGCTGAATCCGGTGGCGGACGCCTACGAGCTGTTGGCCCTGGCCTTAGTGGCAATTCAGCGAGTGACGGGTCAACCACCGGAGGGTATCACAGACAAAAGGGGTCTCTGTGGGGTCAAGTGACCATTTGAATCAAAACCTGGGTAGATGTCGACCACCATTTTAAGATCCCAGTTGTTGTTTTTTGTTTTTTCACATTGAGCCACAATCAAAACATGGGTACCATGTTTATATCAAGTGTTTTTTCATGACTCAAGTGGGGGGTCAAGCCGACCCCGCCCCCCCAACCCGCCACCTCGACAAAATCGGAGGTGCGGCTGAAGCAGCTCACCAGCCGCGTCAAGGTGGTGCACATCGCCGGCTCTGTGGCGCGACCCGCGGACCTGGGGCCAAAGGCGGCAGCGTGGCGCATGGGGTGCAGTAAGCAGCGCTACATATACTTGACTGCTATTGGGTCGGATCTTTAGACTCTAACTTTTTGGGAAATCAAGGTGTTTTCCACCAAACCTCAAAAAGTTGAGCTCTTTTTTGTGCAGGGGGGTCAACGGCAACCAATGTTATGTGTAGACAGTCAGACATGGAAATGCAGCATGCACAAATTAGATAACACACATTATATATATATATATATGTAATATATATATATAATATACCTATAGCATATATGTGCAATATATACATATATGTATAGCTTGACCAAACCCGAATTCCCAAAGATTGGCATGTGGCTTTACGGATTGGACTATGCGCTTTACGGATTGCGGATTGCACAGATATTCAATGCTCAAGCAAGATTTCAATTCGCACTTTGCAGTGCGGATTACGGATTAATAAGATTACCAACCAAAGCAAGGATGGATTGTGGATTGTGATTACGCCCAAGGGGTTTTGAAGAGATATACGTAAATGTATGTAGATATACTGCAACAAATACATCAGAGAGAGGGAAGGAGAGGGATTTCAGCTCAGGAGGGACCAAGAGCCATTCTGCCAGCATTTGGCATGACACATTCTCCCACAGGTGTTCGTTTTTGCCCTCAAGCGTGTGAGACTGAGACTTCCCCATGAGCGCGGTGAATTGTGGATGCTGTTCGCTATTCTTTGCAGCCGACCGCAGCCAGTGGAGGCTGTTTGCTATTTGTGTGGGATTGTTGTGGGTGGCCTTGAAGCAACGTTTTGAACGGTATTCCCATTAATGAATACAACTGATTCTGATGTATGTATATACCATCTTGTTTGCACATAACGGTTTATTTCCGCACATCAACGCTTCCAACGCTTCCCTCCACCCCCCATTCTGCAGGCGCCCCTGCTGCTGGGCGGCGCGACCAGCCTTTGCCTGCATTTGCTTCGGAAGCTGGGCGCGACGCACATCCTGAACTGCAGCTTATGGTGAAGACTGGGCTGGGAACTGCTGGGGTGACCACCGGGGCGACCAAGTTTCACAAAGCCATGGGGCTTCCATGTTTTTTAAAATCCCCTGTTGGTTTTGAAAGGAATCGATCACTACTGGACATATTTGTATTTCTTCCGGGGGCTTAAGCAAATGGAATGGGGGGCAATGGCTCATCCACTTTTGGGGACAAAACTCGGAGCCGGCTCATGGGCAAATTCGTTCCAGTGGGATCTCAGCCTTCCTCAACACACGTGCACGCTGTGTGGCTTCGGGCTCGTCATGCTTTGGTTGCTTGAGGTGTTGGCCATGGCTTGCTACCAGTCACCGCTTTGGGTGAGGGCACTTTCTGCGCATAGGACGAAGATTTCTCTGACGCGCATCTCAGCTCCCTATGTTTGAGTCTCCTTGGAGCGCAGGTTGTCGCCTGTCATGGAAGCACAACTTCATGGCCAAAAAGTCAGGGGATTTCTTGCAGCAATTCCCAGGTGACTGTGAAGGCGTGGTATCTGAATTCGCCCAGCACCCACCCCACATGTCAAATGAGACTTTGGGTGATACTATGTGGGGGTTTTCCAGGTGGTTTCATGGCGCCACCGCGAGTTGTTGCTGAGTCACTTCGCCATTGAGTAGGGGGGCTACCAGCAAGCGATTTTCTGAAGCATTTTGGTCACCATTATGTCAAGGCTTGCTGATGACTAGTTCTTCCATTCCACAAGCTTCAGTTCAACGGGTGAATTCTAGGCCAAACATCAAGCAGGTAGTTCGGCCATTCTCTTGTTGTATGTCTTGCTTGTTGGTGCTCAGTCGGGAATGTGGGAATGAACCCAGAGGTCCCCTGAAGGGAAACCACAAGGGATGGAGCAAAAAAGGGTTGTTAAGCATGTCTCATTCCTTACCTATCGCACCGGCAAGCTTTCCAACATATGAGATCTATGTTTTGGTTCTGCCCTATACATCCAATAAGTGTATATATATATATATATGTATATATGTCCTTCTCATAAGATTCGTATTTGTTCCCCTCGGGTTTTACCGACTTTCACCGGTGGCTCCGCGTGCAACTCCCCATGGCGTGCAGATCTGCCCCCCGCCGCTCCGCCCCGAGCCGCTCTCCGAGAGGCACGGAAGATCTGCCAGCGCCGTCCGAGGAGGAGCTCGGGGAGCTGCGATGGGAGCGCCTGGCACTGCCGGATAAGGAAGACCAGGAGTCGCCGAAGCTCGAGCTACAGCTCGAAAAAGCACACACTCCCAGCAATTAATGAAGAGGGACTTGCTGGAAAGACTGGCTTGATTAGCTCCAAAAGGGAGAAAAGGGGGGGCCTGGCAAGGGAAACCCCCAAACCAGAGAGAACCGAGCCAAAAAGAGAAGATCCAGAAACCCCCAAAAGATCAGGGGACACCAAAAAGGGAGGGGGCAACCGGGAAACACAGCTCGAAAAACGCCAACTCCCACCAATTAATTAACAGGGACTTGCTGGAAAGAGTGGCTAAAATGAGGGTTCAAGTAAAACGGGCAAAAGGAAGAACGCAACAAGCCATGTTACTGTCCCTCTCACCCTTTTCACAGAAGGAATTTGACATTCGGAAGATTGTCCCTTCAAAGGGAGAATGGTCCAAACCAGAACCCCCCCAAACGTCAGGTTCCATGTTAATTGGTGGGCGGGTAACTTTTTTGGCCCGATGGCTTACCAATCCCGCCTCCCCCCGCTTTCCCATGTTTTGGACAAGCTCTCGGCCTGTGTTTTGCCATTCATTTTCTTCACTCTCGGCGTTCAGTCTCACTCTCCTCTTGCTTGACTGAGCGCAGGACTTGATGCCAACCCTGCAGAAGGCCAGCTTTGGGCTTCGGGAGAACTCAGGACACACTGCAACCATGTTTGGGAGTTAGGGGCTGACCAGACATCGTTCAAAAGGGATCAGTTGGCCAAACTCTTTGTCCGGTTCGCTGGGCAACAGATGTACAGGACCTTCAGCTCGTGTGGTTTCCCCTGGCTCAATTGGGAAGGTCCCCGAGGCTCACTCGAGCCACTGGGAATCAATCCCTGCAACTGTGCAACCCAGTTCCTCCTCATGGAAGACTTATCCCAGCTCATGGAAGGTGGTTTGTCCCAGTTTCATCTTCAGGCCGCGAACATTTCGCTGCAAGGGTTTACTTTGAACGCCCAGGCCTTGGAGATCATTTCGGAGGCCGAGAAGGGAGGCGGCAAGGTCTTGGTCCACTGCCACGAGGGCAAGAGCCGCTCGGTCTCCGTGTGCCTGGCGTACCTCATCTCCCAGCAGCGCCTCCCGCTGTCGGAAGCCTTGGCGTACGTCAAGTCCAAGCGCCCGCAGGCGGGCCGAAGGATGGCACAAGGCAGGCGGGCGGGCCAGGCAGATCTGGTTTGGGCGCTGGGATTCCTTGACTTCAACGATTGGGGTTCACGTTCACTCCTTTTTGGAGACCAACTCCCGGGCAATTTCAGACCCCCATGTAGAAGCCGGACATTTTGGCGCGTTCCATGCTCCACTTTCGGTGGACCCAAACTACGTCTCAATTGCCATTTCTTCAGGGGCTAAACGACGCAGAAAACCTCAGCTTTTCGGCCAGGACTGGCCAGGACTCCCCGAAAACCCACCAGATGCGCCTTTGGTTGAAACTCCGGACCCCTGCAAATCCCCGGATTTGCAAATTTCCGTGGCAATTCTCCTGGGCCTTGCTCTCCTGCCCCCCGAATTTCCGGGCCCCCGGACAAATTTCCGGACCCGCAGACCACCCCCTCCCACGATCCCAGAGTTCAGATGGCCCCCCCGGACGACTCCCTCCAGACCCAAAATGCATCCCCAGATTTTCCCGATTTGCCCCGGGAATTCATTCTCCGGGACCCCAGGCCTGTCCCCCCCCCCCCCAAATCCCAAATCCCCCAAAATTTCACGAACGGACCCCCAGACCACCCCCGCCCATCCCCAAATCCCCCGCAGGCCCGGCCCAACGCGGGGTTCCTGCGGCAGCTGCTGGGCCTCGAGCTGCAGCTCCTGGGCCGCGCCTCGGAGCTGCCGGAGGAGCTGCTGCGGGGCAAGCCCGTGCTCAGCTCCTCGCGCTCCACCTCCAAGTGACGCGCAGACAACCAAAGTGGCCAGTGGCTGAATATTTGATTGCTGGTTTGGTTTGGCAGGCAGGCAGGTTTTTTGTTTTCTTTTTTAAAGGGAATGTTGACCCAGGATGAAAGTAAGGGGTTTATTTATCCACCAAAGCGCCTGGGGGATGCCATGGGAAATCGGATTCAACGGGAAACCATTGCATGAAACCCACAAAACATCCATGGGGAAGTCTGGCGCAAACCGGCTCTTGTTCACTGCAGTACCGTTGATATCCCTCCATACCATTATTGTTGACCCGCCAGTGCGTGGCTGAATATTTGATTGCTGGTGTGGTTTGGTAGGCAGGCAGGTAGTTTTTGTTTAGGTAATGTTGACCCAGGATGAAAATACGGGGTTTATTGATCCCGGTCAACATTAGGGAGGGCCGCGGCTTTGTCGGAGGTGCTCCAAGGACCGGGGAAAATATTTGGCAAGTTGTTTTGGGAGGTTCTAATTCCTTGGTTTGGTTGGGAGACAAAACAAGGAGACCATTATAACCATATTGGTCGAAAGAACGTATTTGGGTTCTATGGATGGACGATATCCAGTTAAAATTGGCGGTTAATCCCGGTTTTCATCTGTCCCAACTGCCTTTGTTCGACCATGGCCCTGGGCGTTGGACACTTTTGGCCGGTCAATGCGTACCAAAGGCCAAAAAAAAAGCCGTCTCCACAGATTCACGGCCAGTGGCCTTCGCGTCCGAACTGCGGGCCGTGGGCAAAAAAGGCAGCGTGCCAAGGTTTTGCTGGTGTGAGGCAGCTGCGTTGGTACTGTACGCTGGCCGATGCATATGCCGACCCCTCAAAACAAATGGTGAACTGCAGTGCATACAGGCAACTCGCTTCGTAAAGGGGCAAGACGCAACGGCACGCACCACATCTCGTTTTGCAATGGTACCCATGCAGATGTTGATAAATGGACCGGAATGCTGTTTACACAGTCTATTCGATTTAGACTTGTGCGCTTTTGGGGTTCTTTGGCGGCCAGCGCATCCTCGCAGGTAGGGCAAGTCGGCATGCGTGACTCGTGCTTTGGGCTGACCTCTGCCCAATCACGGTAAAGTCAGGTGCAATGCTGGGCTACCTTTTTTTTCTCCGATTGGCGGATTGGGCAAAGCCCGCAGGGAACAGCACGAAGCAACCCCCCTCCCCCTCCCCCTTTGCCCTCTATAGATTCACAGCTGAACCTGACTAAGGACAGGCGAGGTACGCCCTCCCACTGCTGGCCAGGCAAGTTGCGTGACATTGGACCTGACAGCAGCTCCGTTTGCCCCGTGAGGTTCGCATCTTGGGCCATGATGTCACCACGGTGCAGGGCATGCATGAGGCCACGATGCGACGGGTTGTCGTGTTGCTTCCGGTTGGGGCTTTCTTTTTCTGTTTCAGCCAAGGTGGGCAAGCGGAGCTTTCTTTAAAGCATGACTTGAGCTTGCTACATCTTGGCAATTCAGTGGATGGACGAACTCCTGCACTTAATCCTGAACTGATGATTCCCCGTTTTCCACCAACAAAAGTTATTATTCTTCACCATGATTTCATCTCGTGGTGGCGATTTCGGGATTTCGCCATCCCACCGAATTGCCCCAGTTGCTCCGTGGCAATGTGCCATCCAAAGAGTCGCCCCGTCGCTGGGCGGCGTAATTCAGCGCCTCGTGAGGCCTTCAAGGTGCTGGGGGTGTGCCCGCAAGCCGGGGCCCCGAAGAGATCGGTGCTCCAAGGCGCTGAGACTGGACCTGCCCAGAGGCCGCCCAGATTTTGCCACTTGTTGTGGGGTGTTGGGGTCCCCTTTAAACTCAACCAGCCCCCCCCCAAAAAAAGGAGATGCCTTTTTGTGAGTTTTCTCCCATGGAAATCCAATGACCAGGTAGACCCCCTGTGGGAGTACCTGTCCGCGACGGAGCACTTGCTGCAGCGAGCTTTGAGATCGAGAGAGTGGAGAGAGCCAGGACAACTAGGTCTGAGCAGGAATATGGGAATGGGTCAAAATCCTGAACATCCAATACCCACTAAAATAGACTAATGGGTGGTGCACCTACCCCGAAATGGTACCGTTGGTTTTGACCCATGGCCATATGGGAATGGACTCCTCACCATTCCCACTAAAACCCAACGTTCATTCCCCCTTGCTATTCCCAAGGCACAGCCAGGACGTTTCGATTGCTAAGCCATTGCCTCGTGAGGTTCTTCGGACGCATCAAGGGTGTTCCGGAGGCAAGTCAGCTGCTGGGGTGATTTATTGGAGGGCAAGCTTAAACGAAGGCTAAGACAACACAAACAATGTAATTTCAGTAATATAATGATTACACAAAGCATGTCGACCCAAAGAGATACATACAAATATGCACGCACATGTGCGAGTGCATGCATGTGGTTGCTTCGTGCATGCAGTCATATGCACTTGCAGCATCAGGGGCGTCATTCCTCAGTTCCAGCATGGAGCACGATATGTCGAGGGTGTGGGCAGGCAGCCTTGCCCGACACCATCAAAGCCTTGCTCTACCGCCTGGGCTTGGACAGTGCTGCTGGCTCGAGTCGCGAGGGGCCAATGGCGCTCGACGTGGATGGGGGGGTCTACGGGTAAGCGTTGTTTTGTTTCTCCTATTTTGGGCGGTTTTGCAGGATGGGCCCGGCCCTTCAGAATTTCCACTACATGGATCCGTTTGACATGCAAACTCCTTCGGGCTAAAATATAACCGGAGACTGGTAAAAGCGCTTTTCGCCGTCTGACGGCTGGAACCCTCTAATACGCCATTTGTTGACGGCTCTTTTATTTTTGGCTGTGCCTGTTTTTTGGGGCAAGGCAACAGGGGTTACGCAGGTGTTGGTCCATGTTTCCACTTGCCAGGCTTCCATTTTGGGGCCTGTTTTTTGAGCCGCAGCCATATAATGCATTTGGATGACTGGCAGCCGTTGGCTCAGGCAGCCGCAGGCCCGTTTGGGCGATTTCAGCCATGGCGCGACCCATAGAGGCGCGAGTGGACCAGATTGAGGCCGCGGGCATGGCTCTGGTGGCAGACGGCACGCGCTTCTGGATGAATTGGCAGCTTGGCGTGTTGAACGGCACGCGTTTTTGGATCTCTTTGATTTGTTTGGTGCGGGGCGGGGGTTCATGAGGAGCCTTTTTGTGCATTTCATCTCTTTGAATTGTACGGGGGCAGGGGGGGGGTTCAAGATGAGGAGCCTTTTTCGGGATCACGAAAAGGGCCGCAACAACGCCTCGATGTTTAAAAGAACTTCCTCCAGGCCGCTCCTGGGCTTATCGGACGTGACCACCAACTGCGACTGCGCTGTGGCGAAGTGGCGCATGCACTGCATCGACCCGGGCAGCAAACCCGGGGACTTCCACGCCGGGCCCCAAAACTGCTGCACCCTGCAGGCTGAGAAGGGAAAGCGGCTGGCACCCACCGGCATAAGCCTGCGAACGGGCGTGCTGGAGCTGGAATGCCGGATTGAAGCTCGGCATGTAGGACCTTTATTTTTCTCATTTGAACAGTTGTGGTTGTTCTGCGTGACCTTCAAAAATGGTACTTGGCTGGAATCACGTAGTGAACAAGGCCATGTTTTCGAGCTTGGGCCAACGGACAATTGATGTCCGTGCCAGCCTTGCAAATTCATGGAAATTCATGCTGATTCGTCTCGGTTCCAATGAATCACCTTTCCAAATGGTTTTAGGTGCTTTTTGGGGCGGCTCCATGCATACCTATAAACTCCAAAAGGCGAAAATTTCAGCCTGAGACTCGAAAAGGCGCCTTTTGCCGTCCAGCGGCGGAACTCGATGGGGACCTGGTTGTGGCGGTGTTTTTCAATTTGCGACGGCGTTTTTGCGGTTTGTGGGCATTTTGCCTGACGTGGGCCGCTTTGCAAGATCTGCGCACCTGACCGCGACTATGCAACTTTGCCAGGTTTTGTGCTAGGCTTTGTGGGTTGGTGAAACTCGGTGCGACCTGTTGGAATACCCATCGAGCTTTACCGCCAAATGTGTTGACTTGCACCGGCGGAAACCTACGTCCCGACGGCGGAAACGCGCGTCCCGACGGCGGAAACGCGCGTCCCAACGGCGGAACCGCGCGTCCCAACGGCTGAACTCGAGATCGCAACCGCTTTCTTGAGGAGTGATCCAGGTGTCACAGATCGACCAAAGCCGCCTTGCAAGGGGGCGAGAGTCAGTTTTGTGCTGTGTTCAGCGCTTCATGTTGCTACCTTCTGAGACTGCTTTGCGCCGAGGCCCTGAGCTGATTTGGATCAGCCAGGGGCCAACGGCGTTTCTTGCAAACTGCCGGCATTTCTGGAATTCAACGGCGTTGTTTTTGCTGCGGCGGCAGAAGTTCCCGTCCAAAATCACAACGGCGTCTATTTTAGCCCGACGGAGTTCTCAGGTATATATATATATATATACATGTATACATATATATATATGCATGTATATGTATGAATGATTCTAGCTTATGAAGCACTGACACTCGCAGTCAATGGGGGTAGATGCACAGCAGCTTTCCCAGTGAGGAGCGGGGCGCCCTGCTGACTCTGGCTGCAGACAGGCGCCGGCCCACATCCCTGCAGCTGGCTGAGCCTTTGAGCTGTTGCCTGGATCACCGGCAAAGCTTTGACAAGGGGGCCGCAGTGCCAGTGCTGCAAGCTGATGGCGGGCCTGCTAAGACTAGCATGCTGCCTGTGACGTCAACTCAAACCCTAGACTTCCAAAGGACATTAAATAAATGGCCGAGGTGGTAAAGTACATTTTCTGGGAAAAGGCCATTTTTTGCTTAAATTTGGTTGGATCATGATTTTCACGAAAATCCCACTTAAAAGTGGCTGGAAGGGGCTGCGCGGTCCCATCTTGGCGAGCTTGAGAGTGCTTCGTGCGCTTTGCACTGCCTTCTAGAAGCCAACGTCAGCCACGGGGCACGGCTCGGGAGCTGTTTATTTGATATATGCATGTACTGGTCCAGCATACATCCATCGATCCATGCCTGCATATTTGGCGCACAAGTCTTTGATTGCCCAATTGCCAAGCCAGAAAAAAGCAACAAAGTCCTGAGAAGTCATGTGCCGCGAATTGACACCAAAATGGTGCAAAAACGTGGTGTGCAGAAAATGTCTTTTCTACGGCAATAAATGGCCGTTCTACGGCAGAAAATGTACTTTCTACGGCAGAAAATGTACTTTCTACGGGTTGTCTACGGTTTGTCCACGGTCCCTCTCGGTCGCAAGCAACGAGCAACGAGCTCAACAAATCTCGGTTTTACAACTCGACCTGATGTGAACATCCTGATTTTGCAATGTGTTTCCCCTTCTGCGGAATGTGGTACCCCTGACTTACACCTTACTTTTCGTAGCGTTTTTTTTGCTTGCCTATGGTTTTCCCGAATGGTTTGCCTGTAGTAGTTATGTCTATGATATGTCTACGGTATGGCTATGGTTTGTCTATGGTTTGTCTATCGTGTCAATTTGCCCTGATCAGAGCACTTGAAGAAATTGAGCCCCCATAGTGGATGCAAAAAATGTCCCTTCTCGAGCAAAAAATGTCCGTTGTCCCAAGGACATGTGTTTAATGGCCGAGGAAGTTCTGGGCAAAGTAGTTGCTCAAAGCGAATCGACCTTTCGACCTTTTGGTTTTCGCTTGGTCCATTTTTAGTAGAGGGCGCAAAAGGTTAACCTGTTACCAGACCTTTCGGCAAGTGAGTCAAAGTTTGGCTTGCCAGCTCCAGACTTTACACTCAGGCCATTGCTTTGCGGCTTCAGGGTGCTGAAGTGAGGCTCTGTTAGAGTATAGGGTGTAGTCTCTTAGTCTATTGTCATTTTGGGGGGGTGGCGGGGGGGGGCCGGGGGGGGGGCCGGGGGGGGGGGAGGCATGAGGCTTGGTCTGCACATAGGGTATGGTCGTGTTGGGCCATGGCTTTGAACACTCGAGTCTCCCCCAAGCCAACCCGAAATCCACCCGAAACCCCGCCCAAAGAACTTCTAAACGGAGCTGGGTGTGGCGCAATAATTTAGCCTGAGGGGCAAACCGCAGGTCTTGGTCCATGTTTCCGCTTACCAGGGCAACATCGGGCAACCCATTTTGGGGATTCCCGATTTTTTTTGCGAAACGGCCTGTTCCAAGCCTCAGGTCCTGGTGGGGCGCGACCACCTGCAGGGCACCCGCTGCGCATCCAGCGCGGAGCTCTACGCCATGCGCTGGGGTGCCTTGGTGGAGCTGGAGGCCGCGGCCTCCGCAGTGGAGAGCAACGACTCCCGGCTGCTCTTCGATGTCCCGGTGGCTTGGGAGGCAGCCAACTGCCCGGGGGTGGGCAGGGTTTGTCTGCTTTGTTTGCTTGTATCGTTTTTTCTTCTTTCTTTTTTTATTTTTGGTTTTTCCGTTTGTGCGCTTGTTTGCTTGTATGTTTTGGCTGGGGGGTGGGCTGTTTGTCACTTGGTCTTCCGTTCTTCCGTTTGTCCGTTTGTTGACAATCAAAAGTCGGGGAACTGAAGGTTAGTAAGGGCTTGGGAGGCACTGGGTTCATTGATTTTGACCATGTTTGGGGGTCATCAAAGTCGGAAACTCGGGTGATTCCTTTCAAGCTACCATTGAGGGGTGACTTTGATAATTGTAGAATAATGAGGCCAGAGGCAACTGCCCGGGGGTGGGCTGTTTGTCACTTGAGTCACGGCCTCAAAACCCGGGTAAGCGAAAGTTAGTAAAATCGCAACCAGAAATCGCTGCGGCCTTCTGAATTCGTGAAGCATGGGTCTGGGTCCACCATTTTAATGCCCGGGTTTTGATGTGACTCACTTGGTCTTCCGTTCTTCCGTTCTTCCGTTGGTTTGCTGGTACGTTTTCTGTTTGTCACTTGTGTCACGGCCTCAAAACCCGTTGCTTGCTTGCTTGTATATACAAGTTTTGGCTGGCTGTCTGAGGGCATGTGCCCTCCAGGAGCGCAAGACCTCTGCGCGCCGGGGGGCGTTCACGATCTCGGCCTCGCTGGCGAAGGGCCATCGCCTGAAGCTCCAAGCTCAGGGAATTTCCTGTGGAGGGGGGGGACAAGGGGTGGTTCTAGGGGTCCCAGAAAATCCCTTCGTGCCTAAGGAGGTACTGAGCGCCCCCTTTTCTTCCCTAGAAGCCATCAAATCAGGAGGTACTTGGACCTCTGGGTGGGGCGGGCGGGGACGGCAAGGGATGGTTCTAGGGGTGCTTGTTCCAGCCGTGAACCAAGATAACGACCACAAAAGCTGTTGGTGCACCAACCTCAAAAATATCCCTGACCAAGGTTCCGGGGTCTCTTGGCGCGGGGCGGGGAGACCGCCTCCTCCTGGCTTTGCCTGCGCTCGGATGTGCGCACCGCGCACGCCCGGATCGTGCAAGCCGGGATCTGCGAGGTGGGGAATGGGAAAGGAATTGAGTTGTCGAGCTTCTCATCCTTGGAGAGGAGACCCAAAGAACAAACAGCAAATCAGTGAGATTCGCAGGCAACCAAACAATGTGCACGCAGAGCCACCTGCAAATTCCGTGCTGTTTTGGTCCTGGTTTTGGAGCGCATGCCTGCAAGCTGGCCTGCTCTTTTCCTGTGCCAGCTGTCACGCACAAACGGAAAACGTCCCAGCACTCTTCGCAAATCCTGGAGCCCCAATCTAAACTTGGTTGCAGGTATGTGCTTCAAAAATCGATAGCTGAGAACGCACGACTTATTTCTTGACCTGGCTTGCTTTGACTCTCCAACTTCTTCCTGTTCATGATTCCCTCCTTGTGTGCAGGATGGTCAGCAGCTGACCTTCGATGACGAGGACACTGCCTTGAACGACAAGAGCCGCAACTCGATCCGCGTGGCTTTTGACATCGTGGGAGATGAGGGCCGGCAGAAGCTCACGGATCCGTATTTGGTTGCTTGGTGGCTCCCAGCCATCCCCTTAGCTTTTTAGCCTTTCAATGTTTAGTGGCTTCCATTTAGCCCACTAAAAGTTAAACTTTTGGCGGGGGATCTCAGGGCAGCCCAGGTTGAATACATTCCAAAGTCGCTGTCCCACAGCTGCATGCACATGGCGCTCGCGGAAATCAATCCGCCCGAGCGGGCGGACGGGCTGCCAGTAGCGCCCCTGCTGGCCCGGGACATTGTTTTGGGCTGGTTGCCAAGTCAGTCGGAAGAGGACGGGGACAATTTGTCGAACTGGAATTTGAACTTTGGTGGTTCCCAGCCATCCCCTTAGCCTTTTAGCTTTTTAGTGTTTAGTGGTAGTTTCCATTCAACCCACCAAAAGTCAAACGTTTAGCGCGGGATCAGTTCGGGCAGCCCAGGAATTGCTCGCAAGAGCTGGCGATTCGCCGCGCCTTGGCCCGCCACTTCCAGCTTCTGCATGGGCCACCCGGCACTGGCAAGACCCGCACAGCCGCTGTGCTGATGACCATCTTCGCCCAGAGGAGAAACTGCTAAACTTGGTGGCCGATTGCAAGTTGGGAAGAGAAGGTAAGGAGGCCTAAAGGCGGCCTAAAGCCTTCTCATTTTTCAGCCATAGACGCAAGGCCAACCCATTTTCTGGAGATTTGAAGGAACCTCGGGGCGCGGTGCGCCATCCTCTTCGGTGCACCCACCAACCGTGCGGTGGATTGCGCCCTGCTCTACACCAACCAGCTGTGCGAGGCATACTTCGCAGAGCGTTTGCGGGCGCGGGTGGAGCAGGATGGCGAGGCGGATTGTGCCATTTGCTGCTGAGCAAAGATTCGGACGTCGAGGTTCGAATCGACGCCGGGCCACGTTTTCCAACAAATTTGGGCTGGTGTTACACCTCTAGGTCCCCCAGAGTGCCCTTGTACCAACTTTTTTGGGGGAGGGTTCCCCTATTAAAACAGACTGCAGAAAAATGGGTACCCTTAGTCTAACCTCTCTACTGGAGGACCTAGTGTTTGAAGGGAAACGAAGGAACGAAAGGAAGCCAATCATTTTGATTGGGTTTCCAGTTGATTCTGAACCTCCGGTTGATGAACAGGACGGGGGTCGGATCTGCCGCTTTTGACACACCTCAATCAATCCATCAGGACCCGATATGCCTCATGCTCGATCGACTCGCACGGCTCCAAGATCCGGGGATGGAGATTGGACCCAAACTGTTCTACGGTTTATAGGTTGCTATTTGCCACTCTGATGATCAAACCACTTCTTAAGTGTAATATAAATATAGGGTAAGCCTGTTATCCACGTACTGCCATGGTTATACCTAGGGTATAGCAATGAACCATTATGACGGTTCTAAGAGTTCTTCCCCCTGTTGCCCACATTCTGCCATTATACAGAAGTCCTACACTTTGGTGCATTTTGCTTGGGTGTTAGGACTATAACTGTTTGCCAACTAATGGGAGCCGAAAGCAACCGAGCGTTACAGCTGTTCATACCCTACTTACATGGATTGGATATGCCAGCCGAGGCTTGGAACAGCAGCCTGACATCGTCACCGCCTGCGGCCATGTGTTCCACCGCGAGTGCCTGGCACGCTGCCTCCAACAAAGTGGTCAGTGCCCGATGTGCCGGCAGGTCATCAAGCAGCCCCGGGGGGGTTCCATTGCCAGACTTGCACACCGTTTTTGGTCCTTTCTTCATAATGGTCCATTTCTTCAGCACAACCACCTCATGGAATTATTCCGGACGTGCACACCTTTTGGTCCTTTCTCTGCCTTTTGGTCCGTTTCTTTTGTGCAGTGACTGGTCCTTTCTCTACCTTTTGGTCCGTCTAAGCTCAACCACCTGACGGAGTTATTGGACCTCCCCCGTTTTGGGCGGGGGAGGGGGGGCTCTCGGACTTGTTTCAGGCTTGCGGATGCTCCGCATCTACGGGGCGGACGCGGAGCGGCAGGACTTCCCGGTGCCGCGGCGTGTGGAGCACGCGGGGGTCCAGACTTTCAAGGCCTGGAACCCGCCCAAAGGCTGGTGGTCGGGGCTGCGCCGGAAGGGGGCTGGAGGTAAATTGGGCGAAGTGGGAGCAGCGGGAGCTACCATGAGTTCTGAAACGGAGGTCTGAAAGCGCATGGTAGCATGGAACCTGGAAACTTAGGGCTTTTGGAGGACTCTGCGTTTGGTGAATTTAGTCATGGGTTCCATCTTAACTCTGCAGGGAGGAAAAGCCATATATGCAGTTTTGGTGTGGGTGCAGAATGGGGCCCTTTGACTTGCTGGTGCTTAGGGACTGAGTTATGACCCCGAACTAAACTATCCATCCTATGGTTGGTTCATTCCATTTCTCATTCCCTGGGTTTCGCACCCCCCCTATAAGCCATCCCCTATGGTTTCCTTTAAGGGAGTCCACCTTGGGTGATTCCCAAGACCCTGGGGTCATTCCCTGCCTCTTGCAGCAAGTCTAGGCCCAGTAGTGCCCTTGTACCAACTTTTTTGGTTGGGAGGGTTCCCCTACTAAAAATAGACTACAGAAAAAAAGTTGGTGCCCTTATTCTAACCTCCCTACTCGAGGACCTAGAAGTTGCCTCGACCCCCGCGGGAAGGTGCAGACGGTGCCAGAAGAGTTGCGCCGCTTCGCCTGGCATTGGCGCTGCCATGCGGCGGTGCAGGGGGAGGCGAGCGCGAAAAGGTGAGGCCCCCGATTGATCCATGGGGAGGCGTTCTTGGTTCCGTTCTAGAGGCATGTGTTCAGCATATGTTTGTGTGTTTGGTTCTGGTTTCATTTTTATTGGGCTGCAAAAAATACAGCAATCTAAAGTTGCTAAAGTGGTTTACCTGCCACCACGCCAAGGGTTGGAGGGAAGTCCTCAAGAAGTCCTTGGGGCCTTTGGGCCCCGGGCCCCTGCGCGTCACTGGCCAGGAGCCAGGCGCAGAGGCGGTGGAGTGCCGCAAGGCCTACGACCGGCTGCGGGCGTGCCAGGTGCGGTCGCCGGACTTCGAGGAGCGCCGGGCGGAGTACTACGCGGCGCTGCAGAAGCTCGCTGGGCATTGCCTGCGGGCATTTGTTTCTTCTTTTTTCTCTGCTTTTTACAAATACAAATACAAAACAAAAAAGCAAACACAATGGTGAAACGAGCTCACTCATGAAGGTCGCGGAGGGATTGGTGAATTCGGCTGGCAGCCGCTGCAAATGGATTCGCTTTGTTTACAATTGAGCCATGTTCAACCACATAAACCAGTGTGAATCACCCCACATCGTAGCAACCTCCTCAGAAAAATGAATGGTATCGTGCCGATTTCCTCTTTCCAAACCTGGTCCACAAGAAGTAGCCGGAGAACCCCTGGCGCCATGCTTGTGGAAAGCTGGGTTTAACACAATTTATGTGATACTGTGGATGAAGGAAATCCTTTTCGCACCACCTCAGAGACCCTGGTTTCGGCTGATTCCCCTGTAAATACCCACAAACGTTATGGTTTTCCATCATTTCCAAGTGGTGCGAAATGGATTTCGTCCACCCAAGAAACAATGGGAGACCATTTGTTTGTTGGGGCGGCCCAAACTTTCCCAGAGGGTCCAAGTGCCTTCTAGGGAGGTAAACTTTGAGCCCTTTTGTTACTCCCCAAAAGCCGTCCTCAGGACTTGGACCCTCTGGGATCTCTGGGTTTGGCGAATCACCATCCACAGTACCATTTGGGGCGGCCAACGCCTTGTGCTAAAGACGACTCCCCGAGGACGGCCAGGGCCGCTGAGGTGCGCCAGGCGGACGTGATCTTCTCCACCTGCGTCTCGGCGCGGCGCAACGCGCTGCTGGAGGCGCTGCTGCAGAAGTCCGCGCCGCAGATCCGGCAGGTGGTCATGGACGAGGCACCATGGGCCGTTGCAAACCAAAGCTTTGGTGCATGTTGCTTGGATGTTAGGACTTTAACCTTTTGCCAGCTAGCGGGTTTTTTCCATTAAACCACTAAAAGTTAAACTTTTAGCAGGGGAGCAGAAAGCAACCGAGACAACAAGCGGCCTTGTGGACAGATGTGAATTCTCCGAGGGGAAGAAGCGCTCCCTGACCCGAACCAACAGTTTGTGAAGCTCTTCCAAGGCAGATGCTTCAAAATTGCTCCCAAAACGTAGCCAGTCTAAATTTCGATTGGAGGGACAACATCCTGCACCATTCAGAAACCCAGGTTTAGGATTCGATTCCTCAACGCAAATACCAAGAAGTGGTTTCAATCATGGAGTCAAAGCGGTGCGAAGTGTATTTCGTCCATCCACAGCATTGCTTCAGTGCTCGTGCGATGTGTCCTGCCATCCAGAGTTGCAGTCACTGGGTTCCAACCCCAAAAAGTCCATGTACCTCCTGATGATGGCTTTTGGGGGGTAAACCGGGCTCTAGGCACCTCCCTAGAAGGCACTAGGATGCTCTGGGACCCATGGTGACCCATTTCGTGGCGCGGTCTCCGTCAGAGTCTGTGAGGCGGGCCAGGCTCCAGAGCCGGAGGCCTTGTGCTTGCTGACCTTGGCCAAAAACGCCCAGCACGCGGTGCTCTTCGGGGACCACAAGCAGCTAAGGCCCATCTTGCGGAGCAAGGCCGGGCGTGGGGCGTGGGGGGGGGGGGGGGCGGGTCTCTCCGAATTTTGGGTCTCGGATTAAAGAGGGCGTTGGTCCCTGTTGGTTTCCGGGAAGCGCTTGTTTTTGAAAGTCTGGGTAACCAATGCGAGTTTCCTTTGGACGTTTGTGACACTTCTGTTTTGTCTTTGGTAGGTCACATTGGGTTTCGCTTACCAACACCTTGAATCTGGCTAAGGTGGCGGAGCAAGCCGGCATGGGCAAGTCCCTTTTCGAGCGCCTAGCCATGGCCGCCAGGGGCATCGACGACAGGTCCAGCTGGGTGTCGCTTTTGGCGGAGCAATATCGCATGCATCCGGCCATCAGCTGGTTCCCAAGAGAGCGGTTCTACGGGGGCCGAGTCTTTGGAGCATTGTGCCAAGGGATGTCAGGACTTTAACTTTTTGCCGACTAGTAGGTTTTCCATCAAACCACTCAAAGCTAAACCTTTTAGCAAGGGCGGCGGAAAGCAGCCAAACAGGTTTTAGTGGGAAGCCCTATGTTCAGAAAACACCCCACTGGCAAGCAACCGGGTTTATTCGGCTGCTGCCAGAACCACGCACTGGTTCCCGAGGAGTAAGAGACCACATCTCGGTCATGCAAAGCTCCAGCCTGCTGACGCTCAGAGGGAAAGAGGCGCCCTTCGTGGTTTGGGACTGCCCCAGCGCCGGCGAGGACCGGCATGAGACTTTCTCGTGCTAGCACAAAACCTTTGGTAGTTGTTCCACTTTTTTCAAAGTGGCTATGAGTTTTAATAATCAAGGGACCCTTTGGTGGACATCCTTTAGGTGGGGACTCCTGTCCACCAATCACTTTTGAGGTAGTTCCCCATTCAAAACTCTGGCCAAGTGAGTCTCCCTTCAGCGGGGGGCTGCCCAACTGGGGCACATGAGCCATCCCCTTGGCCTTTTAGCTTGTTAGTGTTTAGTGGCAGCTTTCATTTAACCCACTAACAGTGGTTCACTTTTAGCGGGGGATCAGTTTGGGCAGCCCAGAAAACAACCCCCCAAGCGATAGGAGCCCCTGCCAGGAGCTGCAGCGCGTGCGCACCGTGGGCTCCGGGGGCGTGGGCTCCCGTGCTAACGTCCAGGAGGCCTCGCGCGCCGCTTCCCTGGCCGCGCGCCTGGCGCGCAGCTGCGGGCAGCGGAAGGTGGCGGTGCTGTCGTGGTACAACAGCCAGGCGCGGCTGAGACAGGTGACGGTCTCGAAATTTGTCCAACCACTGTGATACAAGGGCAATCTCCTTGAAAAATGGGGGGGGGGGGGTTGGACTTGTGACGGACTCGGGGTTGATACAAAGGAATAACATGGTTTATCTTTGAAACACCATTTGTTTTGTGTCACAGAAGTGGATTCCATCTCCCACAGCCCTGCCAGACTAGGTGTCCCTTGGGCCCGAGAAGTGGATGCCATGTTTCCGTGTGAGACCCCAACCATGGCCTACGGGTTGCTCAACTCATTTAGAGTGGGCCTTCTCAATCGCCTCACTTGAGAGAGGCTGGACTTTCGCCTCTCTCCCACCATGGCACACAGATTTGTTTTTTACCCGAGAAGCTGATCTAGGTGCCCTCCCGCAGGTGCCATGGCAACGTGGGAAGGGTAGTGACTTTTTCGAAGCGAGAGGACTGGGCGGAGGCCTTTTCAGAGCCTCTCTCTGAAACCTGGGCCCTTTGGAAACCATCCGCCTCCAGTGGAAGCAACCGCTTTTGGCAGGGAGTGACAAGTCTGGAGGGAATTTGGCAGATTTCCTGACATTTCACGCTGGTGGCTGATGTAAACAGAACGTTTCGGGCCATTTGGAACTTGGTTTCCTTGCGTGATGTTTGCCATTGGGATATAGAAGGACCATACCATGCCCGTTAGACCCACGAGGAATTTTTGGACTCCAACCGGTTTCCTCCCAGCTTGCTGGTACAGGTTCAGGAAGCCATGAAATGAGGGCTTGATATGGGGATGCCGTTGCTAGGCCGCTTTTTTTGAGCCCCTGTTTTTCCAGCGGGCATGTAGAGCGCGGGGGAAGTGGGAACCAAAGTTATTATTATTTTTTTCAGAGTTGTCCATATCCGACCTTTGGGTTTTCCCACCACTAGGTTCCAAAAGGTTCGCCTACGGTTAACCAATTTTAGACTCCGGCAAAAAAAGCACCTTCGCTGGGGAAAACCCGCGCCACTCAAAAACCCATCCAGAAGGAATTGTGTCAGGAAAGTGGGGAAGCACCAGAATTGCAGAAGCTGCCTCAACAAATGCCGGTGCTCAATATGTCCGCCAAAAAGAATTGGGAGCTCCATGTAGCAGGTGGCCAAGGTCACGGACCTGCTGCGCAGGGAAGGGCTCCGCGGAGTTCACGTGGGGAGCATTGCAACGGCCCAGGGCAGTGAGTGGGATTACGTGCCCCGGCGGGGCTTGGAAGCCCCGGTCCCGGCCGGTTTCGGCTTGTGGACGTTTCCCAGGGTCCAAGTACCTTCTAGGGAGGTACTTAGAGCCCTTTTCACCCCCCAAAAACCATGCTCAGGAGGTACTTGGACCCTGGGGTTTGGAACGGTTTGAGTTGAAAGGGATGTCTGACATCCCGAGAAACGAGTCTTTGACTTTTGGCATGGGTAAGAAACGGGACCACCAAGGTGATCCTGAGCACGGTGCGCGGGAAAGGCGGCGGGCGCTTGGGTTTGCTGTCTGACCCCCATACCATGAATGTGGCGCTCACGCGGGCACGGCACGGCATGGTGGTACTTTGTGACACCACCGCGTTGGACGAGGACGCCGACTGGTCCGAGCTGTTCCATCACGCCCAAGCACGCGGCCTGGTTACCAGGGAGGAGCCTGAGCTCCGGCAACCGGTGGCACAGGAAGCCTTCGAGCGAGAGCAGGAGCCAGGGGTGGGCAAATGTTGTCTGAACAAGCTCCCCGAGCCCCCGTATCTCAGAGCACCAAAAGCAGATTGCTTAGCCAGCAGGTGCTTGCACATGCTTAAACAGGAGGTTGGGCAACCCGCGCTCTCACGTTGGAGCGAGAGCAGTAACAGAACTCCTTCAAGGATTCAAGTTGGCCATCAAAACATGGCCGTTTAGGCGATGGTATGGAACACCTTCTAAGGATGTACTTAGAACCCTTTGTACCCCCTAAAAGCCTCTGGGGAAAGGGAACCAAAGGAAATGGAGGGTTTTTCTTAACGCGAGGTGACGGTTTCCACCTAAGAGGGAAACCCAGGACTTTGGAGGTAATCTTCATCCCAGAGGGTCCGAGTACCTCATGAGGATGGCTTTTGGGGGGTAAAAAGGGGTCGTTCAGTACCTCCTTAGGCACCAAGGGACCCTCTGGGACTGCAATTCATTCCACCCCTGAGAATCTGCCACTTTCGCAGCCTGAAGCATCCGAGCTCCGCCCCTTGACGAAAGGACAGGAGGTGTTCGTTTTTTTTCCCCGCGAGGAGCAGCTGGCCACTCTGCTGGCGTCGCTTCTGTCCCCCAAGTCCCGCAGCTCCAAGTCCCGCAGCCCTCGGCGGTCGCAAATGGAGCGCGCCTGGGGCGCCTGACCACTGAGCGGGCTGGGAACGTGGCAAAAACAAACAATCGGGGCGCGGGAGTTGCTTGGTTGAGCACTTCCAGGGTCTTGATATATAAAGGGCCCAAACAACATGCGGATTCCCGATGTTTTCGGGCCTTGGACAAGTTATGGTCCAGGTCTTTGCGAGCGAAAGCGAACCAAAAAGAAACCAACCCACTTCAGAGGCTGCCTTTGCCGCGTTCCCAGTTTCCATTCCCATCTTCCCGAATTCAATCCAGTTGGCTTGTGTTGGTCACCAGCCGTTTCGCGGGCTCGGCGGCTGCCGACGCCCCGACGCCCCGCCGACCATCTGAACAGTTGGCAGATCATTTTCGCGCGTGCGCCAAAGAAGTTCTGCTCGCTGGCCACCCAAAGACGTCAATGATCATAGAAGCCGACCGCCGAGCGTTGCCAGGCATGGATGCCAAGAGGAAGACCGTTGAGTGCCCCCTTCCGGGCGCAATGGCGGCATGGCGCGTTCTCACACACGAGCGTTAAAGAAAGAGGCGGGAGGCAAGTATATAGGGCAGGCCTTACGATGTTTATGCGCGTCTTTCCCTGCAGTTTGCGTCGAAGGCGTAAACTGCTCAGCTAAAAGATGCCCCCAGAATGTGATTGGCCAACCCTCCAGGTACAGTGGAGGCATGAAGCGCGCAGCGCTCAGACACGAGCCCCCCCTTCTTTGTACAACCGAACCCTACCCTGTGGATTACCACCGTTCAGAAACCCTGGAATGATTCGATTCCCTTGTAAATACCAACAAAAGTCATGGTTTCAACCATGGTGACTCATTTCGTGGTGCAGAATTTCGTCCATCCACTGTGGAGCCCAGCTATAAAACCTAGTATTGAAAGGAGCCGGTACCGCAGCCCCTTCCGGTTGGAGTAGCTAGTCACACGCGGGACACCAAACGCAAAATGGTGTTGTCCTTTGAGTGTTGCTTTGCAAGCAACTCCAAGATACTTGTCCAGGGTGGGCTAAACATGGACCAGAGTCCTTTCTTTTTCTTTCTCCGGATGTGCACCAAAACGGGTACCGAGTCCCCGTGAAAACCCGAGCGAAAACTGGGGGCCCCAGGCAAGCTGAGCCTGGCGATCGCGCTGATTGGGCGCTCGCCTTTGCTCTTCCTGGACGAGCCATCTGCGGCGGTGGACGCCGGAGCCAAGCGCCACCTCTGGAAGGCGCCGACGGGGACCCGACGAAGTCGACCCGAGGGAGTCAAGGGGAATGGGGGCAAGAGGTGGAAGGGAGCTGGAAAGGAGCTGGATCTAAGTTTGCCTTCCAAGAGGGAGCATTTAAGGAGTTACTAGGAGTTCTGCAAAGGCACATGGAAATCGGAGCTTCTGAAAGATGCTAGAAATCAGACTTCCTGGGCCAGCGCTTGCCGGGATAGAGAGTAACCATTGCCAGGTTCTGGAATCAGGAGGATCGAGACTCGACTTGGTAGAGTGCTCCAACCCCAGTGTACGATTTGATTCAAGGCCCTCTTAGACTAGGAACGTTGCCTGGACAAGGACCAAGTTTCTACCATTGTTTCAAGGTTGGGTGCAACCCCGTTCGTTTGGGCAGGGGGCAAAATGGATTTAACCCCGACCTTCAACAAACAAGCTCAAATTTCAGGACACTTGATTGAAAAGCACATTAAAATGAGGCTAAAGTGAGGGATTCTTTCCATGTCATTTGCCCAGTTCGATGTTACGTCATGTTGAAGGTTTCCAGCTTACATGGTGCCATGTTCGGATTGGACATGTTTTTTCAATCCCCATAGAATGGTACACCAAAGGGTCAGCTTGAACAATATACCTACTGTGGACAAAATCTGTTTCGCACCAGTTGGGATGGATGAAGTCCTATAAATAGCGGGACGCACCACCTACCAACTGCAGGATTCTGTCCATCCACAGTCATGTAAGGACTCTGGCAGTCGGAAAGCCGCTACTGCAGCTGACCAGCTTCAGGTGATCCAGAAGCGGGGCCGAGAACAGACGGTGGTGGTCACAACCCATTCCATGGAGGAGGCCAGGCAAAAGGGGGGCCACCAAAAGCTGGCAAAGAAAGGCGATCTGTGCAAGCCATGTTTTTTGGTTGGCCTTGGCGGAAGGGTTGCACAGGTTTGGTAGTTTTTTGGCGGAAGGGTTGCACGGTTGTTTTGCCCCGCCCTGCCGAGCCGGCTGCTGGAGGTTTCACTGCAAAGCGTGTGCAAATGATCGAGGTTCCAGCAGGCGGCACCTACGTGATGAATGTTCTTTGCTTTGGGATCCTAATTCAGCTTGGAATTTGGTGATCGGCACTCTCTTTTTGGAAAGTGTCCTCTTTTCTCAGGGATCCTGGCCCCCGTTTGTACCATCACAATCATTTTGGTGGGATTTCTTCTACCGCCACTCGGTGACGGTTCCGCGCATCAGGCTGAGGCGCTTTGCAATCGCATTGCCATCCAGGCGCACTTGGGTCGAACCGGATGGCAATCAAAACCTGGGTCTATAAGGTTAGTACAGGACAGTCCCTGCCATAAATGGCCATGGTTCAAAACCAACGGTACCATTTTGGGATAGGCGCACCACCCAATTTAGTCTATTTTAGTGGGGATTGGGATGTTCTCTGGCGGTACGGGGTTTTGACCCATGGCCAAATAGATGCAGCCGCCATCAGCCGCCCTCGCATTCTTTGCATGATTTTGGAATGAGGTTTGATTGTGAGTCACTTGGTGCATGAACGTGGCCATGCACCCGCAAGGGGTTACTGGACATTGCGAGTAAAGGCACATTCTGACATCAAGTCTGACCTCAGCTCGATTGCTGGAATCTCCTTTTGGTCAAAAAGGGACCCCCCTTTTCTCTACCGCTATTGGGTTGGATCTTTAGACTTTAACTTTTCGGACAATAAGAAGGGCGTTTTCCACCAAACCCCAAAAAGTGAAAAACTTGTTTGCCGGGGGTCAGCAAACCCAAGTCTTGGGTTCCATGTGCCGTTTGATCCGTTACGCCCCTTGACGGGTGCATCCTGGTGGCCTGGGTGGCCGTTCCGCGTGACTCAGGTCCGCGGGCAGCTCCGGTGCCTGGGGTCGCCGATGCACATCAAGCCAAGCGCCAAAGCGAGCGCGATCGCTGGTCGATGTCCAGCACCCTCCAAGGGTCCGTTGGTACCCAAAATGGCTCAAGGGCACTTCAGGTACAAGTGGAGCATTCGAGGGTGCCGGGCATTGGTAGCGAGCGACCCGGGCTCGTTTGCATCTCTGAATGTGCCAAGCCATTGCTTGCTGCATGGTGCATTCAGCTAGGCCATCAGCCCAGTCTGGCAAGTCGCAAGTTTTGGATCTCATTCCATTCACTTGAACTCATTTGGCGCGTTGCAGGTTGCGCACTGCCGGCGTCCTCTTTTTTTTCTCAGGTCCAAGTACGGATCCGGCTACAAGCTGGAGCTCTTTTGCGAGTGTGCAGGACATTTTGCAATTTTGGCACCTCTCCATGCCCATGCAGTTTGAACAGTCTGGTGCAGGGTTGTGGGATCAAGGGGTTTATCCCCACTTCTGTGGTACAAGGGAATCCCCTCTTTATATGGGGGGGTTAGTCTTTGGGAAGCCCTTCTTGTATCAGAGAATTGGTCGTTTCCCACAGCCCTGGTGAGACAACTGCCCTCCCCCTTCCCAGGACACGCCCAGGAGGCCAAGACGCAGGCTCGGGGCTTGATTCGATCAGCCTGACTGTGGCTTGTGAAGGTCAGAGCCAGCACTGACCGCCTGTTCAGTAGCAGCTTCCCTACTGGTTGTCAACCCATCTTCTACCAGGGTCATTGTGACCTAGTGCGAGAGATGCAGGGAATGAGAAATGGAGTCTGACCCAGTCTGACCCATCTGGCCCTGGGTTCGTTCCATTTCACATTCCGTACTTATCGCACCAGCAAGTTGCACTGTGCATACTGCGGATGGACAAACTCCATGTCGCACCACCGTTCAGAAACCCAACGGTTTCCCATTCGATTCCCCAACGTTTTTCCCCAGATAGCTGAAAGCTATAGGGGTTCTAACTTCTAATAAAGAGGGGAAAGTGATTTGCGAGATTGAGGGCCGGGTGCTAGGGGGCATGCAGTTTGAGGTGCTGGTGGATGCTGCTTTGCGAGCTTGACGGCCGGGTGCTAGGGGGCATGCAGTTTGAGGTGCTGGTGGATGCTGCTTTGCGAGATTGAGGGCCGGGTGCTAGGGGGCATGCAGTTTGAGGTGCTGGTGGATGCTGCTTTGCGAGCTTGACGGCCGGGTGCTAGGGGGCATGCAGTTTGAGGTGCTGGTGGATGCTGCTTTGCGAGCTTGACGGCCGGGTGCTGGGGGGCATGCAGTTTGAGGTGCTGGTGGATGCTGCTTTGCGAGCTTGACGGCCGGGTGCTAGGGGGCATGCAGTTTGAGGTGCTGGTGGATGCTGCTTTGCGAGCTTGACGGCCGGGTGCTAGGGGGCATGCAGTTTGGGGTGCTGGTGGGTGCTGCTTTGCGAGCTTGACGGCGGGTGCTAGGGGGCATGCAGTTTGGGGTGCTGGTGGGTGCTGCTTTGCGAGCTTGACCGCCGGGTGCTAGGGGGCATGCAGTGTGGGGTGCTGGTGGATGCTGCTTTGCGAGCTTGACGGCCGGGTGCTAGGGGGCATGCAGTTTGGGGTGCTGGTGGGTGCTGCTTTGCGAGCTTGACGGCCGGGTGCTAGGGGGCATGCAGTTTGGGGTGCTGGTAGGTGCTGCTTTGCGAGCTTGACGGCCGGGTGCTAGGGGGCATGCAGTTTGGGTGCTGGTGGATGCTGTTTTGCAAGCTTGACGGCCGGGTGCTATGCAGTTGGGGGTGCTGGTGGGTGCTGCTTTGCGGGTGCTACGGGGCATGCAGTTTGGGGTGCTGGTAGATGCTGCTTTGCGAGCTTGACGGCCGGGTGGGGGTCTGCTGGTTTGCGAGCTGGCCGGCGAGCTGACGGCCGGGTGCTCGGGGGCATGCAGTTTCGGGTGCTGGTGGATGCTGTTTTGCGAGCTTGACGGCTGGGTGCTGCGGGCATGCAGTTTGGGGTGCTGGTGGATACTGTTTTGTTTTTCGAGCTGGCCGGGTGCTAGGGGCATGCAGTTTGGGGTGCTGGTGGATGCTGTTTTGCGAGCTGGCCGGGTGCTAGGGGGCATGCAGTTTGGGGTGCTGGTGGATGCTGTTTTGCGAGCTTGACGGCCGGTTCTAGGGGGCATGCAGTTTGGGGTGCTGGTGGATGCTGCTTTGTGAGCTTGACGGCCGGGTGCTAAGGGGCATGCAGTTTGAGGCGCGGGTGGATGCTGCTTTGGTTGTACCGGGTGCTAGGGGGCATGTTTGGGGTGCTGGTGGATGCTGTTCGCGTGTAACGGTTCGTGGCTGGTGTATCGTCATGATGTTCCCACGTTATGGTGTGTGGGTGTAGTGGCGCCGTGATGCTGTCAACATCAGGATGATGCAGAATTTCATTAAGCTGTCGCGTTCGTGGCTGTGGTATCATCATGATGCTGCCTTTATCATCAGCATGATGCTGTTCGCATCACCATGATGCTGTCCACATCATCATGATGCTGTCCGCATCATCATGATGCTGTCCGCATCATCATGATGCTGTCCGCGTGATCATGATGCTGTCGAACTCATCAGGACCTCGTTTTTGCTTTTTCCTGCCGGATTGCTCTCAAAATCATCATTATGCTGCTGATCTCATTAGGACGTTGTCTGCGCGCTTGTTTCGTGGCTGTGGTGTCATCATGGTCTACATCATCATGATAATGCTGCGTCATGGTTCGTATCCGTGGTGTGCTATCTGGGGTCTATGCTGGTGTAATTTTAATCAGACGTTATGGGTTCAACCATGGTGACCCGAATTTCGTGGTGCGATGTCTGACTTTCGCCACCACCAGCCGCCCAGCCGCTCACGTCGACCCGTCAATGGCCATGAGTGGCCTTTTTGACGGGCGGGTCATGCTGTGGATGGACGAACTCCGTTCCCACCACATGGTTGAAACCACTGTTTGTTGGTATTTACGTTGGGGAATCGAATCCTAGGGTGCCTTAGGTGGATGGATGTCGCAACCATCCACTTTTGGGTCTTTCCCCACGGCGAGAGCTGGCCAGGAGCTCTCCGCGTTTCTGAGCCGCCTGGCGCCTGGTAGCTTCTTGGAGGAGCAGCACTCGGGGAGGCCTGGCGGAAGCCTTGCTGATTCTTGCCGAGGCGGCTTGCGATCCGTAGGTGTCCTTTTTATGTCCCTTTTTGGTTGATTTGGTTAAAGAAATAGAGGGCGATTCCTGGTTTGTGTGGTGGTTCAATCAACTACCAGGGCCAGCTCTATTTTCCCAAAAAGGACGCCTGTGGTGCGGTCCGTGCTCGCTAAGTAGGGGAATGGCCCAGGGTTCGGGAAGGAGCCGTTCGGGGATTCCCCTATTTTTTTTGGCAAAGGAAGCCACGAGGCTTGCTGCGACAAGCAGGGAATGTGGTTGAATGAACCGTTTTGGGATTTTCGAATGAAAGTGAACCACCAGTTGGATGGCTTATAGACGGGTCATTCCATTTCTCAATATTTCTCTTTCCCTGCTGAGCACCAGCAAGAAAATTGCGAGAGCACTTGCGAGTGCGTGGAATGTGCTTGCTCTCGTTGCACATGCGCCGCCTCAGTCGCTGGGAGGTATTTGTTCCAGCTGCCCTCGCTTGGAAAGGCTGGGACATGCTGCAAGGATCTGAAGGGCTTTGCTGGGTTCGATGCGAAGGGTCCTGAATCGCACCCTCTACCAGGCGTTTCACCAACTTGGCAGGCGCAAAACTCTCCCCCAGTTCCCCCAGGTACGCCGATAATATGCATGTTCTGACTAAGTGGGAGTGCCCCTCCAGTTCACGAAGTGCTCCAGACTCAGAGCCACGATGCGGTTGATCTCGAAGGTTACGGTGCCTTGTGTCGCGCTGCTTACGTGCCGCACCGCCGATGGCAGCGGTCGCTTTGAGCATGCGGTTGGGCTGTTGGGCCAAGGAGCGTTGGGTGCAAGCAATGAAACGGCCTGCTGCCCAAAAGGGCGAGAGCCCAAAACGCCCCCGCCATGGACACGAATGCGGGGACACTGGCCCGTCCCGGTATGCCATCACCTTCGGAGAGGTGGCGTTGTTGCACGTCGGCGGAAAGGAGCTAGGCACCTTTGGGCAAAACGCGTTTGCCTCAATTTCCCTGAGGTCAAAGGGAAACCAAAAGCCGGAAACAGGAGGAAACCACATGAACGAGGTGGGCTTTCCCTAAAAAAGTAAAATTTCCACCACCGCAAGCTAGATCCAAGCAAAAAGCAGTTGGTGGTTGGTTTTCCCCAAAACAAAAACGGTGGTGAAAAGTTCCACGCCCAGCGGGCGCTTGGCGCCTGGCGCCCCCAAGGCACCCTTCGCGAGAAGGGTTTCTCCGTGGCCGAGTTGCGGGAGCTGGCCTCCAGTCTGAGCGGTTTCAGGCGAGTCGATGGTCCCGTCCCGTAAGTTGGCGCGCACCGCGGCGCCGGGATCCTCCACTTCGTTTCTTTTGGGGTTGAATTTACTTTGAAGCAGCTGGAGGGCTTGCATTTTTGTTGGAGGTTTTATGCGGCTGTGGCGACTTGAATGGGCAAAGGTTCATGCGCGTGTGACAGGGAAATACTAATGCCCCGACTCAGAAGATTTTGCAGAGCCTTCTCAGCTCGCCCCCGCATTGTGAAATCGCGATGCCGAAAGCAGGCACAGGCACAGTGTTCGGCTTGTCCCTTGCAGGGTGGAGCTGGTCATGCTGAGCGATGCACTGCCAGAGAAGCACAGGAAGGAGAACGAGGCAGCCACTCTGGTCATCCGAAACGGCGCAGCTGCGTTCCTGGGCGGCGATGCGGCACAGAAGCTTCTCGGTGAACAGCAAGCCCTGAAGTACGACTTTAAGTACTGGGATGCCCGGCGCTCGCGCACGCTGAACAAGCGAGCTCGCTACAACCTGGTGTTTGCGGAGGAAGGGGCGCAGCCCTCGGCCGACTTCAAGCAGTACACTGTGCAGGCATTTGGTGGCTTGCCTCACCTGGCTGCATTCCGCGCCATGCTGCCACAGAAGCTTGGGGAGAAAGCCCGTGACCTGTGCGCGGAGGGCAACCATTACTTCGATGAATCTACCGGGATTGGCTTCCACGGGGACAGCGAGAGGAAGATCGTGGTGTGTTTGAGCCTAGGGCGCAGCTCTATCCTTCGATACTGCTGGCGCATGCCGGGCTCTTCTACCAATGGCCCGCCCATCGACATCGAGATCCACCACGGCGACGTCTACGTGATGTCCGAGAAAGCCACGGGCTTTGATTGGCGGAGCCGCTCCAAGGTGCGGGTGGTCCATGCTGCAGGCTCCGATAAGTACATAGGGTGACAGGTGACAGGCTGCTTTCTCTGTGGCGTATCTATCGCAAATGGGTATGCTTGTGGCATCCCATTGAACATGTGTCTAATGTGTCTGTTGATTTCTGGAGGATGCAATGCAGTTCCGCATGCTCAGTGAGAAAGAGCCCGCACCAACGGCCCCGCTATTTCTCGTTTCACCCGCCTGAGCGGGCCTCCTGTGCAACATGGGATGCCCGCCGCAGCTTAGCTTCCGCGCTGTACAGTGATCGCCTGCGGGACGTATAGCTCTCCCACGCAGGTTTTCCCAAAGCGCTTGGACCATTGCGGCGGCATGGGAAGTGGCAAATCTCGGAAAAGTGCATCTTCGTAATCTATCATAGGTTCCTTGTCAGAGAGTTGATTGCCGCCGGCTTTTCAACAATTCATCCACCATACTGTGGATGGACAAAATCCTGCACCACTTTGAAACCATGGGAAACCACTGTTTGTTGGTATTTACAGGTGAATCATCATTCCAGGGTTTCTGAACGGTGGTGCGGTTGATGGATTTCGCAACCATCCACAGGTCTCCTCCGCCTTTAATCCAGCTGTGCGTCAAGCAACCCGATAGGAATCTGTGAGCCTGGGCGTCATCTTCTCGGAGGCGGGCTATGAGGGAGGGGGAGACGCTGTGTTGAACAACCGTCCCTTGTAAGGCGGAAACTAAACGACAGTCTTTCTAAAGGAATCTGGTTTCAACTCGATTTTTGCCGGGACTCGGCAGATTCATGTTTTGGTCAAGTTGCAGAAAGTTGTTACCGGTACGAGTGAGATTCCTCTATCTGGGGCCGCGGATCATTGGGGGAGCACTGCAACCGAATCTTGGCGGGCCAGGTTCAGCAAAACATGGCCAGCTTGGGCCTCTCGGACTACTCCATCACCCAGCCATCGCTAGAGCAGGCAGGCTTGTGCCGCTTGAACGGCACACTTTTTTTTTCCTCTGGCAATCCTGACCAAGGCGTCAGCGTCCAAGGCGTTTGCTGCATTTTGCTGCTAACCGATAGTAGATTGTAAACTACACAAGCACCAATGCTTATGTTTGCCCCTTTGGAGCTTAAGAGCAGCTCGTGATTTTTTGGCTTTGATGTGGAGGTCTTCGTGAACTTTGCTCGGGAGCAAGAGGATGAGGACGCACAGGAAGCATAGGCGAGCGCTTCTGCCTCAGGGCTGTGCTGCGAGTGTCCATGTGCACATGGCTTCCCATGCAGATTCCTGAGTAAAGGGAACCTACAGTTGCCATGCCGCTGCGGATTTGCCAAATAGCAGAGAGAAAGAGAGAGAGAGAGAGAGGCAGGGAGTTTCTCATGTGGGCAGACAGTTATAGGTAGTTGTTTTTTTCATGACCCAGAGGGTCCAGGTACCTTCTAGGGAGGTACTTAGAGCCCTTTTTACCGGGTAAAAGCCATCCCCGGAGGTACTTGGACCCTCTGGGTGACGTATTCAAGGTAGCGGTGTGACAGACAGGTGAGTTCCTTGATCGCTTGCGACCCGACGACTGCCGTCGCATTTTTCGGCCGATTTGGCTCAGAAAGAAGCCGCCAAGGGCCCTTGGCCCAGCAAGGCCTGCTGCCGGCAGACTTCCATTTGCTTAATGTTGACCCCGGATTACTTCCATTTGCTTAAGACTATTTTTTTTATTTTCCCCTTTTGGTTTTAAAGGGAATCTATCACTACTGGATTTTTTCCAGGGAGGATTTATATGAAAGCCCTGTTTATTAAAATGGGGCTGACCCTGGTTTTAGTGGGGATCATCACTTTTGGAGGGGAACACCCCGATATGAGTGAACAGGGGTTTATTAATCCGGGGTCAACATTAAGATTTTTGTTCCCTTGTTGGTTTTCAAGGGAATTAATGACTACTGCTGGAAATATGCGTATTTTTTCCAGGGGGCTTGCGGAGCACGAGCTGAAGAGATTTACATTGGGCTGCAGTGCAGGCACCAGCTGGAACAGGGCAAAAGGGCTTTGTCACTTTGTTCCAGCTTGGGGGCACTATTCTCCTCTTCTGCTCTATCACCACCACTGCATATTACTTGTCAAAGGGCGGTGAGCAGTGCTTTGCAAACCATCGCTGAGTCTGTTGAGCCAAGGCACAGGTATGCCTCTTGATTGGGAAACAACCTCCAATGCTCCAGAGAAAAATAGGTTGGGAACAGATATCACAAAGGGTCCACCTAGACTCCAAAATTGGTTGGGAACCATAGGTGTCCTTTTTGGTTGGTTTGCTTAAAAAATAGAGGGCCCTGGTGTAGACGGGGTTTATTCCGCTTACCAGGGCCATAGATTTTTCCAAAAGGCCACCTATGTTTGGAACAGATCTCCATGTCCAAAGGGTCCAACACCAAGCGACAAACACTTCGGCCGCAGGACTGCGACGAAGCAGTCGCAGCCTGAGGCCATGAAGCGCATCACCGGCCTGGAATACCTGGACCTTCGCAACTTTGAGGCGCGGTTTTTGCCGAGAGAAAAGCAAACCGTCCCAGAGGGTCCAAGTACTTTCTAAGAAGGTACTTGACATTTGTTGACCCCCTAAAAGCAGTCCTCATGAGGTACTTGGACCCTCTGGGCGTGGTGTCGGGCACCGGGGTTTAAGCCCGTTCCACGGGTTCGCCGTGGATGAAAAGTGCGCAGCAGAACCCCCCCCCCCCCGTTTTTGGAGGGAGGCAGGTTTTTGATTTCAGCGGAGGCGCTGGAGAAGGCAAACCCTGGACCCGAGACCCCCAACCCCACTGAGTTTTTGGGGAAAGAAGGCGAGGGCTCCATTTTCATATTTTTCCCCACACGTAGGGAATTGAGGTGATCGCTGGAATCCTCGGAGTTTCCCCCCCGTTCTGTGCAAGAGACTCATGCTCATGTTGCGTTTGGAACAGGCTCACAAGCCAGACTGGATCAGACTGGCGTTTTCCACCCAGCGCACGCTCCGTTCGGTTGACCGGCCCTCCTTTTTCAGGATGAGGCTTGATTCCAATCATGCGCAAGCTGTCATGCCTTTACTAAAGGATTTCCCTGTTGCAAATTCAAGTAAGCCCTTTTTGTCTTCTCCTTCTCTTTTTCGTTTGTTTGTCTGTGTTTCTGTTTGTCTCTGTCTGTGTCTGTGTCCGTGTCTTTCTCTCTCTCTCTCTCTCCTTCTCTCTCTCCTTCTCTCTCTCTTTCTCTCGTCTGTCTTTCTTTCTCTCTCTCTCTCTCTCTCTCTCTCGCTGCATCTTTGTTTGTATCTCTGTTGTGTCTCTGTTTGTGTCTCTGTTTGTTCTGTCTGTTTCTGATTGTTTGCCTGTTTGCTTGCTTGCCAGATTGCTTGTTTGATTGCGCGTTTGTTTGCTTTCTTGCTTGCTTTGTTTTTTTGTTTGTTTGTTTGTTTGTTTTGTTTGTTTGAAGCTTGTTTGTTTGTCTGCCTGTGTCTGTCTTTGTGTCCGTTTGCGTGCTTGCCTCTGTATATGTTTCTGTCCGTTTTTGTGTTTGCGTCTGCGTCTGTCCGTGTGGGTGGGAGGGGGGTGTTGCGTGGTTAAAGCTTTCGCTCAGTTTAGCCCATGTATTTGCTTTAAAGCAAGGCCTCGCAACAAATACGCAAGTCACCCGCTAATGTGTAATGCTTAGGGCAGATGCAACTCGTCAGCTTGTCAAATGGGCGAGTGCTTTTACCAGCATCTTTTCAATTGGCCTCGGCCAGGATAGGGAGCGAAGCTCATTAGCGACTTCTCAGTTCGCGGCTGAGATTCCGGTGGTCAGGGGGTGGCACTCAGCGAAGGGGCCCAATGTTGAGCCATAACAAATACGTGACATCGGGTCCTTTTGAGTCAGTGGCGCCTGGTGCAAGTGGCGCCATTTCCTCCCGCTCAGACTGAGCTGAGCAAAGAAGCGAAACGAACAGTGGCACAGACTGAGGCCACACCTGGCCACGGAGTTTGATGACGCCCTGCGGCGCGCTGAGCGCGTGAGCGCGCGCGCGGCATGGTTCGAATCGGTTTGAAGTTCGGCCCCTGGGCTGGGGACTGTGGCATTTCGGGTCCCAAGATGCGCAGTGTCCTTTCGGTTTCCATCTCTGTAGCCAAAGCCCGGAAGAGCTTGGTGCGATAGGGGGGAAATGAAGGTGGCTGAATGAGCCGGAAGGATTGCCAAAGGGAAGCCGCCAGTTGGATGGTTTATAGACGGGTCTTTTCCATGTGTCATCCCCGGCATCTCTCCCACCCAGACTCATCCCTCCCAGAAAAGCCAACAGAAGCCAAGGCAGCCAAGTACACCACACCACCCAGAGGCGCCTGGGGCTTTCAATGGAAGACCCGACCCCTCCATTAGCCACCCCAGAGGTGGTTGGGGGTCTGAAAACCAGGTGAGAACAGGTTCTTTAAAGCCCCTAATTCAATCGGGAGTCAAAAGCTGGAGGTCGAACCTCGTGAATCTTCGTGCGCAGATCTTCCAGGCCGGCTTGAACCAACTCCGAAGTCCAACCGGCAGGTGGATTTCGGTGGATACGAATCATACTGTGGCAGGGTTCTATTTTTGACTACCTGCAAATAGACTTAAACACAGGGGTTCCCCTTTTGGGGTACATGACCGACCCCTGGGGTTCAGTCATTGTGGGGGTAGTGCAAAAGGTTGAACCCTGCACTGTGGACGAAGTCCATTAGCCGCACCAGATTGAAACTATGGTTGACACCATACCGTTTTCTACGGTATTTACAGGGGAATCGAATCATTCCAGGGTTCCTGGGCGGCGGTGCGAAATGGATTTTGCAACCATCCACACTAGGGCTTCACCCATCCCACAGGATTTGCCCCACATTCTCTCCGAGACCGCCGTTTTTTTCGTGTTTGCCGTTTGTTCGGGGATCACCGGTGCGATTTTGGTGAGCTTCAGCGCGGCGTGTTGGAAGCCGCAGATCCCAGCAATGCCTAAGGTACCTGTTATGTACATGCAAATGTACATGTTTGTAGAGACATTTGTGCACGAACTGGTGAGCGTGCGTGCGCGCGCACTCAGGAAGAAGCATATGTTGGTCCGCCCTCAAGGGCCCAGCAGGCCAAAGTTTGCCTAGGAAAAACTCGAGGAAAGTGAGCCTTCTTGGTTTCCTGGTGGACACGCCCTGAGAAGATCTCAAGCTCTAAAGAGCCTTGCAACGGCATTCAAATGAGACCACATTCCTTCTTCTGGGGTTCAAAGGGTAGGAACTGCGGATAAATGTCCTTCCTATTCTCACTTGATGGGTTCATGGACTTTGAGCGTTTTGGGTTTGGGCCATTGTGGTAAACAGCAGGTCTGACTTTTTGTGGCCAACCCGGGGACTGAGTATTAGGAGGTGAACATCTTCCACTTGGTATGGATCGGACCCCTTTGACCCAGCTGCCCGACCGCTAGGCGCTCCAGAAGCAGGAGCGGCGCATTGAGGCGGGGAGGTTGGGGGGAACTGGAGGTTAAGCTTTGAACACCGCTGGTTTCAGTTGTTTGTTGGCTTAGTGAAAAAGATAGCTCTAAATCAGATATCTTACTCACAACCGGTTCCTCAGTTGAAAGCTGCTGTGGGTAGTTGCGCTTTATTCCTTTGGGTGGCTGGGGTCCGCTTGTTTCCCCTCCCAGGAGTTGACATGCCCACGAGCGTCTTGGGGCCTCCTTAGGTGTTGGGCAAATTGTGTGGCAGCTTGAGCTTGCGGCAAGAGAAGCCGAGCTTTCGCTTGAACCCAAGAACCGGATGCCAAGCCGTCCTCTGTGTTCCCAACCACATGGCCTTTGCGTTGCTCAACTCATTTTTTGGATGGTTGGTCCTCAAGTTGTCTCACTTCCTGAGTTGCTGGACTTTCAACTTTGTGCGGTTTGGACCATTTTAGAGGTAAATAAAAATTTCCAGGGCTTTCTTTGACCAGCTCACTCGGGAAGAGAGTCATAGGTGTCCTTTTTGATTTGGTTGAAAACAGTTTTCGATTCCTGGTCCAATTTGTTTTTGACTAAACCCACTCAGGAAGTGGGTTGCTTATCTTGGACAGCCCTTAGCTTCAGTCTTTGGAAGATCCTGGCGTTTGGTCGATTTGGTCTCGGGCAGAGCCCGTCAGCTGGAGGCCGGTGTAGCGCCCTTCAGAGAGCCTTGGCAAAAGTGCCCAGGTACGTCAGGTGCCAGGACTTCAACTGGTCAGTCAAATGCTCTCAGAAGGGGGCCTTTCTGTGGATGGCCGCGAATCCATTTCGCACCTGCGTTCAGAAACCCTGGTGTCTGAGTTGATTACCCAACGTAATTACCAACAAACCGCGGTTTCAACCATGGATTTAGCATCAGGATTTTGTCCAGCCACCGTACCTCCCCATTTCTTGGGCTCGGGGGGCTTGAAACGCTAAGAGCCAAGAAGACAAACACGGGCAAGAGACCGGAGTCAAACGAACCAAGCGCGGCCAGCAGTTGCGAAGCCGCTGCGAGCGCTTCCAGGGATCAGCTTCACATTTGGGTCCACTGAGGATTCCTAGGCTGGGAATTGAACGAAAGGGGACGGCTGTTGCAATGTGGCGCCGTGTGTTGACAAAGCAGCGACTTCGCGTTGGTCCTAGCTGCATCGCATCTGAGGAAGCGAGCCAGGCGAGCCATGCGGATGTCAACGGAGTGTCCCGCTCGAAGGCCAATCGATGGAGCTTCCTTTTGGCTGGCGCGTGTCACTCCCTGATGACTGCCCTACCCATCCTACCCCCCCTCCCCCAACAAAAGAAAAAGCAGAAAAATAAAAACAACTTGAGGCAAGCAGAAAAGGATTGGGGTCTGCCGCCCCTTTTGCGGCCACTTCGGCACCTGTCATTTCACACCTTTGGCCAGGACAGTCGCGAGAGCCCTCGCGGCCCAGCGGCGGCTGTGGAGGTGTTGCTCACGCCGCGTGAAGGCTTGGGAATGGAGACCCCCCATGAATTCCCGCTTTGACTCTAAGCCACATGCTTGCCGCGGTCTCTTTTCCTTTTTTTCTCGGGGCTTGCAAAGCCCCCAAATTGAACGCTTGCCCCCAAATCCAACCAAAGCTAGGCGTCAGCAGGGGTGAGTCAAAGAGCTACAGGAGCTTTTGGTCGCAAGCTTTTGGCTCCTATCAAACCCGCGCTAGGTGAGCAGGAAGCCTCTGCCGTGGAGGACCTTCAGGGCCTGCCATGGCGACCCGTCACCAGCCGGGCACCCCCGGATCCTTGTATCGATTTCCCTCCCAGCTAACATGGAAGTGCACAGACCCCTGTAGAAAGACTACTTTCCTACGGGAAAGGGCCTTTTTGCACTTCCATGTTAGTTGGTGGGCGGGTTTTGTTTTTCATGGATCTTCATGGATCTTCATGAGTTTTGGATTCATCTGATGTTGGCCGCTTGAAAACGTAGGGAGAAGCATGGTCGGGTCTCTCCATGACGGCCTGGCCGTAAGGAACTCACCCGGGCTGGGATGGCCTTGGCGACCGCAGCCCAGGCCACGTGCACTCAGAGAATCCCAACGCATCGCAGGCAGCGCCAGTGGGAGTGTGGTGGACCGCATGTGACTGGCGCAAGCCAGCTCTTGTGAGACGAGCTAAGGGTCCCCTGGTTTTTTTTGTTTGGGCGTGTAAACTATGGTTTAGGTGTAAAAGAAGTTAGGTGAAGCATAGTGATGCACAGGGTCTAAGCCGCAATCTTGATGCAAAATATGGTTTGATTCCACCCAGATGAGTTGGCGATTCGGATCTTGGCACCCACGAGTCTAGGAACGGGAGGCTTGCAAGAGGATATCTCTCTGGTTGAATGAGCATCCTCTTCAGGGCATACACCTTGGTTTCTTGACACAGACGCCTTGCGCGCTTTCTTTGAGGTTCCCTTCTGAGTCCCAAGGGTGCCTTTGAGGGCAAACCTGCGGTGTGTGGCCCCAATTCGACTTGTGGACGCGCTTTGGCTCAGCGCAGCGCAACCAACGAACTTCGCGAAAGCGACCTCTTCTTCGAGCCATGTTCCGTGCCCTGGCTTTGGCAGCGACGGCCCTGGCGCAGAAAGAGCTGGCGCAGGAGACCAGAATTTCGGGTTTCGGGCTTGGGACCAAGGTATGAGTAGGTCTTTGAATGAGCGACCTCCGAAACAAGTGTGTTTCCCTTGGTATCCCCACAGGCTTGCGCAAGGTCTCCCAATGAGCGATTG